>WACJ01000142.1:0-600000 GCA_008973525.1 Stenopsyche tienmushanensis
ATAAACTTACAAGAAGTATTATACTAAAGGAAATTGAAGATGATACTCAAAAGCGCTATTAGATGAGAATGTTAATCAATCAACGTGTGAATTTTTACGTTAGGAAAGAATGGAATAACCTTCTACGTTACAATACTAGATCACATGTTGCCTCATAATACATAAATTCATTATAAAAAATGTATTTTATACACATGATAAGGCTGTCTACCATACAAACCTTTCGAATAATACGGTACATTTATCATACAAATTTTTTTGAATATTTGACTGATCGACATCTTATTTGATTTTCTACTCAACTACTACTCAACTACTACTACTAAAAAATTTTTCCTGTATTTTTTTCAAATTTTTCAAATATTTTTTAGGGGTCACTTGACCAAGGTTTGTAATTTTAATTTAAAAAATTAAAACACTAGATTATAAATAAGGATACCCTTTTAATATTAAAATTATATATATTCAGGATACAAGCATTGATTTTTTTGTGTCAGGATATTTCTTTCTGTAATCTTTTACCAACAAAAACGATTGTCATCAATTTATTATATTCCTCCATTAAGGCAACACCACGGTTAACAATATCATTCACTATCCGCATAAAATAGACCATTTTTTAATTTAGGTAATTCTCTATACCTTTGATTTTAGTGCATCTATTATATTAGGGTGACCCATAAGTAATCAATTATTTTGAGAGCGTGTCGTTACATGTCAGTTATCGCTGACGCATCGACTAGAGAGGTTGTGCATTTGTTTGTATTTTATTAAGTAGACTCTAAGCATTATTTATTTACCAACAGATAAAAGTAAATTCGTTATCCACACCATGTCAGACACACAGCCGCCAGAAGAACATATTCGTCATCTTATGCTCTTCCACTTTAAAATCTGTTGTAACACAACACAGACATCTAAGAAAATTTGTGGTGTTTACGGCAAAATTCTTAAAGTCAACAAGTGTCAACAATGGTTTCGATGATTCTCAAATGGCAATTTTTAGCCTAGTTGATGACCATCGAAGTGGGAGACCTACTGAATTCAATACCGAGCTGCTGAAATCGCTAGTGGATTCAGATCTTAAATTAAGTGTGACAGAAATAAAGTCAAGACTCAGGACTACTTGGTCAACAGTGCAAAGACAATCGCCCGCGATTGGCAAAAGTTGCTGCACATCGCTTATAACTAGACACCTTAACGAGCAATTTCTACACCGGATTATAACTTATGATGAAAAATGGATATTATACGACAATGTTAAAAGATCTAAGCAGTAGCTTTCAACTAATCAACTGGCTGTACCAACTTCTAAACTTTCTTAGACTATAAAAAAGGTCCTTTTGAGCATATGGTGGATTGTGGTGGGATAATACACTTTGAGTTTCTAAAACTAGGAGAAACTATCAATGCACAAATTTATTGCTCACAATTAGACAGAGTAAATGCAAAGTTATTAGAAAAACATACAAATTTCGTCAACCGAAAAGGCGAGATATTACATCATGATAATGTCAGACCCTATGCAGCTAAAGTAACCCAGGAAAAAAATAGGAAACTCAATTGGAAACTGCTACCTTATCAGCCAATGAAGTTGAAATTCACCTAAATAACTATTTTTCGTCAAAGTCAGAGAGATTGAAACTTTGTCTGAAAGATGGCAAAGAGTTGTAAATAATAATGGAAATTATATAATTTATTGAATAATTAAAATGAAATCGTAACAGTTTTTTTTCGTTTTAATTCGAAATAATTGATTACTTATGGGTCTCCCTAATATTTTTGTTATCTTGAATTGAAAGTTCGTCGTCAAAAAATGCAAAAGACACCAACTCTACCGATAAGTACCATACATGGCTCAATAATTTTTGATTTATACTTTCAAAAAATGCAAGCTGTTTTAATGATTGTAAATCGTTTCTCAGTGCTAAATATCTGAAAGGGGCTTAAAATCCCACCTAATAAGTGATTCAGCAGCTCTTTCTAGTTAATATATATCCGGATCCGGGTTCGGTTTACTATTCAATATTCGAATAGTTGATAATGATGAATGATTAGAATCCCCAGTATACACTAAAAGTAAGTAAATATTTAAATATTGAAGAATCCCTAAATATCGAAGAGTCTAGCAGCGATACAAGCGATCTTGATAAGTAAACAAACAAATAAGATTATAAGTGCTAAATGATCAATGATTATAAAGTATTTTTAATAAATTATGTATTCGTAGCTGCACTTCTTCATCATAATTTTGTATACACTTCGAACCTTGTAGAGCACGCATATTGGTACAATTGAAGTATTCTTGGCATAGTATAAAACATTTAAAACCAACGAATAATATAGTAAAAACAAATTGTACTTGTACATGCGTTGCCTCATTGTAAGGGTTATTTAAGCATTAAACGCCTAATAAAGCATTCGTTTAGGGGTATTTTGAAGGGTTTATCTACGGCATGATTATTAATGACCATTTATTTTAGGAACACAAACAGAAGAATGTTAATTAATGAAAGACCCTTTCAGTATTTTTTTACTGCGCATAATACAGGGTGAGTTGATATTAAGAGCCCTCAAACTAGGCCGAGAGTTGGAAAGTATAATTATTGTAAAATGACCTAAGTAAATATTGAAATGAAGCTTGTATTTACGTTGAAGAGTCTTCAAAAAGAAGGAATGTGTATAGATTGTCTTCTAAAAGTAGTGTTTTAAATTGTTGAAGTTGACCGTGTCATATTTCGATGATGGCTTTTGTCGATCATAATTAATGACGAGTTTTATCATAGATTTTCCATACGACAATGGTATGATTTTAATACTAATTTAGTTTTAAGCACACTTCAAAAATAATAAAACTAAGTAAGGCGTGCTTGAAATTAAATTTTAATTAAAATTAAATATTATTTTATCGTTTGGTTAACGTGACAGTACCTGCCAAGTTTAATTTGAATATTGGCGTAGACAGTTTTCCATACTTGATTGCCTTATGAAATTGAGATCACGCGTTCATTGTCTTCATGCCATTAATTATTCAAAACACGGTGTTTCTATACACACATGGGGTTAGAGAGAAACTTTCTTTATAAGTTTAACATTTTTGTTATTAAAGGGGTCCATAATTAAAATACATAACATGACATGGGGGTCTAATAAAGTCTATAAACAAACCATAACTAAATATATAATAATTTACCTAATTGAAAATATATCAAATTTGTAAATAATTGTATAAATATAGAAAATAAGGCTACATTTATTGTAAGTATCGGATATTGTATTACAAAAAGGGATACATTCGCGAAAATAAATACAACCTTTCTGCGTATTTATATTATAGACTTTTATATTTTTAGTACTACACAGTTAAAAAAAAATTATAATAATTATTTAAAAAATATTCCTCATATAATAATGTTCCTTGAAATAATATAAAATTGTTGAATGGAATGTTTGCCGACAAATTTCGCTTCCGGGAAAACTATTGACGAAAGAAAAATGATGAAGATTAAATTATATAAGAAGTCTTTGTCGACTATAAGCTACTTATCGCATCTGAAAAAATAAAAAAGTAATCTTCTTATCAACAAACAGTTTTATTAAAAAGTACATAAACGGAGGTTGTATAATACTTCATTCTTGTCGCGAAAGAAAAGCGTATTTCATCGAAAATATGGCGAAAAAATTATTCACAACGTCTATTTAATTTGATTCTTTGTCTCCTAATAATTCACTTCAGATAGTATAGATCAAATAAAATACGAAATGTAATGAAAGTGTGGTATTTATCCAATTAGATACTTTTGATAATTAGCATCAAATGAGGGTTGTTAATAGCATGGCCTCATTAGGGATCTTCTCATTGATATAAGCCCCCTTGATTCGTTTAATTGGTCCTTAATTTTTGAAATTCAATATTCAAAATTCAATATATTTGTCGGCTCTTGGAAATATATTGCTTTTCAACATCCTTGTTTATATCGATCTGATATGTATCACGCTTGAGCAAAAAGATTTATTCGATAAAAACTGGTAAACTTCATCATACAAATAGTACAACATAACTTAAACATCATCGATATTCATTCAGGGAAACGATCAAAATATGCTAGATATTTGCATATAAAAATTTCTTTTTTAAAAGAAAATATCCTATTTACATTGAACAGGCTTGAAATAGCTACTCGTAGTTTCTGACTATTTGTTTAGAGAAACCTTCTTTAAATTTTTGATATAAAAATATTGCCTGAATTTGGAGAGTTTTATTGGCCTTTCTTAAATAGATTAAGTTCATTTTTTGCGTCAACTCGATTTCAAATATCAAAATACTATTCAATTGAGCATCGAGTATTTAAATTGTCAAATCTTATTTCGTTTTATCTTATTGAAGGAAGTTCAATATATTTTGGACAGTTTAAATTTGGCAATTTGGTCAAATTTTAATGAAATGCCTCTTCAAGCATAATTTTGCCAAATTATATTTTAATAGACCTTTTTTATGATTGAAAATCTTCACAGAATTGAACTGAAATTAATTAAAATCATATGCTTGAATATATTTGCATGGATACTTAATAAAGCCCATTATAATAGTTATTTAGCATCAATACTTTGGCATAAATGATAATAATTTCTCGACTATCATATCGCTCTTCAGCTTTGTTTTTCAATTCTTTATTAGAATAATTTCAAAATTAATTGCTCAAAAAATCTAGCATTAAATCTAGAATATAAAATATTAAATCTCACTGAACTTGATGTCAAAAGATTTAATCATTAAAAAAATTAACTATTTGGGGAAAAATATCTGAATGTAAAATTTCAACAAAACTTCCTTCTGTAATCGCTCAAATATTAATCACATTTTTTTAAATGTAAGATTGAAGAAAATTAAATTTTGTGCTTTTTTATTGCTTTTACTATACTGACAATTTGGAACAGCGAATGAACATGAGAAGGTGAGGAGTTGCTAAAATCATAATTTAACTTAAAATGAATTTAGAATGAATGAATTTAATTATATTTAACCCATAGATATGAAAGATTTTGGATAAGAATGTCTCCATAAAAAATTCAAAAATATATTTCGCAAAAGGACAAATGTTCATTACTAAATTTATCACCATCATTCGTAACTATGAGGATTTTAATGTATTATTTGAGTTCAAGACGTTGATATTTTAGATTTGTATCATTTAATCATGTGACAAAATTTATATTTTTAAACAGAACATTACCGAAAAATAATAAATAATCCGAAACAAATCCATAATCTGAAACAAGCCATCGACTACAAAGAATTCGCTTGATTCTTAAAAGAATGAAGTAAACTCTGATATAATATTTTACGTATGATCTTCAAGTCGTTCTCTTTAAAATCAAAATTTTATTGGAAGCAATTAAGCTATTTTACATTTACATTGATTTTTCATACAAAAATTTACATCAAAAAGTTTAATTTTAACTATCTGAACTTGAGAGATGAGAGATTTTAGAGTAAATAATGCTTATAAATAATTAAAAGTTAGCATTTAATATTTTCCTACCAAGCGTATTAATTTTTGTATTTGTGTTTTTAGCAAAGTTTAAAATATAAATCGTGTTATTGTTTATAATTACGAGTTAATTTTCAATATTTTGTGTTATGATATAATATTTTGCCCGAGGATGGCTTTTTTACCCGAAGTTTTCAGGAGATATTGTATCTTAGGCACGATAACACTGAATTAACAAAACACGGAATTATTAATTCTAATTAAATTTCTAAATTTCAGGAAATTATGTACTATTCTAAGCAATATGGTACGATCCTTTATTTCATCATCCTTCCAGTATATGAGTTTATTTTCAAGGAATTCGTCGACAAAATGTGTCTGGATTCCCGGAAGAAACCTTGATAACAAGAAGCGGTATATTTTGGTTTGTTAATCGATATAGCGTGAAATTGAGTTAGGACGAAGCGGCTTCGGCATATTAATTATGCCGTTTACTTGGCTTTCAACGCCAGTATTCCAGATATTGGTTTTTTCGGCATGTGTTCCCTCCTGACGAATTGATGCGAGACCTGGCAATTAAAAAGTAAAGCTCAACTAGATAACGAGGTTTGATCCCCGGATAGTTTTGGCGTTGAAACTCTAAAAATATACGACAGAAGATGGATGACTTGAATTTAAAGCGGGATTGAATTGTGATCATTTAAATTCGATAGATAAAAGGGATTAGCATAATATGTGAATTTAAATGGATTCGTCTGAGCTGGAATATCTTTTATGTGCGACAAAAAATTGATGTATCGCCGAGAAAAGACAATATTCAACACATTTTATCGAAATACGAGAGAATTGATACATCGCTAAATCCGTAATCCAATGGTAGACATCCAACATTGTTTGATATCAATTCGCCGTGGCATCGTTCGTGGTTCGTAAAAAAGAAGACTCATACATATATTCATTCCGTGTAAAGCGAGAGAATAATGGATTTGAATTATTAATAACAACAATAGAGTTAATAACGACGCCTTTGTTGACTCTGCGTAACAGTTACGGCTCTCGCGACCCACACTTTGAGTAAATCCGACAAAAGATAACAGAAAAGCCGGTCATGCGTGTATTCGTTTTCCATAAAACGTTGATGTGACCGCTTGGACACGTGTATCACGATGACCCAGTTGGGAAACTATTTTCATTTTTCGATATCGTAATTTTTCCCGGTGGGTTGTGTGGTAGTTAACGTCATAATTAACGACCAGAAAAATGGAAAATCTAATTTATGGCTTCTTGATAGAATGATTATTGTTTTACTGCGTACAAATCGTCGAAACTATAAATTAAAATGACGTAGAAAATAAGCTTACTTAGGAATAGATTTTCTCTGTGAAAATATCAATTTTTCTCAAATGAATTATCAATTTTCAAATATGAAAATATCAATTTTCTTTCATAAATTCATTTTAGTTTTATAAGAGATCTACAAACATTGGTATTTATTTAATGATGTTTTATTTTTCTTAAAGTGCCAAATCTGTTATCAAATGTGGGCTGTTCCATAAAAGTATTCAAGTATTCAAAAAACTAAAGTACACTTATATCGATATAATCAATAAGAAATATTAATATATCACAAATTTGTTGGAACAGAGACTTTTTTTTACAATCAGGACTTGCAATCAGATCTTCATAGTAAGAGCCCAGGAGATTAAAAATAAAACAATTATATCACTCAATCGAGCCATTAAAATTTCAAAAATAGGTTGAATATACTGATAACGAATACACTGTTGTGGTTAAGGGTAATAATGAGCGTTATGCATTCAATTATTCTTCTATCGCTCATCACGGGGTAGGAATTATATTACTAATGTATCAGTTAACCACTAAATACCTGATATAAACGGTCCTAGTAATTATCGTCAATTGGTTAATGTATACTTGGATATAACTAAAGATTTCAACCGATCGAACGATGTACAGCATTAGTAAATTGAATAGTATATTTAGCGTAAACAAAGCTAAAACACTATTTTAGATGTTGGATGAATTATTCGTTTGATACAGATCAAATACTGAAAAATGTAGTAAAAGCTAAAGATATTAATAGAAAAAAATCAACAAATAATGGTCCTATTAAGTATATGCAAATCAATCCTTTAATAAAATGAAAACATGAATAAAATTAAAGAGATATATCTGGTATTTGTATCAAATAAATGAAACAGATAGACAATTTACTGGTAATATTTATGACGAGACGATTTTGTGTAGTTAGACTTTTAAGTCAATAAATTGTTTCGTTAGTTATTCACTTTTTGTCCCTAATAAATCACTTTTGAAATATTAAATTTTACATGTATTTATATGAAAGATAAACTACAGATACTACAAAACACTAACTAACCGGCAAGCCGAGTTGCTGATTGATTGTAGCAGAAATGCCAGCATGCCTTTAAAATTGCCGTCCAATTTGAGGTGTTCATCGAGAGGAGCCTTTGAGGTAAATAATGGCATTAAGCCAAACTACCGAATCGGACTCTGCTAAGCGTTATTTCAAAACATCGGCTAAATTTGTGTTACTAACTATGAAAACTGAATCGGAGAGATATGAAGCTGCGCAAAAGACAAACATTGTAAAACAGTGGATTTGTTTTATTTGTACAAGGTAATATATTATTAATGAATTGATGATTCAACACCTAAGCTCTAGGAATGGGGTTTCATCTTCATGGGCAGTAAAATATTCAGTTTTTAAATACAGTCGTAATATGAACCATCAAACGTCGCAGCATCTGATTAAAAATATATTTTACAACATCATTATAAAATATGAAATACTCTCCGTTTTTTGTGATGTTTTATTAGAAAATTTGAGAGCCATAGATTTAATCTCAAATCATTTAAATTCTGTATTCATATACCTTAATTATTACAAAATTCTAAAGACTAAGCCTTTTTGGCAATTAAAATTAAGTCCTTGAAAAAACATTGTCGGGAAATCTAATTTTCTATGAATAAAATATTCTTATGCTTTGCATGTAAGATATGACAATAGGGCATTTTAATAAGTATGTATAATAATACAGGATATTTTTATTTACTCCTATTTTAGTGTTTAAAAATTAACTGTCTCAAAGACTTTGTAGCAGCTCTTAAAAAATAAATTAATCATCAAGCAGTTATTTAACATACAAATACACCCAATTATCTTTTTGCGCATTTCGAAAACCGTACAAAAAGGGAAGATGTCCATATATCAGATCAGTCCAAAAGTTCGTACGCATTTTTTTAAAAAGTGTAAATAAATCCCAATTTAACATTAGATTTCGAACCTGTCGAAATTTGTCGTCGCTTGACTAATGTATCAATCACTCTGTCACCAATTTTCATAAACATCGGACGCATATTAGTAGCCAAGATGTTCTTAAAAATCTTGTGGAAAAATCTTCTTTAAATTATCAAGTTATCCTTAAAATATAGAAAAATCATGGATCGATTGACGTTAATCAGATGATGGTTGATTAATACTTTCTAGGTATTTCTGATTTTTTAATGTTTATTTTTTTAAATGTATCCGTCCTTAGATATGTTTTCGTAATTGCAATCTTCTATCCTTATAATGCGAGCTTTCTCCACCTTTTTTTTATTATTACTAGGTACGTACAAGCAATATATTTTGCACCGATAAACGAACCTTCCAAAACTTTGCATCTCATTCTGCATTTATTTAAAGTTTTAGCAAAAGACGACATTATCTCACCATTTTTAGACATTGCAAAAAACACTTTCTAAAAGCAATATGTCGTCAATGGTTTATTATTATTAGCAAAGTGGATATTAGCACATAACAATAAAACTCAGTGTCATTTTCAATCAAGAAACTTGAATACTTGAACGATTATGAATGGTTTCTTATATATCATAGGATTAAATTACATATTAAAACACAAAAAATGTACAGGAATCTTTAAATTAAAAATGAAAATAGTCGACCGATCATAGATTGTAGCAAATTCAATGCGATGATATTACAAAGCCGTCTAAAAATAATTTGACAACTTGAATCGGAAAGCAAGATGGAGAAAATCGAGTAGGCGGACAAATGTCAGTTATTTAATATTTAAAACAAGTTGAAAGTGAATTCGGTAGAATATTGTATTGAGACATTTTTACAAGACGTTGAAACATTATATACAAGCAATTTTATTGTATTTTGAGAAAATACGCCATGTGATCTATCATACTATTTTTGTATTTTAATATTCAACAGGGCGATCTCCAAAAGACAATATCATAAATTATATCTATTATTCTTGGAAGTAAAATGCAAGATATCTATATGTAATTTTAAAATGTTCAAAATCTATATGATATTGAAATCATTTTATCATTTTGAAAAAATATTCGTATTTTGATTGATCTTAGATAGGCGTAATTCTTCAATTCAACCTTATTTCAGTACAATATTTCAACGTATTTGGGCGGCAATTTCACAAACAACTCCCCCATTGATGGTGTCATTAGGGAAATGAAGGAAGCAATTGAATTATTAACGATAACGACAATATATGATAAATATCCGTTCATTAATTATTATGACTGTTCCTATTGATTGCAAATAGCAATTTCATAGTAATTTCCCGAAAGCGATTCTCCACGCTACTTTATTGCGCCGATATGTCGGATCTATTTAACTAAATTCAATGATTCGTTCGAGAAAATATATTATCATTTGGATGATTGGTTGCTTCGGCATCAAATTTGGCGAGATTTTAATTAGATCTAGCTGAATGGTTTTAATTATCATCGGTGTATTGCATTGAATTTACTGGTCCTTATAATAGTCTGCATGCATTGGGATGCTGTGACGATAATCTCGAGTCCTCCTGGTTTGCGGTTGACCGCTAACGGAAATGGCTAAGATCCACTAGAGCATCGTATCCATGTACAACCATGTACAGTATGTACCAATTTATATTATAAATTTAAAAGCAGATTTTTGACACAAGATTCAATTTTATCTAATTTAGCTTCTAAATTAAAAACATTTTTATCACCCCATTTAAACACAAATCTATATGAAATTACCAAATTTGATGATTTATAGAGCTGTTAGTTGGTGTCTAATCATATCCAGCTATGACAAATTAGATTTTATTATTCAAGCGTTCTTATATAATAGATACACAAACGACAGAAAAATATCGCTACTGAACTTTAATTAAATATTTTATGACTCCAACTGTAGATAATATCTCCACCTTTTAAAGGTAAACATAACAAATTTTATAAAATTTAAAACATTGTGGATTAGCTGTTCTTACAAAATCGGGTTTTCCTCCTATTATACCAATTTCATCCATGGATGAATATGAGATGGAAATATTTATAATGTCATAGTTAGACATTCAATTTTGTATCAAAGTTTCAAGAACAACCTTGCTATGTTAATGTGGTGATATACTATAATTAATAGACTTGTGAATTACACCCTTGAAAGCTATTCAGGGTTAATCGTAACATATAATATGACTCTATTAAAAAAATGTTTATGAACTTCAATGTGTGATATATTTTAAGTTACAAATTTAGTTGCAAAAAATATGCTTATATTGTATTGGAAGAAAATATTTAAATTTGTTAAATAGTCTTTAAATTAAAATTAAATTCTAAGTAGATGTATTTTCCATACTTTAAATATATTGTTTTTGAGTAGATGGAACTATGTGCACTTGATTTAAAATGTAGATAAAGGATCTCCCACCAGGAGTAATTTCATTACATGACAATGCTTGAGTCCATAGTGCTTGGCAAACAATTCAGATGCTTATAGGGTCATACTTGATGCTTAACCCCAACTTGACTTCATTAACGAACGGCGTCTCTTAAATATTGAATAGACTCGTGATTATGCTCCACGTTGATAAAAGGAGCCAAAAATCCAATCAAAAGTTATTAAAGGCAATATTATTTTTCAGTCGATATGATAAGTAGGGTTCAAAAACAAAGCGAGCCAAGCAAACAGGCTGTTGACTAAAAGCAGCCATAAATTGCCAATAAAATACATATGTTGTTTTTCTTCAATAAAACGATTGTTTACTCACGTTGTACATTGGTTTACCCCGTTTGAAAGGGTTAGTATTTTAATAATGGGACCCGTTCCTTGCCCTGGACTTACGGCCAGCAAATACCGTACTGTTTTGCCATTATAGCTGAACAAAAGCGTGTAGGAAGAAGGAAAAATAGCCGCAAGAGAGAAAAGAGTTTTCTTGTAGGAAGATAATGGCTAGGAAGGACTTTTCAGCTGTTATATGTGAGGTCGCAGCCTTTATTGAGCTGTTGCTATGTTTGCTCAACAGTATAAGGTTGGTTTAATCAACTCATATATGGGGCTCTATTCGGATTTAATTTGAAAACGAGCAAACATGATAAACATAACCGATAATTTATTTATGTGTCTGTACAATTATCTCGTACGGTACTTGTTAGTGGTTATCGGATAGGAGCGAGCATACGGGAACGGTGATATAACCATAAATAACGATTTTTCAGGTACAACGGGAAGAGGAGGCGTATATTAATGAACAAACTATTCGCGAACATTTTATGAGAAGGGGACGTTTTTACATATTAAAAACGTTATAAATCATTATATAATATTTTTTATCTGAAGCTATCAGGGTTCGACTTCTTTCTTCTTGGGGATGAGTGAAAAATTACTGATCTCTCTATGCAGCTATGAAGTTTCTTTGTTTGTCGTGGCTTGCCATTAGTGACTCGATTCTCAAACTTATTTAATCCATAGTCCTCTTAAATGGCTTTATTCAATTCTGTGGCTCCAATAAACAGATATTTAGTTGTTTTAATGTCTAATGTTTAATAATATGAGAATTTAACGATATTTCTGATAGCAATTTCTCCATATAAAATTCATTTATCTCTTTAATAGAAAATCTACAATATTTTGTATTATTATTTTAGATATAGGATAACTAGTGATCAATTTTAGAAAATTGTGTAAAATATTCATCTAATGTTTAATAAAATTTTATTGTCTTTTATATGCGCATTGACAATATGATAAGTTTCCATGCGTAAGGGTTGACCATAGTAAGCTTTGTGTTGTTTTCATTTTTTTTGTAACATATTATATCAACTGTTATTTGTATGAAATATTTATAAATTCAGATGAAAACTTTCGTGTTTGTGATATGTAATGTAAGCTGAACATTTAAAACTGCGGAAGTACTGAAATAAGCTCAATTACGATACTTACCACTCAGAAATTAGCGAGCTTAAAGCTTCAAGCCCCATTGGGAAAGGTCGTTATTTTATTAATTCAAAGAGTGGTTTTACAAATTTCGATTAATAAATTATTTTGCATTTAACATGTCTAAAAATCAGTATATGTATATGCGTTTTTATACAGCAAAAAATGTAAAATCACAATATTATTGGACCGGAAAATAATCAAAATTTCCAACTTATCCTTTGAAGATAGTTTGTAAAAGATGCGCTTCAGTAAATAAATATTTTTTTGTCAATATCAATAATTGATGAAGAGTATTTGCATTATAATAAAGCTATTAACACACATCCATGTCATTATAATAAGTATCACAGGTTGATAGAAAAAAATATAAATAGCGATATGAACCTCAGGGAACGTTTTTAGAACAAAAAGACCCCATATATTGGATGATGTTATGTTGACGTAGTTAGTGGAATCAGATCCTTGTCAAACAATCAGGAAATTGTCAACTAAACTTGTTTATCCACGAGCAATAGTTCAGAAGCACTCTGATCGTATAAGTAAATTAAACAAACAAGATATTTGGATTTCCCACAAATTTTCACTAATCGCAATAGATTAGTGAAGAACTAGCAATGTATCCTTATTTTCCAAGTGTGCAATGTGGACAATTGAGGTGATTGAGGAAAAACAACGATTTTCTTCAGATCAGGTAGCTATCCTTACCCATAAACAATTATTTACAATGATAAAATCATTTGAAATCACATGAACTAGGCCAGTATCTATAGTACTAGAATTCTGTTAAAATTTAAGCTATTCAAACAAAAGCTCAAAAAATTTAGTCAATAAAGATAATAAATACCCAAAAAATACAATGTATGGATAAGGATGAATAAAAAGAGTTGTGGAAGCGCTTGTCTAACAATAGCTTCTGTTAAGTTGGCTAGAGGAAAAAAAAAATACAAAATTTTATTGAACAGTAATGGTAATTTATTCTGAAAAGATTGTGTTTAATATGAGAAAAAATAATTTTAATTAAAATGTGTCTATGGGTAAAAGCTTTGTTTTTGTTGCTATACAAGAGTTCTAAGAAAAATGTTGGAAACGAAACAAAATCCGAAGTGGATTAATGAAGTATGTGGGCAATATGTGGGGAAAGGCTCTGGTGGTTGTGATTCACAGGAAGGAATTTATCACTGGGGCGTGAAATTTGCGAGGCGGCACTCTACCACTACCTATTTATTCCAGGGCTGCAGCAGCAAGATGCCGTGAAACCTGATATGAGGATTCCGCATGTGGGACTACAAGACCACACTCGGAAAAATCCCAGAAAGATTCCTTTTTCCTCGACCATTAAATACATATTGTGCTGCTTTCCCGCATAGCTGAAATTTCTTAAACATTCTAGTGCACTTAATTTTGAATCATTGCGACAGCAAATGCTGTATGATATTAAGTTTGTTGAGTTTTCATAACAAATAGTATACGTTTACACGAAATGGCGACAATCAACAGAGTGAATGTATCAGAAGCAACGGAAGAAGAACTGATTGACTGTCGTTCCGTCGGATTGCTTTTCCGTTTAATTTCGCGATTCGATGAAATTTCTTAAATATTACTCTATAGAAACATTAATTTGAGTCCTTAATCATAAATTTATTAAATACATTATTAAATGATTCTCAATCTCGATTAGAAATCCGTTACATAGATGAGTTCGCCAGACCAATTGTTACCATACTGAGCGCAGCCAAATAATCGATTTCAACATTCAATTGTAGATTTATTACTTTTTTCCATTATTAATTTAATTTTTATTTTTTACTTATTGATATCAATTCCATGCTAGTGTGCCGCGAGCGGTCATTTGACTGCTGGACTAATTTCTTCTACAAATTATATATAATAACCGACTGATCTGGTTATTTCATATCTTAGGAATTCAAAATGGGGACATGCTTTCCATGAGTAGGAATATTTTCACTTAATTATTTATTTATTTTCGATTTCATAAAAAAACACAATGAAGTCAAAGTCTTAAAACCGATAAACTTCAGATGTACAAAACAAAATTATTTAGGATATGCAAAATAGCTACAAGCCCGACATGAATCTGACTGTTGATGAGCAACTATTTCCTACAAATGTTAGATGTAAATGTACACAACACATATCAACTAAGCATGATAAATTGGGCATTAAACTTTGGTTGGCATTGGATACCCACAAAATGATACCTGAGACTGTTGCGCATTATAACAAAACCAAATTCAGTGTCGGTGTCACCAAACAAATAACGCGAAAGAACATTATCAAATTAAAATATTATTGATGGTATGTGTAGATTTCTTTTTAATAGTTTAGTCTGTATCAATGCAGTATTTTTTTATAAAGGATAAATAATGTAACAATTAGAAGAAAAGCTCACTGACTTGGTTATTTGAATCACCGATCAATACGCTTTCAATATTTTAGTACCTAAACTAAAAAATATTGTTTATAGTTTAAAACATCAAGCTTATTGTCTGGCAAAGTGTCTTAGCCATTAAGTCTGATGATAAATGTATCGCATGTTGCACGGAATAAGCTTTTATTGTAGTTGAAGAATCGCCTTCAAAATGTCAACACTCTAAGAGTTATTAGTAGATATCTTGGCCTTTGAAATATTACAATTACAAATTATTGAAGTTTTTTAATAGATAATATAGAACAATTAAAAGAAAGCTTTATGCTATATTTGTACATTTATAGTTTGATAAAAAACATGAGAGGTCCTGGCTTGCATTCTTTTGATAGGATACATTCCATAAACGCTTTGTCCTTTGTTACTTTTAATACGTTATTAAAACTCAAAAATGACACGTCAACAATAGGTTCGTAGGATTTTTTCACTTTAAACTTTTTTCTTTATCATTTGGGGTCCTTTTTTGCAATATCTTCCAAAAAAATCATATTACAGCCATATACGAGACATATCCTGAAAGTAAGTGTACTTGATTTTTTTTTAAGAATAAATGTATTTAAAAAAATAACAGAATATTGTTGATACACTTGTATCTGGTGAGCCGTGACACAAACTTCTTTTTGTCCTTCTTAAAGAACTCTTCCGCCAGCTTCTTCTTCCATTTCGGAACCGGTTTCTGCATCTGCTCGTTGGTTGAAAATTTAATTCCATCCATGTACTCTTTCAAGGAGGGGAAAATATTATAATCTGTAGGCGCCAAGTTAGAGGAATACGGAGGGTGGTTCAAAACAACCCAACTAAATAAGTCCAAGAGAGCCTTGTTGGCTAAGGCTGTGTGAGGATGGGCGTTGTCGTGCAACAAGCACACCCCTCTAATCAGTATACACCTCTTTTTGAATTTTTTAGGTTTAATAAATTATTTTTTATATGAATGAAGAATTTTAAGGCTTCATGCTATCTGATATTTAAATATTTGACAAAGTGTATTCTTTTGAAACCACTGATATTAACGAATTGATTCAAAACCAAAATCAACAATCCATGCATTAGTACGCTTTAAATGTAAAGTTAATGAAAACTTTTGGAATTTAAAATGATAAATCAAATTCATAGCTATCGGATGGTATTTGTGTTGAGAAAATATTAAATTCAATGAAATTTCTGCACATGCAAACAACGAAGCTAGACGATGAGGATGTTCATGGATTTCAATTGTTGAACATGTACATAGACAAAGTATACAAAAAGGGAATATTAGAGCGAACATACTGTTGTTATATTGCAGATAAATTTACTTGGACGTTTTTATTAACCTTCAAAAAGACGTCTTTAATAAGTCTTTAAAATTCGTTACGCAAAAGAGAAATAGGATCTGGTAAGGTATAAGATTTCTCAACGACGACAACGTGATATTTTTAACTAGGGAATGATACTGAAATTTGAATAATGAATTGGAGATCTATATTATATTTATGTTGTAGTTTTTTATTTCAAAAATGAAAAAGCTATCTTTTTTTAAATTCAAGCCCTTGAATTTCGAACACGATAAGAATATTGATGTTAAACGCTGTATACACAAAAAACCGATTTGGATGGAAATCGGAAGACTTGAGCATGCTTGAATGTATTGACGTAAATGAAGATTTAGATTGGTCATGATACAGGATCGGATAAAATAAATGTATAAGGCAATGAATGATTAATGTGATCATGATAAAACTGTTCAAAATTGATGGAATACAGTTGAATGTTTTTTATACGAGCTCTTTTAACAATATACAGGTGTGAAACAGGGTCTGTGTCGCCAGACAGCAAATGTTGGCACACATGTTGTATCATACACTATTCTAGTGTTTCAATGCGATGCGAATGATTTAATTGCAGTAAATTTAGACGTTATTAATGATCTATAAAAACGATAGAAAAGCGAAAAAAACACGTCTTCCCTAACATGTTCTTGTTGATGGCATTATAAAGCGAGCTGAAATATTGAATGTTTGGAGGAAGGAAGAAAGGCTTTGTAAGGTATAATGGCAGATTAAATTTTCAGAGGGTAAATCTGAGGTTTAATCATGTTTCTAAACTTTTTTAATATGTTTTTCATTGAAATACATAAAAATAGTCTGGACTGTGAATGAATTTTCAATAATATATATGTATTTTATTGAGAATTCCAAAAATAAAATATTTATTTAGGCCATCGTTTCTGTATGTGAAAAATTATTTTTAGAAGTAGTATTATTTATATGTATTTAATATGTTTCCATATATTGTATTATGGTGGAACCTTTTAAGCCGGATTCTGCCAAAAATGTAGTCAAATTTGTAAGGGTCGCACCCTGGCTTAGCAGGATTTGTATGGTTACATCTGAGAGCCGATCTATTGAACTGGAGAAAATCTTTTGTAAAGAAAAATATGGACTCCTCTATAGAATTGCAGAGGCTTTCACATAAAAATGCATCGAAACGTAAAAGCTTAATGTATCCCTGTCGCGATATATTTACGACTTCTTGAGTCTTTTATTTGGAAGCCACCATCGATAAAATAAAAACGCTTCAGAAGCTGACACACATTCATAAAAAAATGTGTCCTGCATAATTCAGTTTAATATGTTACAAGGATGAGGGATAATCTCGGCGAGGCAGGATTTAATTCTTAAAGGATTTTCATTATGTTGACGTAAAAATATTTTGAAGATTTTTCATAGGAGCGAGCACAAAATTACATTTCTAAAATATAGTATGGACGGATAAACTTACCCAAAACGAAGAATGGTGAATGAAGTAGAGATAAAAGCAAAAATAAATTCGCCATTCTCCATCTTCCGCTGGTTCTTCTTTGCGCACACATCACAATTTATTAATTGTTCACATTTTTAAACAACCACTTAATCTCTTCAATATCCCTTTGATGATAAAAATAAATATGTATTAGCGAAAATATCCGTGCTTAAAATTTTAGCACAAGAAAGTGCTTTAACGTAAATGTGAAGGTTTTATATTGAGATTTATTGGTTGCCATCAGCATTTTGATTGCACGAAATTACATCCGTTGTATGTATTATTTTTTCTGCCATTTTTCCACACGGGGGAAATAAGAGCATTAATATTGTCCATAAACCTAAAAGACTTCATTTATATGAAAATTATGTAGATAGCAATCACGTGCTTCAAGCACGAGAAAAATAATCCTACCAAAAAATGCCTGATGTATACAAACGATTTTTCGCAATGACCATGAGATGTATGAAATTTTGCCCAAATTAAAAAAAAAATATTTCAAAACGAATTTGATTTTTAATATTTCTCGTTGTTGTATGATCACTACGTCATACTGGAGCGGTAACATAATCATCTTAATCGCATATTTGTATATTGAAACAATTTTCTCGAGGAATTCGCCGTTTGCCTCTACAACTTTAAACTAGTTCTCTACCGAGCCGGTGAATTAGAGAAGATAGACGAAATTCCATCGCACAACTAAAACGTTGTTGCTGTTCTAATTTTGCAACAATGGAAATTAACAAACGTGCTGAAAATTTGAAAAGACAGTGCAACATATTGTTGACAAAATTTCTATCCACCAGATATCATTTATTTATATATATTGGATTAATTCCTTGACTTTTTAAAATTTCGTTTGGGAAGATTGGATGAATTAATACTTCTGATCGATTATCTCGACCCAAAGTTGTTTTAATTTCATATTTCTGATCATGTGTAAAAATAATGATGATATTGTCACTTGCTAAAACATATTATACTGCCTAAATATCTTATTCAAATAATCATTCTCTGCTATCATCAGCTTTAATTTATGGATAGGTTACTATTTAGTATCTATAAACAATAATTAGCTTCCATACTCATATCGCTTCACGGCATAGCTCTGACAGTGCAATAAATCCAATTAATAATGTACTAATATTATTAAATGTATACATAAGCATTTGAAGGATTTATAAAAGGCAATCTCTTTGGTAAATAGATCCCTTGTGTAATATAATGCTTATCTGATTTCCTTAGCATAGGGAAAGTTACGTTTATTATATTTTTATTTAAATTTGACGCTTAACTCAGCATTTTAATAAATTCCAGGGAACTATAGAGCGCAACATATTTTAAAAGGTTTAATAAGAAATTATTCTATAAGAATGGCTCGTAATTTATTACATAAACTTTCAATGACATCTCTTGATGAAATAAGTTAATTAAAAAAATAATTGAAAATCAAAACAAATACATTATAAGCCCATTGACATTATTTTATTAATTAATTAAAAATATATTATATAATTATATAGAAATCTGCTAAAAATAATTTATTTATGCCGCAATTTAGCAGTTGGTATAAAAGTATACAAAAAATAAAAATATTGATCATATGCATAGAAAGCGTAGAGTTATTGTATTTATAATAAATTGTATACATATTGATTGATATTATTCATTTTTATGCAATATATTGCGTATATGTTGTTTAAATATTTTTTTAAAATTAATTAATAAATAGTGATAAGTAATATTTTATTAAATGGTAGCCAGCGCAATATTTTGACACCTATGACCAGCGACATTATTTGTGTTACTTATAAGTTATAAGTATATATAGATATTTTAATATATAAGTTAAAATTTAAAAAAATATATACCCACAAGATTGAAATCATGTTGTAGCTGCTTATAATAATATTATATGAACATAAAATTGTAATGCTTTGAAAGTTGCTGTACTTCAATCAATTTCCCAAGCTATAACTTTATCCACATCTACCGCAGCTTTGGCTACCTTGTATTGAAAGTAGACTACGTCTATTTAATAATAAATAACGTATATTATTTGTATGTAAAAAAACAGCTTTGTAGATCCTCTCCTATCTTTCCAAATAATCATATCCTTACTATAGCACGTGTGGAAGGCAATGGGAATTTTACGATGGATTTTTTAGTTTATATAATTTATACTCAGACACTTCTAATTTGGATTGAAATTTTATCAAGAATGATTAAGAATTAAAAATACACACATAAATTTGTAGGAAAAATCATTTAATATTAAAATAATTGGCATTTAATTTCATTTCTAACGTTTATCATACAATATTATTAAGGAGAAAATGGTAGGCTTAATTTAAAGGGAAGAATGGCCGACAGGAGTTTACGTATATATTAAATTATAATTATACATCATGATTTTCGTTAAAACAACCTTGTGTTAGACAGGTCATTTGGAAACTGGTCATTGGCTCCAACAGTAATAATATACAGAGCTGTCGATCAAAATGGTTAAGCTATGACAAAGCTAAATGGGATTGGCGGTTATTTGTTAATTAAAATATATCCATCCATATATTTTTCAATCAGGGCTTTATCCGAGCCTAAACGTGCTCAAAAAAATTGATACAATACAAATATATTCATAATTTAAAAGGATACGTTGCGCAACGTATGCTTTAATAAATTATGTAAAAAGGATCAGATTTTTTTTTTGAAATATTTGCTCCATATACGTGGATGGATATTGAAGGTATATTTAAAGCGAAATTTGCTAAAATAAACATTGATGATGTCTAAGGTTTTCACGTAGGAATACCAACTTGAAATGTGGCTATTTATCGTCGATGTGGATGTTTTGAATACCATATAGGAATAGGACGAGAATAAAGGTTAATACGCATTATAATTTAAGTGACTTTCTAACTTTACGCTGAAACATTCTAATTTAATAATATCGTTTAGGCCTCCCTATGTTAAGATCCCTAATTTCCTAAACGTCGATCCTTGACCTTTGACACATAGTTTACTTAGGATTTGCGCTTTAACTTCAAATCTAACTTTAAATGATTAAGATCGTATAATTGGCGTGTTTTAAAAATACAACATGAATGTATAGCCTCAAGGAAGAAAATATCTGTATACTTTTGATGGAATGACATAAAAAGCAAATGTTCAACCAAGGAAGAATACCCTGTAGTACTGACAGATGTCATTTATTTTTAGCATTAAAGATTATTTGCTGATACAAAAAAAAAATCGTAATATCCACAAAATCAAATGTATTCAGGTTGTGTCATTCAAAATGCTCAAATTTATTTTTGAAAAATTAAACTACTGTTATATTATTTTAGTATTATTTAAAAGAGTTCATTGAAATGATCATCGGGAAGGTCCTCATCCAAGCACGACATTATACTTGAAATGAATTAAGGGACTAAATACTTTAAAATTACTTAAGCTTTCTATCAAATGGCTATAAAAGCGCTATTTGGTACGTTCACAACTAAAATTCGAAGATCATGCAATCTTCAATATTGAGTGAATGTGAAATAGAATGTACGATAAAAATGTTTAAAAAATGATTGCTTGTGGATATGAATGTAGTTGCATAAGCCTGAACTACAATGATTTTTACAGGGTGTTTTGCATATGGACCGACAAAAAATTTTTGGAAGTTAATGTGGTCTTTTGTTACGTTTCACACATAGACTTTATGTCCTAAGTATCAGGGTTATCGAATTTTTTTTTCTTCAATATTTTGAAAAAAATACCCAAAATTTCACCTCTAAACCACAATAACTTTTTTACCTGTAGTTATAGTAGCTCGAAATTACTGTTTTTGTATTTGGACATATATTTTTGGTCTAAATAAATCATTATTTTATGCAATTGGCTTCTGAGCATCCAAATTCATAAAGTATGTGCGAACAAATAAAAAATGTCAACTTCTAAATTCTCTAAACAAAAAACTAACAACTATTTTGAACTTAGTTTAGTTTTAAAAAGTTTTCTAGAGTATACCATTTCCAACGATATGGTAAACGTCATATAAATCATTCAATAAGTCGTTAAAGTTGAAGAGTTATCAGTTTGACAGGGCCATGGTTAAGTAAATAATGTTTATGTTTAAGATGTTTTTATTACATTTATTTACAAAATTTGTATAAATTGGCTATCTTTGTTTCGTATACATGTATAACATATTTTATTTATTTCAACTGTATTTGTCTTAAGTAATATTTCAGTAACACTTAAGTAACTCCATAATATGTCCCATATGCAGTTAAATATGGGATCTTAAATATCGGTAAGCATTGTAATTAATTAACAGGATACGTAATTCTTGAAAATAAATCTATAGAAAATTTTGCTAGCGATTAGGTTTTAGAAAACATAAATGAGGTATGAAAATCATGTCAATGTGGCCAGCAATGTTCATAGATAAATAGGAAAGGTACTTGACTGAAAGATAATAACTTGTTTTATTACTGATTTCTTAAGTAAAGTTAATATATCAAGCAATTCATTGACGTAAATATATAGGATCATCGTATATTTTTTTAAAGATCAAGCAATTATTTCGCATAAAAATATTTTTAATACAAAAAAATACGTAAGATGTTCTTAGTATAGAGATGTTAGTGTTATATTCTGTAACTGCGATGTAGTTTTAAGATACTTCAGACACAGTTTTTAAATTGACGTTTTTATTTTAAAGCCATCCCCGCAGCCACCCCAAACACCCTTCAATTGAATGTTTCCGCATGGTGCTGCATGTGAAATCATAAAGAGATAAATTCGTACGGAAACTCAGTGATTACCAACGGAACACGAAGGCCGTGATTGGATACTGTCATCGTCGGATTTGATCCTCTGACCCATCTAATTTACAGAGGTAGCTAACGATATAATACGGCCGCTTTGTACCGGAGTTAATTAAGACGTTTTACACCGTACTAATTGGGTTGCAGTGGCAGTGTTGTGGTATTTTGATTGGCAATCAAACGAGCCAAAAATGTGCTCAAATTAACTTACATTTTCAAAAAGGACTAATTGAACTTGTGTTAATATCAAAACCGGAGCTTTTTCGTTGGTCGGAAAGTTCTTCGAATTTTTCAACCATTAAAATACGTGATGTGAATAGCGTTATATGTACGACGCTCAGCCGAACATCGGAGTAGGGTATCGAAAAAAATGTTGAACTAAATTAACAAACCACATTTTGCTAATTTACATGGACGTTGTCTTTTTTGAAAGCTGACGTCAATCAAAATAAATTTATTTAATGCTTGAATTGAGAACTGTGGCTCGTGTTCTGGCATTTCTGGCGTGAAGAAATGCTCATGTTCGCAAAGGTGCCGAATGTGGACAGCATGCAAACCTTTCAGAACATTTTTTTTAACCATAACAAAACGTTTTTTCATATATGAAGGAAATAAAACCATCATTATTTAACAGTTGCTGGAGAAAATTGCAGATGTATGAAGTATGGACGTATGGAGTAATTTCAAAAATGTCAAAAATCCCATGCAGTAGTTCAATAACTCATTTCGAACTGTATACCTTATATAACATAGATATTATATATTATTCAACGGTTGTGTTATACGAGGGATGCCTATATTATTATTTCTTTGATAAATATGCTAATGAGAATAACTTTTCGACGTGTAATAAGTAACCTTAAAAACAAATAAAGCCCTGGAGCTTAAATATGCCACCTACCCGAATAACACCCAGGTAAGCCTTAAAATGTCAAGAAGTACGCATTTAAGTGGATTTCAATTTAAAAAAAAATAAGGAATGCAATTTACAAGAAAATGCTAAATGTAAAATAGAATATATCATCACGCCATAAAATGAAGAGATTTAAAATCTATTTTGATGTAGATACAAAATGTATATAACATTTTTGCTATGGCTGTATAGAAATATTAATAATTTATTAACAATAAACCGTAGATGTAATAAGTATACAGCTTCGTGGATTTATTTATGTCTGAATGAGCTGGAAAAAAATCGTAAAACCAATTTGTCAAAATTTCAAATACGAAAGAATTTTTGGAGTGAATTTCCCCGAACGAAACCTTCTATGAACCCAAGATTATTTTTAAGAGGACTATTAACAGATTTTATCGCTTTTATATATTATTAAATGTGATTAATCGGGAGAGTAGAATTTTGATAATGGACGAAGACAGCCTAGAGGCAAAATCAATCTCAATATTTGTCAAATTGGATGGAGTTTAAATTAAAAATGACTTGCTTCAATTGTACTTACAAATCACTTGTAAATTTTTTGGCTGTTAATCAAATTAGAAATCAATATTTTGAAAAAAATCTAAGCCAGATATAAGAATTTTTTTAAATTTATTTTATATTAATATAATTTTTATTTTGCAATGAATGTTCTTAAAGACTTATGCAATTTGATGAATAAGTTGGATCAGGTAGAAGTTTTAAGCCAAGTTCCAGTATTTTTCTATTAAAACGAAAGTAGAATTATCATTCAATCACGACATTATACAATAATTCTTTGACTGTTTAACACTTTCATCACCCAGCCTGAATCAGTGCTGTTTCTCACGGGATCCAAATTCGATATTCGGAGCGTAAATAGAAAGAATAGCGAATGCGAGAAAAAAAAATATTGATATGTTTTTCTGGAAACAGTAAAAGAATGATTATGGCCGAAAATGCTAAGCCTGACAATGAAAAGAAGAATGCGAAAAAATCTTTTTACGGGTTAGAAATTCATAAAAATCCGCAGGGCAAATCTATTAGAAGGAATTGTACTCTTTGTCACAAAAATACGAGAAAAATTCTCGATCGCCAGGAAGCGAAAAAAAAATATAAAAAGGGTCTTAACATAGTATCCTAATTTTCCAAAATCACCTCATTTTAATATATATGTATATTTTAGTTATTTTAATTTTATGTTTTTAAATATTATATACAATATATATTTTTTATATTCTATCTGTTTTATATTTGCATATGCTAATTCCATCAAATAGAAATGAAATAACTTGTTAAATCGTATTTAAGAGGAGGAAGAAAACGTACACTAAAATTACGCGGGGAACGCCCGTCGCGCATATCTGGTTGACGCAGCGACGAACGAGTTAACGAGGATCCCACGACGTCAGCATGTCATCATAAAAATGATGAGGCCTTCCCAATCTAGGAATGTTTCTGTGGTTATTATCGCCGTTTTTATATATTCTATTCCGTATGTATCAATTTTTAATTATATATTTAGCCTTTAACCTGTTTGTATAAAACCAGCAGGCAATAATGCAAATGTTCTTTACTGATTGTTGAGTTCAAAAAAATTATAAGCTCTCACATGCAAATAGGTGACAGTATGTATTTCATGAACCGTAACTTGATACAAACTTATTGTAAAAGGGTTTCAAAATTTTGATTACTTTCCGGTCCCTCTAATATATTAAATTTTCTGCTAAATATTGAAATAATATTTACTAAATGTATGTGGATCGAAATGCGTCACATCAAATTTTATTACGTCTTTTCTTATTGGGAAAATTATTTTGCTTTTGCGTTGATTGCTTATTTAATTATGATTATTCTCAAAACGAAGTTGCTCAATATGGATGCTTAATATTGTAACTATACAGTGAAACAGATATTATTAGATTTAATTGCTGTGGTATTGACTTTTAACAATGTTTGATAATAGAACGTTGACAAGCTTTGCAGATTATGCGAATTGTTACTAGTCCGTGTTGTTTCAAATTAATTGAAACGGACTAGAAATTAAACAGCATCCGAATCATTTAGTAACGAAATTGCTATTACTTCAAAGAATTGAATGGTTTTGAAACGTAATTATGTAAGCTTTTTTCCCCCCCGGAAATTTTAGCTTGATATTTACGAGTAGCTACGCTGATCCTCTTGCAGTATAAAATCGTGCAGAAAATTCTCAATTTTTTAATGGAGTTTTTAACTATATTTTATAAGCAATAAAAGAGCTTAAAACTGTAAAAAATCCTATGCGACGCAGGCCTAAAGATAATTTGGCTTTGATTTATATATTATGTCAGAAGAGTTAATTTTTGCAAGAGATGAATAAAATGATAGCTAGACATGCATACTATTTTAACATGTTCCTCTTTAAATGATCAATCATTAAATAACAAATAATACATAATGAAATTTTATGATGTGCGTGAATTACGTTCATATTTATCTACTGACTGAATGTGAGTCTTGACTATCCCATATATTGATTATTTCGCTACATTGATAACATTAGGTGGTGTTGCTTCCTTTTTTCATTGTGGTCTTTGGGAGTTAGCGATGGAAATCCGGAATTTTAAGATTGATGTCGGCTGGCAATGGGATCAGACCCTTGTTTGGTTATATATGAACTGACAATCCCTCCCTTTCTATTGTCGTTTCTTAAGGCTGTGGGGTAGATATTTTGGTACTAACTGATGAATAGTGACACGGTTCTACTTTCAGCCTTTCGAGTTTTACGTTTCCGGAAACCGTTTTAGGAGTAAGAAACGTGGTCATAATGTGGCGAACGTAGTCGTGGGTGTCGACCAAAAATGAAAGAAAACTGGCTTACTTTCAAATGAAAAAATATCTCCTCTTGTATAATTTTCACTATTATTTAGATCGGAATCAGCATAATAATCGTTCTCCCTCGGGCACGATCGTAAAAATAAAGCCGTAATTAAATTCTATGCTTTCGATCAGTCCATCAAACTCTACACAAAGAAAATTTCCGATGGAAAGTTGGAAATTGGCCATTGATATTCAGAAGACGACAGAAATCAAGTTTGTTCGCGATTTTCATTTGAATAATGCGGTCAATTGATCAAAAGCTACAAATAGCAACGAAGCAGATGTCATAAAGCAGAAGTTGAAATTTATTTAATATCACAATTTATATACGTCATAATTCTAATTGATGACTTTATCCCCTTCATGTTCCATTAATAACAATAAGTATTTCAATATCTATTCAAAGATGAAGATTTTTTCACGATATATATTTTTAGAGATAGAGGACATTAAATGGTTAGATAAATTTAGCCAGATAGTAGAATATATTTTCACGACGCCAAAAATACTTGAAGATCATATTAAATATTAATATTTTAGATTAATCTTTTCAAATTAATCAAACTCTGATTTTTGGTTGCTTATTTTTAAATAGCTCATGGAAAACATGTATATTTCAGTGCTTAGTTAGATATAATATTTATCTGGATGATGGTTCTGAAATCTATTGAAACCCTACTAATTGTTCAATAATAAAATAAAGTCAGATTTTTTGATTATATAAAAATAAATATTGAAACGATTAACAGAGTCAGGCAAGGCTGTTTATGAGATACCAAATGCAATTGAAAGCCACCATATTAAAGTTTTGTCTCCCTGAAAACATCATTTGCTGAAATCGCTTGTGGTCGAGTGGTCGCTATAAAATTCTTACATAAATTTAAGAGATTTCCTATTTTATTTTAAGCAATTACAATCCGTTTTTAATGAGTTTATCACTTATTAATTATGTCAAGAAGATAAAAAGCTTGACCAAGTGTGACCAATAGTGGCTTAAATCATGAACTTTTATTATAAAGGTTCGGGTTCAAATTCTGATTGTGGAAAAGTTTTTCACCAAAGCAAAAAAATTAAAAGATCGGAAATATCAATATTTCTGATCGATCGTCTCAATCCAGGTTTACTCTGATTTCCTGAATTTTGGAAAAGTAAACGCTGAGGCGATTAATTCGTACATGATGAGTGAGTGATAGAATTTGCAACAATAATTAGATTATAATTTATATATAATGATAATTTCATTACTTACTCATAGATTCTCTCCTCTCATACCTTTCTAAATAATTTTATCCTTATTTTACCACGTGTGGAAGGCAAATGGGAAACCACCACATTAAATCCTTTCCCTACAAAAAATCTCCTATGGAGATCGTCTACGTCCAATGTTTCGGATATGGCACATTAAGTATAAGAATGAAGCTCTAAAGCATAATAGATGCATCCATGATATAATGTCACAATATTGGAATTCAATTTGATCTTATTTGTTAAGCAAGATTTTTGAAGTTCATATATTTTGATCAATTTAATGTTAAAAATTACAATTCAAATAAATCAACAGGATGCTAATTTTTTTATCAAAACTTAAAAACTAGTAAAGTAGCTAATGTTATTAATAAAGTTTTTGAATAAGTTCTTAACTAAATTGATGACAATCTTAGTTTCGCACAATTAAATCAGGTAATAGAACTTCACAGGCTGGGCTTATGTTAAAACGACCCTCAATATTCAACGATAAACTGATGAAATATTTGGCTAAAATCAATAAACCCCTATAAAATTATTGCAAAAATTTACATCTGCATTATCACAGAAATGAATAAACGAGATTTTATGGATTTGAAAATATAATGGTTTTCTTTTCGGTCCCTTAATATTTATTGTTTCAACACAAATTTTGTTGGCTCATAATTTGAAGTAATAGTCTTTTAAATATATTTTGAATAGGATGTTATAAAAAAGAGTTGATATTTTTCCATTATTCAAGAATATAAGAACTTAAGGGAAAATATTGTGAATCCTGTATATTTATAAGGATATATTGATGTGATTAAAAAATACATGTCTAGATAAGTCAAAGAAGCGATTGGAAGAGCTTTAATCATTTAAACTTCGCGTTGCTTCCCATCGCTTTCCATCAGGCGACACTAAAGATATACGTAGCATTCCACCGATACATTGTCAATATTTCTATTGAATTTTATTCCGAAGATAATATGCTAATACATTGTGTTTATAGTGTTTTGTTCATCATTTATTCACTCGTCTGGATATATTTGTACATTAATATTAAATTCGACCGGAGCTTTTCTCAACAGAATGAAAGGTGGAGTTGAAAAAATGAATACAAAATGATGCGTGCTTTAAATGAGAACAAACAAATAAATATTTGATTTATTAAATAGTAACAAGGACTTAAAATATATAAATTATACAATTCTATCTATTTTATCCTTTGGCGTTGTTGTCGATAACGTTTTAAGCGA
Source organism: Stenopsyche tienmushanensis (assembly GCA_008973525.1). NCBI lineage: Eukaryota > Metazoa > Arthropoda > Insecta > Trichoptera > Stenopsychidae > Stenopsyche > Stenopsyche tienmushanensis. The sequence goes on from WACJ01000142.1 coordinate 29,068, forward strand.
CAAGCTCGAGAGTAAATCAAGTAATAAAGGGTTTATATCCGTCTTAATTTTCGTTTAAAAATTTTAACGCTGAAAGCAATTATTTCGCAAAAGATAAGACTCTGAAAGAAATTAATGTCTTAAGTTTCCGCGAAATAATGAATCGTCGACGGGGTTTTTTCTCGAAGTTTCAAGGAGTGACAGCAACAAGATGATTTTTTATAATCATCGTGTTTGCCAGCATCCAATGGCTTTAATTTTATTCCGAACATCCAAAATAAAATATGATCCCGGTGATTTAATTTTTATGATAGAGAATTATGAAAGATCGGGTGGAAAGCTCGAAAAAATGTATTAGCGGATGAGTAATGATAGTAATTGCCTTCCGCCGAAAGTCATATTTCCGACCTGCGTGGAAATTATGATTGATTAAAAAGTAATTAGAATTTAGCTCATGTTGCAGGCAAAAGATTAAATGTGATTGCTTCTAAAATTCATCAAAATAACCTTTTTTTAATTTTTAATCACTCACAGGGGGGAAAACTAAAATAAAAATGTTAAATGGCAGATTATACGAATCTGATTTACGTTCTCCATGTCGCTTTAAATTTTAGTGTCATTAAAAACAGACAGGCGATTAAATATCTGGGTCACATTTTGAAAGAACCATCAAACGACGGCGTAAAAGATGGCACATATAATTGTGTACTTGTAGTAACATTTCCAGAAAGTGGAAAAGATATGCATCTTCTTGAATAACAATCTTATGGAGCGGATGTAAACTTTGGAGCAAAATAATTGCTGTTAATAGACGCATGGCTTCTTTGGATGCACTGATGTGAGCCTGTTCCGTATTTCAGTGCAAACAAGAATGAATAGCATTCAAAATAGTTTTAAATCTGTCAACTATCATATTAAATCACAAACATACTAACTTTTCATTGAGGTACGAGTTATATTTTGGGGTGTATTGCTTAATATACTGGGTGTTTTGCATATGGACCGACAATTTTTTTTATCTTGATGGAATATTTCGCTATACTCGTTAATGTTGCTTTTTTGGAATGACGAAATATTTCGTCATACCCGCTACATGTGTTTTAATGACGAAATATTTCGTCATACTCGTTTAAGAGGTTAAGAGTCGTATTGAAATTAAATTGGCGCATTTATGGACATCATAGCAGCATTTTATAATGTTTTTTAAAACTTTGTTTTAAAAATGATATTAAATTTGTTTCTCATTTGTAGCCCTGCCCAACTTCAATACGTTTTGATTTTTTGTTCAAAATTTTGTTGATATGGTAAAATATTTATTCCATTTCTATAATAATAGTCCAGAAACCACCTCACGTTAGATAAATTGAAAGATGATCCGTATGATGCGCATGCGGTATGCCCGTGAACAGGAGCGCGTTATGACGTTCGATATAATCAAAATACTGTTAATTTGATGAATGACAAACTGCTTAGAATTTATTTCAATAAATATTGATTTTAAGGCGTTTACTCGAATGGATATCGATTATAATTTTGTTAATTTAATGCAATATTTTTGACCTTTGGGTCTTTACCCAATTAATCAATAGCGTGCGTATTGGACACAGTGTAAAAACATATTTGATAATGAAGGATGACCTAATTGAAAGTACGCTTTCCATTTTGTTAAATCACATATTATTGAAAATGGAAAATTCTACCGTCAATATCAAACACATTGGGCAATGCGTTATAAAACGTATGCCGGTGAAAATGGCGTCAGCAATTTTGAATCATTATAAATGGTTAGGCTCAATTATGCTACATTGGAATGGTTTTGTATGGCAATGCGAGTGAATTTTTTGAAATAAAGCACATTGTAGTTGAAAAACGATAGTTAAAAAAGCGGAGAGGCTCCATTGTTCGTAAAAGTAGTGACGTGCTATGATGGCATAGCTAAACGATGATGCATAGTCGAAGAATTAAAATGTTTGTTGAGTGAAAACTTCTATCTATCGTATGCAAATGTTTGTAATTTGTTATGGATTTTTTTTAAATATGCGAATCGAAAGTATGAAATTTATGTAAGGAATCCTTAACGATAAAAGTTTGATTGGATATCTGAAAATTAAAGGATTTAACTTCTCCGCATAATTGAATAATTAAGCCATCGTTGAATATTTATGCATTTTTTTTGTAAAGGCTTGTACTTAGCACACCGCAAATGTAGAGTAAGAAGCGCTAAAGGAATGATAATTAAAGCAGCAGATCTATTGTTATTAGGTAGGATGTTTTGTTAAATAAGGGATTAGGTCGTACATAAAATGGATTCATTGCTACCCTGCATTCTCTTTATCTATTTTTATCTTCATTGTTGCGGCCAAACGAATGGGACTCTTCAAAAGTATTTTAATAGATAAACCGGAAAACAAAAGCCCTAAGAATCCGTCGAGAAATATTGGAGAGGAGCGCAGAAAGCAAAGTTTCCGAGATGATAAATGGAAGACAAGATAAAGTGGAAAACTTGGCGGAGGTGGATGAAGCACGAATTTGTCAATGGCCTGGCTATTGATGGGATTGTTTGTTGAGACGAGAGAACAAAATCTGGTGTCGCTCTGCGAAAGTGGAAGACTTGATGTTTGAAATTGTCAGTCAAGGTCGGAATATACGTAGTTTGTCTGCTATGATTTAATACACGTCACTTTTCCTCCTGAGGTTAGACAAATGTGTCCATAAACCATAATGCGTATTATTTTGAAATGGGAATATTTTCCTCCTTTATCTTTCATGACTGTACAAAGCCTCGAGAGTACGAAAGTAGCTGCTTTTTAATCATATTTTTAGTGAACGAAGATCTAACCAAAAAAATGAAACGCAACAACAAAATACTAAGAAGAACTAAATTTAAAATTTGCAAGTCAAAGAAAATGTATCTTAGGGATGCTCATCATCTTCGAAATGTCTGTGTATTGCGAGTATTTTTTTATATTTTTAAATAGGCTCATTCAAACGTGATTATATGAGGATTTATAAAAAAAATGTAAGTACTTTTGCGCGGTAGAAGTGAAACCTCAGTTTCAAGAAAATGTTGATTTTATGCATTGCCGTTTTCCATTAAATATACTGTCATTATTATTTTTTTGTCATTTGCCTAGCTCGATATTCTCTACTACTTTCCAAGTAACTTGTTGGCCTTTTTTCTTGGCGATTCATTCGCTTTCTTCCGTTCTCTGAAGGATTACATTCTGTTTATACTTGTGTTTTTTTCTTTATTCCACTTTTTATGCAATTTGCTAAAAGATAAATCTGTGTTTGTGTAATATATAAAAAGTGTTATTGGTTGTTTTATGTACTCAGTAAAGGCGGCACGGCGCATGCGCGTAGCGTGTCTGTGCGCTTGTATGTGCGACGGAGGAAATAGATATGATATTCTCTCTCTATCCGACAAATTTTCACTTGTCGGAAATTGGATCAAGACTTTAGAATTAAAACTCTTTGAAAACATCAATTAATTTGAATTTTACTGAAAAAATAATCTAATTAAAAAACTCAACATTGTTCCCAATATTATTCAGTATTTTATTAATAATTGCATTTGATTGCAACAATATGGTTGCACAAAAAGGTCGTGCTATACAAATCCGTGTTATACGAGGTATACGCCTGAACGCAACTAAATTGACATCATCATGTCCGGTATGATTGATCATAGTGCGACTCATGACTGTATCAAATAAAATCGTTTTATATAAAAATATACCACAATTCATTAACCGTGCTATATCAAAACCGTGTTGTATAATAACAGTGTTATACGAGACCCAGGTGTATTTAAATTAAAGGTGGGTTTTTTTGAGCAGCTTATCTTTAACTCTGTTTTAATGCTTCAACGATAATTTAGTAATCATAATAATGGTCAATATGTCCGTAGAAGATTAAGATACATAATAAAGCTGTAGATGGGGTGCATGAGACACCCCATCTACATTTTCTATGGGGACAAGTAGCTAACCTTAAATAAATCCTATCTAACAGCACATCAGGCAAATAATATAAAACCAATAACCACGAATAATGTAAAAGAGGATAAATTTGTCAATCAAACATAAAGCTATACATAAATGTATAAACGTAAAATGTCCCTTGTAAATTTAGAATAAATGAAATTTTATAGCCTATATGTCTGTAGGTATTATGATAATTTGAACGTGTCTGCAGTTGACATGAAGTTGATCTTGCTCTTCAGCGGCCTTTGTGTAATGAATATGAAATGTATTACTATCCAATCTTTCTTAGGGTCAATATATATACGTATATATTCAAATTCAAGCTTTCTTTGATTGTGGATGTCTGCAACATCACCATCCATAATATATAGAATGACTGGACACAAGAATACCAAAATGACTATTTCTAGCACGAAGAGTTATAAAATTTATCTCAATAATAAAAAATGTGTTGGCAGAAAATTCCATATGTATAAATTGAAATTAAATAATAAAAACTTTGCATTTTAATCACCCACGAAGTAACAAACAGTCACGCAAATAATTTAACACGCGATGCACTTGATAAAAACGTCACACAGAAAGCTTCAAATGAGACAGATCCGTCCCCGATTCCGTGTACAACGTTCGTATTAAATTCCCGATTGGGTAATAACTTTATATGCACGTATACCATTAATGGCGTTTATAATATATATTAAGACATTTTGGGGTTCTTATTCGCATAACAATGAAGGATTTGAATATATTTTTTAACAATATTTATATGCCGTGTTGAATTTGTCTCTCGCAATTTACAACGGACATTTTGGATCCCATAAGATGAGAAAATAATGCGCAAACGCCTATAAATATAGGTCGGAAGCTTCAGTCGAAATTTTCTCTTTTAAAGTTGACCCAATTAGGCAATTAATTCAAATTATACGACCACATTATAGGGATTCCAAGAAGAGCGATTTAACATCCCTGTGTGCTTAATTGTTGGATTTTTAAATCCTGGAACTTTTAAACGCGAGCATCCAAGCTCCAGATAAATTAAGCGCTTTATTGGTAACTTCATGGATGTTTAAAAAATGCTATTATGTGGTTATAACTTAATAAAAAGATGTTTGCTTGTGGTTCTATGAAATGTAACGACGTTCCAAAACGTTTATTCAAATGTATGAAGAATTTATTTGAGTAATATATAATATTCAGCAATGAAGAATAAGCCATAAGAGAAAATAGCTGCAAGTTTTCGTTGGAACAATTTTCGCCTGATTGCCTCGGATAAGACTTCATTAAGCACGCTCAATTTAACTGAAATTAATGATTTATTTGCCTTTATTTGAGATAGTAAAATATTCCGCTTTTCAAAAGCTTTTTTGCCAAAAGCTCAATTCAAAAGCTTTTAAGAAATTTCACAGAGCTCAAAACCATATTTTAAAAGGATTGTTTACAAAGAAAATTTAATCAATCTTTATATATTATGAAAACTCGGGCTTTGGCACGCAAATACTTGTTCTATACAATTATCTAGATCTTAAACGATAATAAAATGGCACACGTTTAGAATATGTTCACTGTAAAAAATTGCACTATAATTTTAAAAATGCAATATTGAGCATTAAATACTTTAATAAGGATTTAGATCTTATAACGGATGGATGATATTTTAATTTTTTCTTTAGATTGCAAATCCGTTATCAGACGCAGGTGATCTTAATGGGATGAAATATTTTCTATTGTCCTCGATACTGGATTTATATATAGAAAGTAATTTCGAAATCATGCTTTAATATTCTTGTAAAACTGCTTGACTTTAAATGTATATTTTCCGAATTTATTGATATTCCAAACACATGGTTTACGAAATTTAGCTCGTATATAATTCTGCTATTAAAGTAACGTTCCAAATAAAAATATTCTATGTAATTTTATATTTATTTTGCCTTTAGCTAAAATAAGCACATATTTGACCCTGATTCTTTCAGGTGAAAAATTTGGCTCAATGTAACTAATGTACTGTCACTAGCATGTTTTTACGGAAAACCTCTAAATTTGCACCTTTTCGGTGATATATCTTCCCTTTTTGATATGAAAATAGCAAATTAAATCTGTGTTTTTCTACTTGAAATGATTCAGAATATTATGTCTAACTCAATAAGATCAATAAATTTGCTATTTAAATATATTAAACCGGTATTTTACATATTAATCATTTAGATAGTTATGTTACTGTTCTCAAGAAGGATTTCATGATTTATTTGTAATATAATGAAAGATATTTAAACCAATTATTATCCTCTTATGGTTGTATTCAAGCATGATCAAAATCGACTATTCTATGTATAATTCCATTTTAAAATCATTTATAATATTTGAAAGTACTCAAAAATGGCTTTAGTATATGAAATTTTGATGAAACTTTAACATCATATAAGTTCTAATATGAATGGAGCAGAGTATTCATGTATTTAATATACATTTTAAGTATTTGAATCATTCATTTATTCATACGAGAGCATACTGTTTTTATGTATTATACATTTCAATAGAGATGCTTTGATTCACAGAATGTTCCAAGTCCAAAGCGAACAGAATGAATTTTCCAAAGACTTTCATATTATATAAACCGAGATACTATTTGTGGCTCCTCAGTGGGCGATATAAATAGTTTTTGTCAATATTGGAAGAAAGCGACGAAAATGCGAAAAAACATCAAGATAATCTAACCGGATGAACTTTGACCCCTTTAAAAATTAATTTTAAATTGTGCTTTATTATTATAGGCTTAAAAGTCGCGTGTATTATTTCTTTAGGGGATCATATTTTCATTAAGTAATATCGGAAAAATCTTCCTACGTAGCCGTGTCGGAGATAAAACTACTCCCACAGCAAAAATAATATATTATTAAACGTTATATCAGATCTTGCCACATGTACAATATATATAGAAGGATATATCTGAAAATAAGCCAAACCCATATTTTCTCATACAGACACGTTTCGAAAGATGAAAAAAATAAGTCCCGCAGGATAAAAACCTCGTAAACAGTAAGATACTGATAAAAATGGGTCAAGACGTCGTATACTAAGAAAAATTTAATAAAAAGGAAAACGTAGCTTTCTGCATCCCCCGAACAAAAATAAGCAGGGCCTGATAATTATATAAACCGCATGTAATATATATACGTGGGGTAATAATGGTATTTAACACGCACAAAACAACCTTAATTAATTAGACCTGATACTGCTGAAAGATTGCGAAAGCGGCCAAGGCTTTCAAACGAATGCCATTCTTGGAATAAAAAAAAAAAGAAACATGGGCAGATCGAAATTTTGATAGGTCGATCCGAATGAAAATTTAAGCTCAAATGCGCTTGAAAAGCGCTTCTGGTGTTTTTTGAGAACAGGACACATTTAATATGAAACGGGAGCCTTCCAAAGGACATGCAAATAGCTCTTGTGTCAATATCGGTGCAAAGTCATTGTGAATATATTTTTTTTACCAATATCATAAATGATGTATCGTTATGACATTTATAATTCATCTAATGGCGAACGATGTCGGCGGCGCAAAATAATGACTATATGAAACGCATGATATCGGATACTTGCCTGGATTTAATAATGATATATAAACGATGATGATATTGATGGGAGTTATTTGAAATTGTCTTGGATTTATTGTTTTATGGCTATTTCTCTTTTTTGTTGGGTCGGCGTACAACTTTAAAGCTCGACGAAAGCTCTGCTTTGCTTATTTAACGTTCGGGCAAAACTTTCCTTTATACCCACAATATGTGTCATGTATAATTTATGCAATAAAATTATGGCATTTACATAAAAATAATTATTTTTAACCGATTAAAATGTATGTAACAATAAAAGGTTATTCATTCTATTTTCCGGAAAAAATTGTATGGGTTATCGAACAGCCTTTGAGTTTTCCGGCACGGTCACTTTTCTTTGATCGATTGTTAAAAATTAAGTCCTTTTCATGAAAAGTTTTCATTTTTCAGAAATTTAAATCAGATTATCCCCGATTATTCCGCGGAAAGAGTTTGAAAATTACGAAAGAAACACCTCTTGAATAATTTATACAGAGGGGGGGAGGGGCGCAAATGGATTTAATTATGCTAAATAAAAGTTTATATACAACCTGTTCAAAATGCCACTTAACACTGTGTTTATTTTGGAAAGTTTTTTAAGTAATTTAAAACTGTAACCGAAACGACTTTAATTGTCGGGTTTTGAGTGGGGTGGCGCGCCTCCCCCCGACGGCGTAGCAGGCGACTTCCCCCTGCGGAGCTCAGCCGAGAACTGAGCGGGACCTCGAAGCGTCACCTCCCAAACCCTGTGCCCTAAAAGAGGTGGCCAAAGTTTGGAACGCGTGCCACTTGTGGCACTCGACACAATCTCGAGTGGCAACCGACGACATGCTAAGCAAATACATTAATATTTTATTCATCTTTTACGGAGGGCTCTAGTGGGTAAGTTCCGGAGAAAGAGGAATCAAAAGAGGATTTAAATCTTAGGGAGCGGATAAGGAAAATATGCAATTTATATTTCAAACATTGTAACAACCTCCATCCATTATACGGAGTTTTATAAGGATTCATTTTAATATGTACTTTAGAAGAATAATACGTGTTTTTACTTTGCGCCCGATGAAAATTCAACTTAAACTCTCGCCTAAAGTCTACATATCACCGAAGAATTACGCACAATATCAAAGTGAAATATTACGATAGGCGCCAAAAAGGTTCTGAAATCAAAGACGAAACACCATGACAACCATTCTTGTATTGCGTATTTGAGGCTAGATAATAGTAAAAAATACACATAAATTCGATTATTTTTGAAAATTAAATATGTTTACACCAGAAAGATTCTAAGACTCAATTATATTATTTTATACTAGTGATTACTAGTCTCTTATAGCAAACTGCGTACACAAATAATATTTATACTATGCCTATATTATTTCCACAAGTTTAAACAATCAATTGACAAAGCTTTATTGCAATCGGATGAACGGTATAGCAGCGCATTAAATACGGACAAACAAACATTTATTTTTGTATATTAGACTATACCTATGTTACTTGCGTAATTCTTAGCAATAAATGGACGAAGTTTTATCGCAATTTGATGAACGGTATGGCAGCGCATTACATATGAACAAACATATTATTGTATATATATAATATATATAAAAGCTTAAAATAAAAAAAAATATTGTATAAATAAAATCCTTAAGGAAGAGTTAACATGCATAAAGGTTCTACAGGATGTTTGGTGAGATATTAATTATTTAATTAAATTACCAATAATATCTAATACGATTACATACACTTAGCTAAATAATATATCAGTTGCCTAAATTTAGCTAACTAAAACGAAAATATTATTCTACACAATAAGAATAGATTTAAGAGTTAAAGTGAATGGTTCTCATTTATAATGTATAGTTTTATCGAATTAATATCACTTTAGGTCGATAAGATACTCCATAATGGATTTCCTAATATGGCTAAAAGCTTATGATTTAAAGATTTTGTAAATAAAGGATAGTCATGGCACAAACACGATAATTTGATTGAGTCTGAGAGCAAAAGGTTGGCGATCCTAAGTTCGCAAAATCAGATGGTTGTGAGTACATGAAATTCAGACGACCAGATTACTTCTTTAGGTTCTGAGATTAAGAAAAATTGTCTCGCTCAAAGACTCAAACATCGGATGCATTAAGATTAAGACGAAAGCGAAGGATATCCTATATTGGTGATGGATCTGAAGCACTTTATGCTATAAATACATCCCATTAATTATGAAATTGGGTTTATAGGTATTAGCTAAGTGTGGAATTCACAAACAATTGCTAATCAATTAACATTGTACTCAGAATTGCATTATATTTGTTTCCGTCTAGGTTCTTGAAAATCGTTCCACGCAGCATTATATTGTTCTTCAGACAATACAATCGTAACTGTGGAAAAATATTGAATTATAACAACTTTAGAATTGGATCTCAACAATTTTAATCAAGACGCTTATAGCACTAAGCTTCCGAGTAAAACTTTAAATTTATATCCCATTCCTTGTTCATTAGTTCTAATTGTCACGATGCTTGAAATTGAAATTCAGTACGTTAAGCCTACATACAAGGATATCGCGTAGGTGAATTCTATTTCATCAGATTGTATACATTGGCAAGATTGTTTGAATATGGCGAATAATTGTGTGCTTAAATTTGAATATGAATCTGAAAAATTTCCCAAAAGTATTCCGCCCCATCCCCGTTCATAAATTCAGATATTCCGCGTACATTACCTCGTTTGGTGTTTTCATCACCATTTTTCAGATGCTTGAAAATAAAACTACGTTATGGCCTTTCGTTAAGCGCACTTGGCGATGTTAGCATCTAAGACACTCGTTCTCATTTTTTACGACGTTATAAATTTCTGCCTAGAACAGCGTCGTTTCACACATAAAAGGCTACGTTAGAAACCTGTCGCAGTGTGTAAAAGGATACCATTGAAATATTTACGATCTCTGTATGCAAACTGCCGATGAGGTGTTAAGCTCATCATTCGCAAATACGCATTCAATATTTCTGCAATAAACGTCCAGATGGTCGTAATTCAATGATTCCAAAATAAGATGTAATGTATAATATGTTGCTCTAAGTATAATTTTTCAAAGCGATCTATTTAATATTGTTGATGAAATGTCTATTCTTAAGGTGATATATCCATTATCAAATGAATGCAATCTTCATTATTTACTTTTTTAGATCCAGTAGATAAAGCTGAATCAATACGATCAGATGACAAACAACAGGCTGAGACTAATGGGCTTGGAAGGTCTGTAATAACGACCCTATTGCTGGCGTTGCTGCATGTTCTGTTCCGGGTTATTTCGGACTAGCTACACAGAGAGAGTCTTTCACTGATCTTTAAATCCACGGGAAACGCTACTTGTAGAGCGTCCAGATGCCCACCTCTTTTGTTCCGCGCTCTCCAGAAGAACCGAGGTTTCCACAGGAATACCAGCTTTAGACAATGTGCACCCAAAGATGTGTTGGAGAAGGAAGAACGTACGAACTTCCCCATGGTACTCGTATCGATTCGGTAATTTGTAATACCTATCCACGGAGATCGAGTCCCTGTTCGAGCAGTCTAAAGCTGTTCTCCCCTGTATGCACTAAGCTATTGAGGATAGTGGTGATACCTTTGACACAGACTCCACCGACTTCTGTAATCAGCAGTTCCATATACCCCTTTACGGGTACGCAGCACAGGATGATCTGTGGTCCCTCTTCCTGGGGTTTTATGGGTGGGCATCGTGGAGTCTAACACCCACCAGAATAAAGACGATCAATTGAAAATATGAATATTTCTGATCTCCTAAATTTGTTAGTATGGTGGATTTTTTTAAATCATAAGTGGAAATATCCACTCAGATATTTATAATAATAGCCGAAAATTTAAATGACCACACTAATATAGGGTCAAAATATCAAGATACAATCATGATTTGCATTTTTTTTATAAGATGCTGTAATATATTGGAAGTATGATGTATAAGAATTGAATTGAAATTAATAATGTTATGATGACTTTGTAATTTATGAACGGATGAAAGTTTGACAGCAACTGCTATGAGCCTTAAGCCACCCTTGGTACTCAACCCGCCTACCGTCAAAACTAATTTTGCTTTTCTGGGCAAACACTTTAAATAATGACGATATGTCCATTTTTTCATTTCTCGTGTAAATTAAAGTAATAGCCTGGGCTGAGAACAATCTGCGAAACAATTTTCACACGTTATTTTAATAATGGACGCAACCTCCAACCGCTTTTTTGCTATATTCAGATTTTTTCCATGAATTAATCTCCGAATATTTTGCTATGTTTTTATATATAATATAATAATACTTGCGGCGGAAAAAACAATGTATGCTGTGGGTTTTATTTTATTATTTTTTCCCTTTACAAGAAAAGAAAACTGACGAGTAACAGACACTCCATCTTGGAGCTTATGTTGAAAGGAAACGTAGAGAAGTAGGTCTTGAAGCGACTTTAGTTAACTGATGCGGAAAATGCTGTTGTCAGATTTCTATTTCAATCCAACTGCTTATCAGAGGTCAAAAATGGATCAGAATAGATTGAAATGCCTCTTGAGCATTTCATTTTTCATACGCCGAAAAAATATTTTATTATTTCCCACAAAATTTCCTTCCTTTTCAGCATGCAAAAAAACATTAGTTCTTTTGCAGTATGAAAACTAGTTATTAATTTCACTGTGTGCTTGAAAATACGTCACACAAAATTTGATGTGAAAACTTATTAAACAATTTTACCCGACTGAAAATCGAATTTGACGGGAGCGCCGTACGGATGCGGGACTACAACGATAAGCTTTTCGTCCATGTTTTCAAAAACTAGATTGAAATATGCTTTGTAAAAGGCCTTCAGAGGATTAATATTTTTAGCATTTTCTCTTCGGGTTATAAACGAAATTTAAAAACATTGGATTTATTGGATAAAAATCTATTCATGCTGAATACAAACGAATAAGGATGTAAATATCTAAATAATGGAAGTTATGGACACGAGGTTCTCTAAAACAGTGTTCCCTAACCTTTTTATACCGGCGGACCGGTAAAAAAAATATGAACTTTTGCGGACCACTAATACTGAAATAAAAATGGTTATTCATGTAAATATTTTTTCAATCTTATCGGATTTTAGGTAGTAGATCTATGATTGAGTAGTGAAATTATCGACAATTTTATTAATAGTTTCAATTTCATTTTTTGCTGATTCTGGAATTTAGTCTAAATGATTGATTAGATAAAATTAATACACAATAAATTGAATCCGGACTTTTATAAGAAGAGTAGACGATCTAAGCGAATAACATTTATTTTAGAACAATATCGTCCATCGTTTTTATACCCAAACAAACTATAAAGCTATAGTTTTCTAGCTGACCTAAACAAATAGTATACAGATAAGATAGAATTTCACAAACAAGTTCCATTATTTTTCCACATATTGATTTTACAGAAAATGAAGCTAAGCATTATATTGTTGAAGTATTTTTAGCGTCTAAAACCGATATTTGGTATGATTTTTTAAAATTTCATTTGCTCCAATTATTAATAGTGTATTGTTGTTATGATTGTTTGACCAAGTGCAAGTAATTCAATATGAATTGCTCCGAATATATCCCAATATATACCAAGAAACGACCGTTTATTTTTTATCTTGGTTTAGAGGTTGAAACGTATATTTGTCCCAACGAAAAGCATTATTTTTTCACCTATAAAACTATGTTTAATTGCAAATCATAATTCATGGAAAAAACTGGGTCGGTTTCACATTTTAAATGCACAGATTGTCCTTTGCTGTTCTAATGCGATTAGCACTAATTTATGCGGAATCTAAATTATTTGCCCATTTATTTTATTCATGCGAAAAGGGTGCTTTTGTACTATTAACCATATGCAATCTAGCTTAATTGACACTTCCTTGATTATTTGACAAGGATCTGATTTCATTAATGATATCAGCTCTCACAATAAATTTATTGATAAACAAATATCTATTATGATAAAAATACATTTAGACGTAGAAATTGGTATAACATAGTAGTTACATTGGACAATAAGCTCAATGTCATGTTTTAAAAGTGTAAAAATTATGTTACAATAAAATGTATAAAATGAAAAGATCATTTTGGACGACGATCTATTGTTTTCGTTTTAAATTTGAAATTTCTAAAAAAAAATATGGCTACAAAATGACTGATACGCGAAGCTTTTGAGGGCGGCTGCAAAAATATCATTTAAAATTATATATCATAAGGGAAAAATATCTGAATAAGTATTATAATATTTATCAAGATCATTAATGGAATATTTTGCGAAATTTCAGAATCTATCACTCTACTCAATAAAATATCAGATTTGCAAAGCGTTTGGCATTAAGAATTCATCGTGAAACCCTTTGGATTTTATTCTACAAATTTACTTGAATGAAAATCTGACTTCAGACGCTGCATTTTTAGTCTAAGAGTATAAAGTTTGATTGTCAAGATCTTTTATATATGAATGGACTTGAAGAGGATTCTTTTAGCTGTTGAGTAGCCAGCTATTCTGGATGCATTTTTCATAGCTGCACCTTTCAAGTTTTAATATTTGCAATCGTCCACTTATTCATATAATATCATTCAATGCTTGTATAAGTAGAGATTTCTTGATTATTTACATCAAAAATGCATTCTGCGAACTCGATACCGCAATTTGTTTTTTAATGAAGAGCTATGTAGCTCTTTTTTCGTTGGAAAATCAGCTTTTTAAAAGGGATATTAAATGAGTGTTGATATATATTAAATTAGAATCAAGAATAATCTTGCAAAATATTGGAATTTAAAGCGAGATTATATATTTAATAAATCCATATGTATAATATATTACGATATTATGTATTGATATATCGGTATTGCCATTTTATTCTAGAGATACAATTTGTGTATAGAATTTTTTTTTAAATTACAGCAAAAAAATGTATTTTTCTTCAATCCTTTCAAATCATAATTTACGACAAAAACCCATTTATTTATAAAATAATAGTCTACGAAAATTAATTTTACTTTCACAATAGTCCATAGTTTATATGCATTATTTTGTGAAATGTACAATCATCGGTATTTGAGTAAAATATGTCTGAAATTTTACAGTAGTACATATTTTAATTAATATACAAAATCTGCAAAGCCAAGTGCTATAAATTTATATCACCGACTTTCAATGTTTTAATATCAAATTTTCAAGCCATTTTGATTTTATAGATTTGCGTCAATTTTATTGAAATGCAGTCTAAGTAAATGTTAATAAAAAGGAAACTTATGACGGGTTTCTGCAATCAAATTATATGAATGTTAACAATATAATCGAAACACTCTTTGCAAAAGCTGAGTGGATCAAATCTTGAACTGAATAAGTTTTATGTATTTCATAGCTACTGATTGCTTAAAATTATTGACGACTATCTCCTTTGATCGAACATTGCTGTAATTAATTACCATGGATGTCTTTTATATGAATGTTAACAATATAATCGAAACACTCTTTGCAAAAGCTGAGTGGATCAAATCTTGAACTGAATAAGTTTTATGTATTTCATAGCTACTGATTGCTTAAAATTATTGACGACTATCTCCTTTGATCGAACATTGCTGTAATTAATTACCATGGATGTCTTTATATGAATGTTAACAATATAATCGAAACACTCTTTGCAAAAGCTGAGTGGATCAAATCTTGAACTGAATAAGTTTTATGTATTTCATAGCTACTGATTGCTTAAAATTATTGACGACTATCTCCTTTGATCGAACATTGCTGTAATTAATTACCATGGATGTCTTACGATATTGTAGGTTAAGGGACGTTTCTGTCTTGTTGGGCCAAATAATGATCGATTTTTTAACATATTTTCATGCGAAAAGTGTTAAATATTGAATATTGACATTTAGTGTATTGACTAGGCAATCTTTATTGAACATAAAAATATTATTTAAAGTTTGATAAAGTATGGTAGTGGGAGTGGGGTGAGTTATGTATGTCGGTGCGCGAGCGATGACATTCTTCACCACGAAAGTCCTAAGTTCTGGACAGGTGATTTACAGTAAAAAAGTAAATATATTTCTACTTTGCACAATATTATGTTAAGCTTAAACTATAATTAAGAAGATATATTGAAGAATAAAAAAATAATGTGGCAATTAAGAATTTCTGATGATTATAGACGATTCCTATAATTTTCTTAAAAAAGATGCGATCCTGTCGTTCCATATTAATTTTGATGAGAAAAGTGCCATACATTTAATTTATTGGGAAAATAAATATAAATATGGTAATTAAAAATTGTCGATTTCCTACAATGAAGTTTTTTTAAAAAAAGACATTAAAATTATTTAACTTCAAAATATAAAACGCATTCGTCGCTCTCAACAGGATTATTTCCTCTTCATGGTGAAATTTGTTTTTTACAAAAAAGTAACTAGAATATATTGGTCGATGCTTGATATTAAGATTTATATGATATTTTTGGGAATATGAGAGCAATATAAATAAGGTTGTATTTTTGCAGCAGACGCAATATCTCTCCATCAAGCCGTATGTCTTCACCGATAGCCAGCATCCGGTCAAATCCAATATTTCAATATTAGCAGCAAATAAATAAGATAGCTACATAGAGTAATCAATGTTTATTACTTGTTTATGGCACGGCACTCCAGGGAGAGGAATGTGTTATTTTTCACATTTTCAATCCCCCATACATGGGGATGTTCTAATCCCTCGGCCACTAACAGCCAGCTCGGGTGTCATTCCGAATAAAATGAAAATTGTTTTGCAAAACCTAACGAGGTAAGTTTTCCATTATCTGCTATATTCATTATGACGTTGCCGGAAACCCCACCGTCCGCTTCCGCTGTGCCATCAAACAATGAAGAATTGTTGTTTCGTTTAATACCAGTTATTTATATCATTATAGACGATTTCCGTTTTCGCCGAATGAATGATATATTTCGTTTGGAATACAGAACAATGAAACAAATAGTTTTCAGCGATCGAAATTAAATGTCAGCTGGAAGAAGGTACGCAATTTCGCATTAATCAAATTGACCGAAAATTGTAAAATGTCAACTCAAAAATATTCATTTATTATTTTCAATAGGCTTTGTTTTCGTTTTTCGGCTGGAAGATTTTTTTTAATAAAAGAGCAAAATAACATAATTCAAAATCGTTTATAGCACCTGCCACATTAAAATTATTCACACAATTTGTTTTATGGAATGAATGAACCCCATTTGAGATTTGAACAGCCTGAACGTGAATCAATGACCTCTCACTGTCCGGGTGCTTGCTTTATTCTCTGAATTGCAATGATTATTTAGTCTGTCATGACGCGATATCTCTTAATAAACTATAAAATTAATTCTAATATTTTCAGCAGCTCATGTGCCTCGATAAAATATGTCACTCACTGATCAAATATTCGCACATTCATTGATCATATTTACAATGCGAAATTTCATTTCATAATTCTAATACATATTATTTATTGAGAAAAACGATCATAGTTAAGCAGAAAAAACATAGATTTAAAAATATCCAAAGCTTGAAAATTTGACTCCATTTCTTAGTCAATAAATAAAACAGCATATCATACCAATTTATAAAGATTTGTCCAAGGATAAATCACTTCAAAGATGCTTGGGTGGCCATACCCAAAATGCTAAAGAATGTTTTAACTCGACGGTTTGGCGACTGGCTCCAAAGAACCTGCATTCTGGTGTAAAAATCATTGAAATATCAACATACATTGCTGCTGGGATATTTAAAAACGACTACAGCTTCATTTTGAAGATGATGAATACATTAAATATAATTATTGGCACCTACTGTAAAGTCTTTGCTGAAAATACCGATGAAGCGCGAGTAGGAAGTAGAACCGTAAGAGTCTTTCTAAGACAAAAAATCAGCTCGTATAGCCCGAAAATAACAGTTAGTCGAAGATAATCAAATTTTTGAGAAAGCTGAAAATCTATTATATGCACTTAGAATCATTGGTTGATCGGTAAGTCACTAAAATCGATAGTTTTATCGCATTGAAACTTTAAACGAGATTATCTCGAAACTGCATTTTCAAAATGTTCGCCAGATGTAGCTTAAAAATTTGTTGGTCGTTATGACTGAAATTTTGAGATTTTTCTCACTATAATATTGTCTACTAGAATGATACGATTATTTTATCACCATTAAAAAAAATCATGAAAACGACTCATTTTCAAGCATCTAAAGAGATTGCCTCACTTAATCTTGATCTGTGTATACTTGTAAAAATGTCATAATTTTCTAGCTGGCTTCAGCAAATTTGGACCAGTCTGATATTATCTTAATAGGCAATAAATGATTGTTAATTTTATTAATGTATATAAAATTTAAAAAACTTCTTTAACAATATGACTAAATTCTGTTGAATTTTCAATAGATTTCAACCTCCTCTCCTTGCAAATCCATCGGCACTCAGTCACCAGACTGTCATAATGATAGTTCAGAAACACGCCAGAACACAACTATTAAATGATCCATATATGTTAGATGACTCTCAATTTATGCTGCCAGCTTTCAGTCTATCAGAAAAAGACGAATAAAGCGTTCTTTGACATATTTATACACATTCAATACTATCATACTGACTATTTTATACGTACATCAATTTAATCGATACTATTTGTAATAATTATTTAGTCATTCTTGCGTAGTTATTAATGTATCAATCATGGGCTATTAGTTTGTTTGCTTGTGGTTTTAAGTCGATTTGATTATAGAATCGGCGGCTTGAATGAACAATTATTCGAGTCCTTATTATAAACAAGTACAATACATATTATTAATCAATTATATTGCGATGCTTTATTTCCAAGTCTCGCTTTGAAAAGCTTTAAGGCTATTATAAATAATGAAATAGTATTTCAAAGAACTTTTCGTTTTGCGATTCAAATGTTAAATTGTTTTCTGGGAATGAAATTAATTTCTAAGTTTCTAAAACAATCCTCTTTAAACGGTTTTATAGCTAAAACGAATTATGGTAATTTCATTGTTGCTTTTTTTTAAACGTCTCTCCTCAATGGCAAAAGGATTGCTGCGCGGATAATAGTATCTCAGATTTCGAAAGCCATTTTTGATATAATTGCTTCATTTACTAATCTAAATTTGCATACATATACGATTTTTGCTGAAATAATGAGAATAGAAGTGTAAAATTCAAGGTAAATATGATTATATCTCAGGCTTCGTGTCCGACAGCCCTGAAAAAGATACGAATGGATATCCGTCGGATATTAGATACGTTATCTTGTACACCATTAATCATGGCACTAATCACGAAATCCTGTAACTGGATTTTTTCAGCAAGAAACAATGAATAAGAAGGAGTGAAAAAATGTATATGGCGGAAAAAAACAAGCCCGTTTTGTAAATATAAAATTTCTGTATTGAATAAGATCAAGATTAATGGTGGTGCTCATTGTTTGGAAGATAATTTTGTACTAAAAACGCAATATTTAAATTTATGCCCCTAAGCAAGAGGACATTTCTGAAAATTCTTATTCGCCGAAAAAGATGATACCGCTCTTATAATATATCATATAAAATTATATTTACTTTAAGCTTTATTTAATTTACACAATATGAAAAGTGTCAAGGGTTTGAATTATAGTATAATAATTGATCGATGAGGTGGAAAAATTGGGGATGATGTTGGCGCTGAACGATTGGACCCATACAATAATCATACTGTCAATGGGCCTGCGAAATAACAGCCAAAACATTTAACCCTGACAACTTAAGCACATTTTTTTTTGGAACGCAGATCTTCATATGATAACATTATCGCTATTTTTATTACGTAGGTCTGAACTAATCCATGTATTATTTTGTAAGCAATTTTATAAGTACAAGCTTACCTTGACCTATTGGAAAACGATTAATTCAATTATGAAATATAATATAAGGCTATAATACAAATATATAGCATGACAGATGTCATTTCAACTATCAATAATAAACCATGTATTATTTATATAAAAATACAGAATTATATCCAAGCAGTTGACCAAGTGTTAGTATAATGAGTTCATTCTTGGAATATGGAGAAAAGCTCATCAAACCCTACATATTGAAAATGGTGAAATTAATTCTTGGGGAGTCCAGTTGAAGTAAAGATGCAAGGAATATAACAGTCTAATAATACTATTCAGTGGACTGTCATTAATATTAAAGAGTAGATTTTGAATGAAATTAAGCATTCCTCATTGTTTTCTTTTCTAGTTGATAAATCAACAGATGTATGATCGTGTACTCAGTTGCTTGTCTTCGTGAAATATTTTCATTCAGATGATATCAAAGAAGAGTTCCTATTTTGTAGTTGAACTTAAACCACTACAAAAAGTGAAGATATTATAGAGGAGATAAATACGTTTTTGAGCCTGGAGGATTAAAGTGGAATTTGTGGGGTTTGTACAGATGGTGCACCATTTATGCTTGGGTCAAAATCGGGCATTCAGAAAAAAGTAAATGAACTAGTTCCCTAAGCAAACTGCATGATTCACTCTGCAAGAGGTACTTGATTCGCTAATAAAAATCGTAAATTATATCAAATCTGGAGCACTTAACACCCGTTTGTTTTAAGAACTGGGATGTGAATTCGATGTCTTTCTTTTCTATACTGCAGTACGCTGGTTGTTGAAAGGAAATGTTTTGAATCGTGTCTTTGAACTGAAAGATGAAATCAAGTTGAATTGAAAGATGAAACATGACTTTTTGGTATACTTTAACGACCAAGCTTAGTTGGAAAGAGTAGCATATCTAACAGATATAATAGAACAGCAAAATAAGTTTAACTTGAAACTTCAGGGAAAGGAAACAAATACTATCCCATTTCACGATAATCTCAGGAACATTTTTATCCAAGCTGCAAAACTGGCGAAGAAAACTAAATATTGGAAACATTGCCATGTTTGAGACACTCTGCAGTGTGTTAATTGAATCTGAAGGTGAAATAAATGAAATTTGAAAGAGGAGATTATTGGACATCTCAAATCCCTTGAAATTTTCGCGAATTTCAGCGTTACTTCCCTGAGATGAAAGAAGAAGAAACTACATTGACACGAAATCTTTTTTTTTGCGTCCATGATTTAGACATCATTTCCGATGAATTCTCGGATTTGCTGATGCTTGCCTTTTTAGTTTTTGTTCCATTTGTGTGTACATATCTCTGTGAGAGTGGATTTTCAACTCTTCTTCGTTTAAAAACAAAGAAAAGAAAGAAATTAAATGTTGAAGATGAGGTTGGCCTTAACAATAGTGGTTTATGTTCAGCTGTATTTATTTAACATTCCTCCAGCTTCCTATTATATCTATAATATATAATCACGCTAAAAATGGACCAATTGATACTTTTAATATATCTTGTGTTACCTTTGCAAGAATATATGCAGTTATAAATATTTAAGGCAATTATAATTTTGTTGCAGCTTTTTAATTCAATTAAAGTATTAAAATTTATAAATTATAAAATTAATATACATCGTCAGAATAGCTTCTACTCTAATGCTATTAGCAATGATAATTTATTTTATCTATGCCATTTATTATTCAACATCTTTGTGTCAAATTAGATGATTATCATGATATGTTATTTAGCTCGTCGACGATAATCCAGAGTATTCGATGTGAGAGGGATCGTTAAGGAATAAAATTATATACGAAAATTATTTGATCATTGTTCAGGGAATGATAGGATCCCAGTTCGATTTGCTGATTCCCAAAACGACGATCTTAGACGGTGATTTATAATGAATTAGTATCAAGCATGACATGAATACTTGATCGCCTTTTTAACATTGGTTAAATAAATTAATTCCAGCTTTCCACAGCACAAAAGTGAAATTAATATTGAGGCACGCAGTATAAGTGTCACCACCTTTATAAACATTGTGCTTCGTAATTATTCGCAGAAATGAGTAATTTATTAAAATGTTATACAATGCTAAAGTCACATAAAAGTAATATAGTCGCAATTATTGTATACAAGTAAACAAGATAATGATGCAAATTAGCTCCAGGTAGTAGTTCATATTAAAAATGCACGCGATGTTTCACAAAGGGACGCTAAAAGGAGAGGAAACTCGAATGTGGCTTACTATTGGCCCACAACTCGCTTTATAAATAATCTGCACAGTTCTAGTAAAATAACAAAGATTGGGTACTTCAGAGCATTTTAATGAGGAAAAGGAGATTTTCTTTTTGCGTCGAGAAGATAAATTTTAATGGCTTTGGAAGAAGGCTAAAATATTATTTTCTTCAAAGTCAATTACTTTATTTTCCCATGAGAATTCCTACCGAATATTCAATTAGAAGACTTCTATGGAACTCCCCTTACAAAATCGATAATAAATTCAATCACATTCAAAATATTTTATGAAGCTGCAGATTATATAAATCAGATGAGTCAATGATGTAAAATACTTGTCTGTTCGATATTTAGATTATTTGATCAAATATGAAGATAGATATTGGATTTCTAAAATTCCTGAAATCGTCAAACGGAATAGTGGATTAATTGTAGTTTAGCAGTGATGCATTGCAATATGTGTGCGGTTTCTCTATGCGTGTTCCCACTGCAAATCAGTCAATAATACAAAAGCAGAGCTTGCAAATGCTTTGGATTTTCAAGATTTGATACGAAACATAGCTCTAAATTATAGATAATTAATACTTTTACAAATATTAAGATTATGCATAAAATTATATGCAATAAACATAATGCTGAATCTAATAATAATCACCAAAACAGTCAAGGTAATACAGGTTGTTTTGCACATGGATCGACGAATTTTTTTTGGAAGTTAAGGGAGTCTTTTGCTACGTTTCACACATAAACCCAATGTCATAAGTGTCAAGATTGTTAAAATTTTTTTTTCAACATTTTGAAAAAACACCCAAAATTTTAATTTGTGGTCGTATTATTACAAAATAACGTTTTTTTAAAAATTATTTTGCAATGTATTTTTGATTTAAATAAATAATTATTATATGCAATTGGTTTAAAGAAAATTAGTTCTGAGGTTTCAAAGTCTTAAAAAATGTGCAAACGAATGCGAAATGTCAACTTCTAAATTCTCTAAACAAAAAGCTAAGAACTATTATGAACTTAGTTTAATTTTAAGAATATCTCTAGTTTATACCCTTTCCGATGATATGCTACATGTTTTACAACTCATTCAATAAGTCGTTAAACTAAAGAGTTACCATAAAATTACCATTATAAAGTTACCATTACTAAAGAGTTACTCTTTTATTTTTGAAAAGGTGGCGATTATTCTCTCAATTAGGATTTCTTTTGTAGGCACCTCTGTTGTCTAAATTAATTCTTTTGCACGTCTTTAGACAAAGAAACCCAATAGTGTCAGGCAAAGAAATCCAGTGGTGTCAGGTCTGGAGACCGTGTGTCATGGAATAGAGATATACGTTTCTAACCAAAAGGCTACCGTTATCTTATGGCCAAGGTTTTATTCTGTTAATAAAATTATTTAAGTCTAGATAAGATCTCGCATCTATCATTTATCTTTCTGATTGTCCCCATCCATTTTTTTGGCACCTCTTCTCTGATTTGATAGCTGAATCACTGTTTAGAATTAGATTATTTGTTAAGAATTTCACTATTTATTCACGATTTTCTCTTTTAAGTTAATGTAGAATTTCCATTTATAATTAGATTTGAATATACAATGGAATCGAATTTTCAACGTAAGCGAGTTGATATTAAGACTTGAATAACTTGAAAACAAATCCATACATCTTGGTTGTCGTGATATTTAAATATAAATATTTTTCGATGTTGATACAAATTTATTGCACGGCAGAAATATAATGGATCTCTTAGGCGAATAAATTTGGTTGAGCAATTAATTAGAGTAAAATAAAGCCCTATTACTCTGAGGTGGTTCAACTCAAAGGATGAGAAATACCAACTTCTTCATTCCATTACCCAGACGAGCATTGACCTAATGGAGTTTCGAGTATCATTCAATTATCCAACGAATCAAGCAAACCATGCGCATTCGCACATCTACTCGCGAAAGCTAACATTCGATTTCCAGGCAATTTGATGTATGTGTTTGCAGGCGACTGTTAAAAGTTCAATGGTCAATGAAGAAAATTTTTCTTCAGAACACGTATGGAGTCGCTCACTTCCTCAAACTTTCGCCATGGACGGACGATTTTAGCGAGCAAATAAAATCGCATGGAAAGCTGTCGACTGCCGAGAATGATTTCGAGTTTGTTGGACTGAAAGTTTGAAAACTATTTTTACACGTTATGAATTATAATGAAGGCAATTTCAGCTCTTAAAATTCTGCCAATATAAAGTTTTATCTTTGAACCCGAGCGCTGACGTGGCGAGGACAAATTTTTGGTGGCGAAAACGTTTCAAATTCATAATTTCGTTATGGATTGGGGCAACTTTTTATCGTATTAAAGGATAAAGCGATTTTTCATTTGCCGAAGGTTTGCTCGACATTCGTTTTTATTTCTAATCAATTCTGCACAATTTTAAATTCCAAATTTTCAGCAATGAACTCACATTTTATCGCAATAACTATACCACAAAATAGTCCTGTTATTCAAATGAAGTCTTTTTTATGTCTCGTTTAGCATATGAAAATAATGCTTATTTATAAATTTTTAGTTGGGCGTTGTAATATTCCGATTTGTAAACGGATTTTTTAATGTTCCCTTATTAACATAGAACCTCTACTTAACTTTTTTATGATAATAATAAACTTAATGATGTATAATTTTATAATAATGAACCGGCTAATCATCATACGGTCAAAAATACATAGTCGTTTTTGACCGTAAGTAACATTTGAGCTGTTATTTTTTTTATCGCGAAAGAGCAATTGTTCAACTATTTATTTTAATTATTTAAAATATCAGAAGTAATATCTCTTCAGATTTTTATATTATACATAGAGAATCGCTCTTTACAATTTAAAAAAAATTATGTACAAGGGTGTGATTGCCATTGAACATTTTTATCCAGATTTTGAGAGTATTCACCATATTTTCTATAATTTTTGAAAAATTTTGTATTTAATTTAATTTTTATTTTTTGTATCGTTCTCATTCAAGACTTTTACAATCGACTTAATAACAGTTTCTCAAAGTTTTGCGATGCAGAAGGATAAGATTCTCCAAGTTAATACCCGATTACCTTTAAAACATATTGTGACAGAAAGCGGCTGATGGCATCAATGGATTCAATAACTTCCATATTACCAGCGCTGCTGTACGGTCTGCCCCGGACTAGCTACACAGAATATCATCCATTGAATTTTATCCCGGAAAGAAAACACTTACGCAAGAGCTTCCAGGTACCTGACCTTTCCACTCCGCGTCCTCCAGAGGAGGCGAGGTCCCTGGAAGAAGAACAGCTTCCGATTTTGCATATACCCGGAGGTACGCTGGATAGAAGGATTAGGCCTGATCCACACTATAGTGCCAGTAACGGTTCGATCTCGCTCCGGTCTCGGTCCGATCAAATATTCTTACACAAGAAACAATCAGAATATTCACACTATCGGATCGTTCCAATCCAGTTTTTTGTATGAGAATATTTGACCGGACCGAGACCGAGAGCGAGATCGAACCGTTACCGGCACCATAGTGTGGATCAGGCCTTATGGGAATTACAGGTTATGCTAAGATCAAGGGAGATATTGTCCACGAGTTCACTGCTCCCAGAAGTCCAATCTCGGTTTGAAGGGGGCTGCAAAATGGACAAGTCCAAGCTGCAGGGGCTTCAACCCTTTCCCCGTGGTACTCGTATCGGTTCGACCATTCGTTGTACCTAGGCACGAAGACGAGTTGCCGTTCGAACAGCCTAAAACCAATCTCCCCTGTTTGCCAACTATTACACAGCTAAGCTGTTGAGGATAGTGGTGTACCTTTTACACAGATTCCACCCACTTCTGTAATCAGTAGTTCCATATTCCCCTTCACAGGTACGCAACACAGGGTGAGCTCCGTACAACTCATGTTAGCTAGGCTCCCCCAGCAACGTTTAATGAGCCACTCGTCTAGGAAAATTGTGTTGGCCTCTACTCCACATCATTCAGGTGAAATGCAATATACGAGGCATATCCCGAAAGTAAGTGTACTGTGACAATAACGGGCTGTAGTTTTTGATATTTTAAGGGTTGGCCATACTGAGTGGTAAAAGGGGATACTCCCCGTAACGTATTCCCCTGACTTGGTGCCTTCAAATTATCATCTTTTCTCTTCTCTGAAAGAGCACATGGGTGGAATTAATTTTCAGGTACAGAAAGAGGTTCTTCGAGAAGGGCATAATAAAGCTTCTACCACGGCTCGCCAGACGCATTGAACGGTATTACAACTTTATGTTGAAAAATAGTTAATAAGTGTATCAACAATATCCTGCATATTTTTTTCAAATACACTTTTTCTAAAAAAAATAGTACACTTACTTTCGGGATAAGTCTTGTGATAGATAAAATTGGTTTGGTATACATTTAAGGATGTTGATTACAAAATTATCAAGCTATAGACTGGTATCCTTTATTAAGAAATTTTATCATTTATATAATTGAGGATTTTAAAAAAAATATTATAAGGTTTAATTTAAGTAATATTTAAAAGTATAAAATTATGCAATGTAATTAACTGATTAAAAATATACTGATTTTTTATTTATATTATTTCAAGCGCTTAACCACTTCTCCGGTGAATTATTTTTGCAAAAGTATTCCAAAAAAATCTTTTTTTCTTCTTCTTTTAATTTGAAACATATAATTATAAAAATAAAAAATAATAACGATTTTATTAATTTTATTGATTATTTTAATATTTTCTATCAAATAATATCAAATTACGTGTATAAGCATGTCATAGTTTACATTGCCATCTTATGTAATACTTTTAAGTACTACAAAAAAAAGATTATGGATGTGATGTATGCAATTTATTACTAATAATTTTAAATAAATAAAAACGTTCGTTTGTAAGATTGCCAATATGTATATATTTAAAACCATATATAATATAACGTCATATCTATTTATCAATAAATCATTCATAAAAT
Organism: Stenopsyche tienmushanensis; assembly: GCA_008973525.1. Lineage (NCBI taxonomy): Eukaryota > Metazoa > Arthropoda > Insecta > Trichoptera > Stenopsychidae > Stenopsyche > Stenopsyche tienmushanensis. The sequence goes on from WACJ01000142.1 coordinate 55,760, forward strand.
ACTAATTTTTTTCAAGCATCATTATCAATGAACTTATTTTTATCAATGAACTTATTTCTTAATGTTTAAAGAAAATGGGAGACTATTAGCAAGTTGAATACATATTTTATATATCTATTAATATGAGGTTTATTAACAATAGTTTAATCTATATTTTATACATTTAGTAAAATATCAGAAGCATTATATAAAATACATTCGATCCAAATTTGCCTAATAACCACCCCGAATGGAATAATTCAAAAATACACAATGCGTTTGAATTGTTGCCGTCTATCATAATTTATCTTCGTATAAATTGCATCCCCTTTGTATAGTTAAAAAGCGACCTAAAAATCCGACGAAATTTGAATCAGTAAATTCCCCCCTGTGTTCGGGATAATTTGGTATTTTCAGTGTTGGAAGTTTTAATTAATATCCTATACTTTGTTACTTAATGTTTTCGTTCCATCTGCGTTTCTATAGTCTCGCTCTTTTTTAGAGAGCTTAACTTATACATTACGCAGAGCCGCTGAACATTCCGCTCTGTATGTATTTTTTGAAAGAGTATAAATCTTCGAGTCATTGTTATTTTACGGTAGTCCATAAAAATAATACATGTATAAGTGATTGACGTTTTTGTTAAGCAAAATGCTGATATTTCAGCTCCTACACGAGTTATTGATTTTGACAGCTATTTCAGCATTTCGAACCATCGTCATACACAATGATGGATTATTCATGACGATGGCTATCAATTTCACAAAAATAAAGTAGAAATGTCACATGAAACGTGCACGTATAGGCACTGGAAAGAATGTCATTCTGGTTGAGATCTGATAACTTCATATTAAGACTGAAGGTTGTTTTATTCCTTTTGTGGCATGGTATCGACAACTCCATATTCACTATAAAATGCTTCCGATTTTTATTGCTGTCTTCATATTATTGCGGTTTAAAGGGTGTTTCGTACGGTACTACTTGAATGCACATTAATTACTGCCAGACTATTAAAAAATTCATCCCCCAAGTGAAAATCAACTTTTGTGATAGAGTTCATAAAAGTTTTTTTAACTACACTTACGTTCATAATAAAATGTACGTATTAAATAAAAGTATGTGCTTGAAGCATTGTTTTCATCTAATATGTACATATTATATTTCTACATACAAATGTGGCTTATAGGTAGTCCCGCGATTAAGCAGTCGGTCTAGTAACTCGATTGTCATGAATTCAAATATACAGAAGGTGTGGCTGGTGATCACATTTTTAAAAAAATTGCTATGAAATACCGTGTAAAAATGGTTAACAACAATCCCATAAAAGGAGTTGCTAAAAGCTACTTCGAATATTGGAGCTTTGAAAATTTCATATTCCTGGTAAAATACAATTCTTAAAACTATCAATATATTAATTTAAAATAAAATAATACAGTTATAGTATAATAATATTTTTTTTCTCTATGTATTTTAAACCAGCTCACATATATGATGAATCAAGTAGATGGGGTAAAAGTTCTCTACCAAGCTTAATTAGTTTTTCTTGTGAAAATTTTGCATTATGAAACGATATCTTGTTGAAATATTATTAATTTTTTAATTGAAATTTTTTTTTATAAAACTTTGTTTAATTTGCTGTAATTGTTTATCTACCGTTGTGATTTTCTGTGTAGTTTTAAAAAAATAAAAATACTTTTTTCCTGTGATATCTCATTATTTATAGAGATTAACTTTTTCGTATGCTAATGAAGTTTCAAGGGTAGCAAAATTTATCTAATTTACAGAGTACGGCAGGGAAACTTCCTTATGTGAATTCCTTTCGGAATAACTGTCGCTTCAGGGTGCGCATTTCAAATAAGGTATTTTTCTTGCCGCACCAAGTGCAATTTTTTAATAAGGTAATACAAACAAAATATTATATTTTTTTTAAAGCCAAGAGTGGCAATAAGATTGCAAGGATCTGCTCAAGTCATAATATAGACTACAGTTACATCTGAAAGTCGTTCTGGTCGTGTTTTTCAGGGCGCGCATATTTTGATCGTAAATTATATTGTGTGTCGTCTGTATGTCCATATTAACTGCCTAAAAAAAATCATGTTTATGCTCTATGTGGGATTCAGATAATTATTCAGGGGGTTTTGCACATAGACCGACATTTTTTTTTGTTTGGGTTAAGGGAGTCTTTTGCTACGTTTTGCATATATACTCTATGTCCTAAATATCAGGGTTGTCGAAATAGAATTATTTTTCAAATTTTTGAAAAAATATCCAAAATTCACCTTTAAATCGTCATAACTATTTAATCTGTGGTTCTAATAGCATTAAATAACTCTGAAATGCTTTGACGTGTCCAGCGTTATGGTTAACAAGGTTTTTTGTTAACCATAACAATTAATTTTTCCAGGTATAGTCAGAAAATATTTAGGATTAAATTATTTATTTGTATATTGTGTAGTTTATTTTAATCATTTTAATGATTAGATATTGTAAAATATTTATTAAAGAGATCCATTGATATTGAAGATTATTCAAACTACACATGGTTAAATACAAACAAACCCCTGAAGTATGGACATTTCTGTAACATAATTATTCCAAATTTAGAAAACCACCACTTAAAAAAATATGTATATTAAGATTAAAAAAATGAAAGTTTCCCCGAAGTCAAAATAATATTCCTAGCGATAAATATAATTTCTTTGCGTAGCTTCGTTTAAAACTTATTAATCGATTAAAATCATGGATTTATAAAAATGTTGTAAGATTTTAAACTGGATTACATAATGTTTTTTATCAAATAAATAAGACCATTAACATTAATAATAATAGAGGACATAATTTAAAATGGAAATGTTGATGAAAAAACCTAGCTTAATGAATTATAAGGGTTCAAAGTTCGAATGGATAGCAAAACGAATTTAACATATCTGTATTGTTGCTTCCACTGACTATAACGTAATGTTTTAAATTATTTGTAATATTATTAACACAACGCATGCAAATTGGAAACAACGACATGAGTTGGAACAACAAAAAACCCATAGAATAAAAGCTGTCGCTACATAAAAGAAAGACTAATGGCAGGTAATTTGGTTCCCGGATGTAGAATTCATAAAATAATTTTACAAACGAATAAAGGAAAAATATTTCGGAATTCGAATGAAAATAATGGGCGAGAATGTGTTTTTTCAGGCGCCCAAAAATGAAAAAAAGGGTTCTCTGGCCGCGGAAGGGCGATATCCTCGAAAAATTTAAGGTCACTTGCGAGCCAAGAAAAAATTGCGAGACCAAGAAATTGGATAACGTAAAAGATGCAACTATAAAAAAATGTTTTTGAACTAAATGAATTTCTACGTGGAAAATATTGCAAAAGGTAGGAAAGGTAGCCGGCGACCTTTTTTATTTGTTACGACTCTAAGGAAGCACCTTTTTGCGTGATTGATATATAACATATATATTTTTGGAGATTTTATTAAATCGCCCTCGATATTGCTTTTTCTCGAAGCACTCCTGCAAAATTTAAAGCGTATTTCACATGCAACCCGATTTTCAAATATGGAAAACTCTTCTTTTATTCAACAAGAGAAGTATTTCATAGAGCAGTTCCTTTGCGAAATGTGCTGAATGAAAGCATCGTGTATTTTAACGAATAAATAAAATTCTTCTCGATTAACATTTGGGATGCTTTAAAATAAGCGTGAATTGTGTGCTGTATCATTTTAAGAAAAATTATCTCGACGAATGCTGCGAATTGTTAATCTACTTATTTTCAAGAGATTTAAGATTCTCTTTGTTTTCACAGTTTGAATTAAGTCTGCTTTTATATAAGCAATGAGATAACAATTTATTGATTTGATTGTATGAACATTAATTATATAACCAAGACATTTAATTATGATTATTAAGCATAATTTTAACAAAATGTGTTTGAAATTTTATTTATAAAAGTTACTATAATTATAAAATCCAAACTGATCATCCGAATTTCTTAAAGAAAAAGCAGCAAAAACGCCTTTAGATACGTTCACCCCGGTGGCCTGTCGGGTGAGTATTCACAAATAAAATCGACGATCAAATACTTTCAGTATATCATAGAAAATTTCATAGAAAAAAATTGAATAAAAATATCTAACAAGTATTTAATTAAACGTTTTCTTCAATGATATTTTAATAATGTTTCAGGAGCTAACATATTGCGTACTTTTTTAGCAAATTTTGCTTAAAGTAAAGTATCATTATTTAGTAACGCCAAGCTCAAGATAAAAGCTTTTATTGCCGATTTTATGTCCCTACCAATGGAGTGCTCAGAGTATTTTAACATCTAAAATATCTGAGCTCCCAGATACTTTTTGTGTGACTTGATAATCAAAAAAAAATGTATTATTCGTATTTATTTCCCCAAACAATGTGCAATTAGTTGATTATTATGCAATTTTATAATATGCAACTATTTTTATATTTGATTTAATAATTCAAGGTTGTTGAACCGAATTCAATTATAGTAAATTGATTTTTTCAGATTTGTCAGATAACGGCTAATGGCGTCAGCTTTTCAACCAATTTATGAGTTTTACTTTTTATTACTGTAAGAGGATATGTCTCAAAATCTCATCGCTCTGATATAAAAGACGCTAATATTGATAATTCGTACATACAGTAGACTCTCGATTATCCGGGCTAGTGCTGGGGAGGAAAGGCACGGATAATCAAAAATCATCAAATTTCTACTTAGTTTCGAATATAATATCATATTTACAGTATAATCCTTGAATTAAATTCGAATAATTTTAATATATTACTTATGTTAATCTTATATATCATAAAACCGAAAGCCGGTGGAAACCGCTGCTAAAATTATGTTTCTTTTTTTGTCTACATTTTTCATCGTTCTTATCGTCGTTTCATTAAAATTCTTAATCTAAAAAATTGATGATGGTTCTTCAAATTTTTCAGATAAATTAGATTTAATGCTGATTTGTGATAATAAATGCAATGTCATTTAAAAATTAAAATAACTTCCCCTCAGATATCCAAATACCTTGCCAACCTAAAAATGATCACATATCTCAATAACTCTATCTTAGTTGTATACCATATGTGGAAAGCAATGGGAAACCATAACATAAAAATCCCCCTTTCCCGAGAGAGTTTACTCTGGTGGCCGCAATCCTCAGCAATAAGGGGGTATGGCTATAGATAGACGTCGTGCATAAAAAACAAACAAGTCTGCATAAATTCTGGTAAATGTATATATCATGAAAAACATGTTGTATCGTTAATACGGATTATTAAATTCGTAAATATTGACTAAGCGACGTTAAGCTGACGTTTTGCTGCAAAGCCTCCTACGCGTTCTATGAAATATTTGAGAAAGCTGCTTAGATTATTGCGCTTTTATTTAAGTAATATTTCAGTTAGTGCGTAACGCTCGCGCCTGCTCACGCACGCCCACGCACACTCTCGCGTACACGCACGCCCACACACACGCGCATTCACGATCACGCTCTCGCTCCTCCGCGCGCACGCGACCTGTCCAACGGGAGCACTTTTCGCGTGTTCTCTGCGGAATGAACCCAGTCACGAAAATTGATTAAGAAATGGGCCGAATGAAAGGCGGGTGCTATTGCCGACCGTAAAAAATAGAGGAAATTGCCAAAACAAACAAAAGCAACACCTCACGAGCAAGGTCGTCGTAAAATTTTCACTTCTGGCGCGGAAAGCAAAGCCACGGCGAAGATTTCGCTGATTCGGGACGTAGGGTCGGCGCTCCTCAGACGCGGCCCCCATACTGATTGATGTCCCACTCATAAGATCAAATTCAATTTGATGTCTCGGCCATAAACTCGGATAGGGCCCCGGCCCCTATATGTCTCGGGACCTTTTCTGCTCGCCCACCGCCGATACATTTTATTTGTTATATCTCGCGCCGAAACTGAAAACTTATCACTCTGTGCCAGCGCGCTCTTAGCATCTTCTATTTTTTATTTTCATCTTAGCCGCCTCCTTTTCGGCTTTCCATAAGGATTATTATTTATGGCCATCGTTTCAGATAGTACGGCTTTCGTATAATCTTATCGTTTTATTTTTACGTTTTTTGTCCATAACTTTCTCCTGGATTAATATTATATCATAGGAAAACTTTTGTGTATTTATTTTAACTGGTCACCGCTCCGATGCCTATAAAAATGAAAAATTAATAAAAACCACTTCATCTTATATTTTTTTTGGGTGTAAACTTCTACAAACAATCATTTTTTTGTTTATTAATTTAAAACATTGATGCAAAAATGTTTTTTCATATTTTAATTATTAAATTAATTATACAGCCAAGTGTTTTGCAAGCCAAAGGTTCCGTTGTAAATGTTTTATTAAAATAAAGTTGAGGCGTTATATTTTCTAAATTTCGAATATAACGATTAGTTAAGTCTTAACTGAGCACCCAAAACGTTCGAACTAATTAATTCATGTCCGATGATACAAAATCATTAAATTTTACGGCTTAGCCATTCGTCGACACGCAAACTCGATGGAAGAAGCGAAGAAAGAAATTTAGGCAACTTTCTATTACAAATTTTCTACAGACGTAAATCCTCAGCATCAAAATTATCCAGCAAGTGAAGATAACTGGTACAAATGGCGCAAGGTTGAAACTAGAGAAGAACTGATTAATTTCCACCACCATAAGCCATTTCTGACTGCAGAAGTTTAAATATTCATTAAACCAGTCTGCAGCAGGATATTTAATGCAGGATTTAATAGTATTTTGAAAGTTTCAGTAACAATAGGATGATAAATTGGCTAAATAACTTAAGGCGTCTTCTCACTTTAGGCGCCTCAAAAATAGGCTATTTTCACGATTTTTTTTAGAGGATTTTCGCTAAAAATTATAAGATAAAATGGATCTTATGTAATAAACACATCTTTCAAGTAAATGAAATTTTTATTTTTTATTTTTTTGAACAATTATTATAATATAACAGTAGCATCGAAAAACCCGTGTAGAAATGTTATGTTCGTGGCTTGTTGGTGGTATCTCCGAGATGGGTCATTTGAAACAAAAAAATAAAACAGTTTTAGATTCAGTATATCAGTGGCTATAGCGCATATCATCAGATTTTTGATATTCGCGAAAATAACAAAATGACGCACGTTTTTCGAAAAAATAAAAAAAACGCGTTTTTTTGCAGTTTTTTGTAAAAAAAATTACTTAAAATCAAAATTTCAAAAATCTGATGATATGCGCTATAGTCATAACTATAAAAAATATGTCATTCAAATTTCATGACAATCGGCTAGGTAGTTTTCGAAATTTCATCAACAAGCCACCGAAAAACCTTGTTTTGAGATAAACGCGTTTAAAGTTTTGGTTGCAGAAAAATTGCCCAGACACAGCTGTTGAAACACTCGTTGTTATTTTGGGTATTTCCTCCGAAGATCTTCATAAATCGGTTTCAAAACCTCGTGAACATCCTCAGCTAGAGCAGAAAGATGTTTAAAAGTTTCTATCCGATTATTTTTTACCACTTTCTTGTATTTGCACCATGAGTCTGAACAATACGTATGCAGCCGGGTGCTCTCAGGTAGTCACCTAACGGTCGCCCAAAAATGTAGTTAAACTCGTCCGATATTTATGAAATTTCGATATAACATTTTTGAAGATATGTACTCTCAAAATTTAAAATAAAATAAAAATCGTTTTTTTTTAATTTGTAAAGTGTGATGAAGCGCATATCTACCATTCCGAACGACTTCGCAGAAAGAGCTAGAACTGATGTAAGGGAGCAACGATCGGCTTTATAAGATTTTTATGAAGATACTGAAAACTTACTTTATAAAACAGGCATAGCAGATTTAAGGTGAGTTAAAATTTTCTTGGCGATAAACGAATTAGAATCTTTGAACGCGTTTTTCTCAAAACCGTAAAATAAAAAAATAATAACCAATATATTAACATAAAAAAAAGATTATAGGTAGCCTCACGTTTAAGCAGTTGCACTTATAACTCAACCATCTTCGGTTCAAATCTACAGGAGCTGTGGCTGGCGACCACATTTTTAAAAACATACATACCCCATGAAAAACTATGTCAAAATGGTTGATAATAAAAGAGAATGCTAAAAGCGGCCTTATTAAACAAATTAAAATGATCAATATTGATACACGATTTGGATAAATTTTTATGTAATTTTTAATATTATACCAATTTGATCACACATTTGTGTGTTTTCCAAATTCGAATTCATCTGTGAACAATGCTCTTAGGACTCTGACATCATTTACCCTTGTCAAATAGTAATTATCGATTTTGTAGGAATAGACCACTGAGTATCCAGAGTTAGTGACATGTAAACGAGGAGATTTTAGATCTAAGTAAGTGGATGCATAAATTAATTCAATCGTCAATGAATGGATATGGACATCATCAATGAATTTACATTGTGAATAAATGTCATTTGGAAATGTTTTATAGCGGGAACAAAATATAATATGGGCACTGTAGAGGAAGTACATCAGGTAAGGCAGCCATCAAGGAATGTAATATAAGAGATATGCAACGTCTGAGGAGTGAAGGCTTCTATCGATATGTTTTCCACATTTTTCTCTCACAAATGAAATAAAAACCTTTTGCGACTCAAAGAGCGATGGAAAAATCTATAACAGATATTATTGAGAAAGTTTTATAGCCGATGTGGCCATGTTGTTCCCATATAAAAGACGGACGATGAACAAAGGATGTATTCCAATTAAAATGTTGTATTGTTGAGGAAATATTGTTAAACAATTCTTTGAAAAATGCATGATAGCCTCCAGTTTAAAATACTGAATATCCAAAAGGATATTTAATTGATGTACATCTAGATGTTCAAAAGTTTGCAACTATTTATATGTATTTATTTCAGCACCCAAACATATTTATCGCATTCTGAAGTATTATTTATTAATGCCTTGGATTAGTTATTTGATTGTGTAAAATTTAAAGATATCAAAGGGCTGATATATAGCTGAATCAATGACAAATTGGATATGTATTTTATCCGTATGACTTTTTTGGAAAAACGCAACGTTATTAGTATTTGAAATGCTTGTTATCAACTTGTGGTTTATATACGTGTCATATACTAATCATGAAGTCGTGTTCAACAAAAAAAAAATATCAGTATTAAAAACACGACTGTGATTATAAGGGATGAAAAGCCTAGATAAAGCTCAATAGCGAATTTAATTTATCGTCGATCGGATATACTAAACACACGTTGCAGGGGGCTTAATTGTATAGTTTTCAACTTTTATTTACCCATACAAAAGTTGAAAACACTTGTGATTATATTTTGAATTAAATGTCATTTCGTGTCGCCAAATTTCGGAAAAACTTTTAATAAAGGGATACAACAAATTAAATTCCTTCTGTATTTCTTCCGCAGTTTACCAAATATTTCAAGCTCTTGGCGCTTTGCAGTTACTTTAAGGGAAGTTTAAAGACCTTTTTATTCAACTAATGAAACGTATTACGAACTTTACACCGAAAGTAAATAATATAACTCAATTTTTATATTCTCAAAATATACTTTACTTTGAATTGGCGTTAAAAAATGTTCACGATCTTCCTTTAAATACGATCAAAAGCATCATATAATTTAACGCCTTGAGTGCTTTAATATATGATACAAACACAATGTTTTAAAAATATTATGGGAAAATACAATAGAAAAAAGTGCTTTATACTCCTAAAGCTTAGACCTTGGTAACTTTTTTCGATGTATCTCTAAATATTAAAGCACGAGTCTTCCTATTAAAAAAACCTCCACAAAATATTTAAAATATTCCGTGGCCTCACAGTATACATAAATATTGAATAAAATTATTTATATAAGGGAGTCTGTTCATATTTCGAATTATTGTTGATGTGTATATGCCTTCCTAGAAATTTACCCAAGGTCGCAAAAAGTTCTCGACATGAAAAATTCATTTTAATATTAATTTCCCCCAAATCGATATCCCATTATTCAAATTAAACGTTTCGGTTTACTTGAAAAACAACGAATCCACAGGTCCTTTGTTGTGCAGTTGTGGGTCTGCAAGTGCCCGCCATTATGCCCTGCTCTCGGTTTCTATGGCCGAAGGCAAAGGCGTTGTTCTTCAACTTCGATTCCCGCGACAAAAGATCGAAATAAATAGAGCTCTTTATGTACAACAAAAATGAAAAATAGAATTACAATGACGTTGTGGCTAGGGACAGTCATGAAAGCCATGATTGATGGCGTTCGAGGTTCATTTATGCGTGCCAGGTGGGTCACGAACCCGCCCTCTTTGCAACACACACCCTTCATTCAGAGCCGAGCTTACAGCACAATGGAATCTTATCACAAAATATTACTTTAAATTATAATCGAAATCCTGTAGCCATCAGGGGATGGCTTACGTATATTATCATAATGCAGCCACAAGCAGTTCAAAGCAGAATTAGGCCAAATATCTATTTAACCTGTATGGCAGTACGGTCGCGTATTTGCGAGTGAATTCTGGTGATTCAGAAAGAGTATTCTTACACGTTGATCTCGAAGATATACATAGACGGAGAGTCTTGCACGTTGAGTTTGGAAAGAAACGCTGCTGCGGTCTCACAGATAAATGGATTTGTATGACGAGAAGTGGCGGATAAACAAATATAACAGATTTTTATGATTTTAAATTAGCTTACTACTCAAAGGGTTAGGAAAACGCTTATATTCAAATGATCTGTATCATACATTAACTACTTTTTGCGCTTAACATTAAATCTGAAATGCAATCCGAGACTAATATTTGAATCCTCAATCAGCGAGTTAACCTGTGTGAATGTATCAAATAATGATTTTATGGTTTCCGGGTAGAAAATTGAAGAGGTTTTAAAAAATGAGTCGCTTTTTTTAATCAAGATCTTTATTTTCCTCTGAAAGAAAGATCTCAGTTACGAAACTGCTGGGGAGCTGGCGGGAATAATGCATTTTCCAGCATCCAAGACGAAAGTCTGGTCACGTCTTTTCTTTTTCCTAGCTCACTCATGCGTAGAAAATAATGAATAGGCCACTATATAAACTACCATCCTTGAATCAACGGAGAACAGTTCTTCCTTTCTTCACGAAGACAGTGTTGGGCTAAAGTAAGATCCAGTGACGTTAAATTGAACTTACTTTTATCATGTTATATATTTTTTATAACATTCTGATAGGATCAGTTCAGTTCAAAAATTTGTGCGCATTTTTGAGAAAGTTTTAAATAGTGTAAATAAAACACGATTTAACATTAGATTTCGAACCTGTCGAAATTTGTCATCGCTTGACTAATGTATTAGTCAGTATGTCACCAATTTTCGTACACATCGGATGCATATTAGTACCCATAGAAAATGAATATCAGAAACGGTTTAAAAAAGTTGAAGTTGGAGAAAACAGCATTTATGGTGAACTCCGTTTAGGACGCCCTATTATTTTGATAACGATGTTATTATGGATGGATTCATCTCATGGAACAGTCTTTCAAAATTTAAAGGAGATCAGAAAAGTATCCAAACTTGGAAATTGGGTGTCACATGAGCTATCCGAATCCAATTCCCAACAACGAATAAACATCTGCACTTCCCTTTTATCGCACTTCGAAAGAGAACCATTTTTGACCGTTTGGTAATAATTGGTGACGAAAAATGGATTATTTATCATACCATCACAAGAAAAAGACCGTGGACAGGTAAAGCAGCTATTTCCAACAGAACTACACTTCTTTCTACAGCAATGGAATTAAAAAGCTACATGCGAGATAGCCAGAAATTGTAAATGGTGAAGGAAAATATATATAATGCTATATTGTGTTATTTTTATGCTATTTAAAAAAAATACCAAAAATGCGCACGAACTTTTGGACTGACCTGATATTTCGCATAATTACGAAAAATCTATTTATTGATACAAATATTTTCTTACTAATGTTCGATAATTGATGGCTCATGAATCTCACAATTTTAATTTAAAATGATCTTGAAATTAAATATAAATATTTTCGTTTGCTTGTCTGTAGTACAGAAACCATAAAAATTTTCCCCTTCTTAAAATTCAGATTAAAATAATATAAACTTTTTTATTCATATGTACCAGATATTGGAAAACTCCACTTTAAATTCTTATATTCATAGAAAAAGCTTGGAATAGATACACGTCCTTGAAATAGATTAAATCCCAGTTTTTGACAATGACATAGTGTAATTTGTACATCAATGGAAAAAAGTATCTTTGTCGAGGTGCTATTGACATTTCATCGCATAAATGTCATATAAATTCGATATTGACACCTTAATCCAATTTATGTACAATTCCATCGTATGATTTTTTTGTGATTAAATTTATTTTTTTGAGCACTGTAAATATGATTTTGATGCGGAGCTCCAAGCTCTTTCATTGTGCGAAATGGAAAGAATTGACAGGATTATTTTACAAAATGATAAATGAATTTGGCTTCATTTCAATATGGAAATGTAAATTTAGTAATCTGTATCAAAGCCTCCATGTGCTTCAATTATACAGCAAATAAGGTAAGCCAACGGTTATTATTTTCATATTTTGGAACGAGGGGAGCGCATTTTATATTTTTAATTAAATTAATTATGCCCGAGAGATGTAATAAGCGGATTGAATCTCGTTCCGTGCGATATGTTCGTAAAATCTGAAAATTAAAAAAATATCGAACAAAGCCTTTCAGGCCCTTATGTTCCCGAAAAAAGCATAAATAGATCGAGATATTCATTTCTTTACGTGTTTCCTCACTAACCACTCAACTTTTTAATTAACTTCGCGTTAATCCTAGCAGAGCTTTGATCTTGATTGTGAGCTTTCGTTTCACAATATCGGTGAGCAGCTTGGGAGGCTTTCCTTATAAATAGACGATGTGATCATCACGAAGTTGTTCTCCTACACGATATAATACAGTGACTCTCAAAATTATCAGCATGCTTTTAAAATAATATAAAAATGTTTAACAATACATTTTTTCCCGAATTATATCAAGTCGCTAGATCAAACATTGTTATAGTGGATTAAATCCATTTAAAAATTCTGAGAGATTGTCTATTGTTTAAATTTGAATTCCAATGAAGCAATAATTAGGATGATAAGTTTTTATTACAAAAAAACTAAAGCTGAATAAGATCCATAATTTTAGCAGGATTATGAATCGTCATCTGAAGAACGACGATCATTCCACGTATATCGTTTTTACTAATGGTATGAATATTTCAAGAAGCGATTCCCATTACATAATATAAAAATCCGATGATACTCGTAAATTGCATCAGTCGACATAGAATCTACCAAAGTAAATGAAGGCTTGGAATTTGTTTATAAATTAGAATATTTTTAATAGAAAATGTTTTTAAAGCAAATGCAAAAAAGTAGGCAATTGCTTATCACAAAGTTTTAAAATATAAAGGATCTCAATACTTTGAAGTGTCTAACAGTGATGAAAATCTACAAGCGATCATGAAAAGGAATCGCATAAGTACCGTTTATGAAAAATTATTGATGTTTTTCGAGTATTTTCAATATGTATGGATTTAATTAATTGTCTTATGGTTTCAAAATCAAATTGCAATTAATGTATCTATTTGACAAGACTTTTTTTCTTATAGTAATTAAAAATGTTTTCAATACATGATATATCCTTTCCTTAAATGTATTTTTTCCTCCATGCATCCTGAATAGTCATAATAATATGTTAGTCAAGGTTAAAAAAGGAGCATATTTAATAATAATCTTAAATTACAAAGATGGCAAAAGCTAATTATATATATCAATATAAGCTATTAAATGAAAAAAAAAATACTGTATAGAGTTTATCAGATTAAGTGCCATTAAATTTAGTCGATTGTAACTGTCAAACCACCGATAGCACACAATTATTATACAGGTAAAATGCTGTTGGGAAGTAAAAATTAAAATATTTGCAATATTTGCATTGGATTTAGATTTAATGTTATATGATAAATGCTTAACACTTTCGCGTACAATCAGATTCTGATTACCTTGTTTCGTAAATCCGATTGACGACATTATTCAAAGAGTAACAAAACCATCGCTAGAACACCCAATGAAGGGTCGGTTATCCCGTCTGAGACGGGCCGTCTCCTGTTATTGTATTATATTTATGGGAGTCGAACATTGTTCTCAACATTTTTATTTTTGCCAAGGATCGTATTCTATTTTTATTGTATTATATTTATTTTTCGTATGTGGATTATGGGGTGATTCTGTGGTTTACAAATTTGCGAAAATTACACACAGTACACACTTTTAAAAATACACAAAAAGGGTTTAAAAAGCTATAAAAAATAATAATATAGGTCATAAGATTGCGAAATAATTTTATAAATTTACAATTTACAAAAGAAAAATCCAAAAAATTAGTATCTATAAAAAAATTATTGATGAAAATAAATAAAGCAATTTCCACTACATAGAGCAGGATTTTTATTGCAGGTTTGGCATCTCCATGTAGTGTTGGCACGTTTATTATTTTTCAAACACCACCTGCAGCTCAAATAAGTTTATAAAATTTGATGCCATATTTAGCTTTCTTCCCTTTCATGTATTGCCATAACCACAGTCGCCCTCGACGAAGAAGAAGATATTCATCTAAAGAAATTTCTTCCGATGGAGAATATATATTTTGAAAATTCGAAACAACGATGTCAATAAGTGGGCTTATTTTTGACATCCTGTCATTATTGTTTAATGTACAATTCAAACATCTCAATATTTTTTCGAATCTTCTACCCGAAATTATATAAGAAAATATTGGATGATAATACAACGGAGCACGTGAAAACATTTTTCTTAATGTTGGAAAACCTATTTGCCCACCGAGCAGACACAGCTCCAAAAAATTATCCAATTCCATATCATTTATTTCATTGAATTTGGTCACCGTGTAGTGTCTTGTTTTTGGTAATTTGTTTTTCAACAACTTTTTTCCATAAGCATTCGTAAATTTTATCAACAGTTTTTTAATTTCCTCAGTCCAAACACTTCTAAAAAATTCTATAGATGTATCTCCAATATCTTTTTTAATTCCTGAAGATGCAGAATCAAAACCAAAATCTGATATTGTTTTATGGCTCTTTGTCCAATTATCATTTCCTTGTGAAGCATGATTATCGGTCCAGGCATTATCCAAACTTCACGATCAACAAAATCACTTTGATAGGTACTAAAAGCGGAATGCGAAATAATCCAAATACAAAACGAAAATGTTATACACAATTGAACTCAACGAAAGGCGAGAGCGAGTATCATATATATATATATATGCAAAATGTTTAGAAGCTCATAAATGACAAAAATGAGTATTTATAGATAACGAAATTGCTCTGCTTACTTGAGTCATTGTAACGGCGATCTTCGGCGAAACTAGAAAAGAAAGTCTAAACAAAGAGACCAGCTGCTAAATTTACGATGCTTTTAAGATTTCGTCAATGGATCGTAAAATGCTTGATAAAAAGACTACAACAAATAGCACCGATCCTATTGTTCATAAGAGGGATAATATACGTGCATAATACGATGGTTCCACATTTTTCAATTTAAAAATCTTCTATTAAAAATAACTATTCTGTTGACAAAATACATTATTTTATGTGATTTTATTTTATTTTGGCGAAATTGTCGAATACGCGATAGTGAGCGATGTTTATAATATGTATTATAGTTTGTGCATCGCAAAAATCGAATGATTCACCAAAATTAATTTATCTTATTCGGGAAAGTTTGAGAGTCTTTGAGCAATGTTTTGAAAATGGTTTGTTTTTTTGTCTTGTTTTTTGCGTAGCAGATAATACACAGTTAAATATTCATATTATATTATGGACATATAAGATTTTTTTCATAATTAACAGGCTATAAAGATAAAAATTATATATTGAAATATATAATAATTGTAGAAATAATAATATCATAGAAATATATAATTTCCTTCATTATTTACAACTTTTTGCCATCTTTCGGACAAAGCTTCAATCCCTCTTTTATAAAAATAGGTTAGCTTTGACGACAAATAGTTATTAACGTCTTATTTTCAATGGAGTGCTCTAGAAATCTGAATAAATAATAATGAGACGGCGCAATATCTGGCGAATATGGTGGATAAGGTAGCAATTCCCAGTTGAGTTCCCTAATTTTTTATTGGGTTACTTTAGCTACATGGGACTGGCATTATCATGATGCAATATCACGGCTTTTTGGTTGATTAAGCTCGTACGTTTTTTCTAATAACTTCGGATTTACTCTTTCTAATTGTGAGTAGTAAACTTGTACATTGACAGTTTCTCCTGGATTTAGAAGGTCAAAGTGTTTTATTCCACCACAATCCCACCATACGCTCAAAAGGACATTTTTTATGTAGTTAACAACAATAAACATAGCTATAGTGTATTTAATTAATCACTTTTAAAGTCTGTCAATCTTTGCATAAGCATTTGGAATTAAGAAACATTCCATATAAATCTTCAATAATTAAAAAAAGGTTCTTCGGAATGTATCTAGTGCAAAAAACAGCTATTTTAATGTTTTAAATTAGTTCCTGTACCTTCATTGCAAATTGAACAGAAATTAGTAATTAAATGAAAGTATCATAAATTATTAAACTACACAATGAAAGTATTATGCTTTCATCGAATAGCTTGTATTGAAACACATTTACAATATCTACGTGGAAAACCCTCAATGCAAAATTATGATAATTTTATATGAGATTGATTCCGGGATCTAAAAAAATAATTAATTCAAGGCACAGTTCATACAAAACGGGGGCAAATTTAATGAAAATATTTTCTTTTTTGTTCCGCAAAGCAAGTTTTTCTTATAAATTTTACATAATTTATTTGCATGTTTTCAAAGCAGCCGCTTTCTCATTCTTTAAAATCAATATCATGCATATTAAATATATTGGGCAAATTTTCAGATTAAGTCGCCATATTAGTTATGGGATATAGGCGTTTTCCATATAGGAATAGAAGTTTATACTGTTGATGCCCGTTGCCTTCCGCGTGCCATTAAACTAGGATAAGGCTATTTAAGTATACATTTTATGTAGATAAGGTCTAGGTATTTGTTGAACAAATATCATTATTTTTTACATGATATTTTAAGCAATTTCGCAAATCAATCACGCAAAAGCGATCTTGCCCGATTCTAACCGTGGATTTAGGTGATCGATCAAAGATTTATACTTATTGAATTATACTGTCATAAATTAGATCAATTATATCAACATTTGTTCTTCTTTTATTGTTGAAATGTATACATTTGGTTGAATTGCATGTAAATATTTTAGAGCTTGCGATACAACTTTAAAACTGATTAAATGTTTGATTCGATATCAATCACATTATTTTCTGTTTTTAGTTCAATGAATGCAATCAGTATATCAATCTAGATTCGATTTCAACTTTAGGATTATAAGTGGAGCTTACCTGTGGTTTTTTAATTGGTTAGTAAATATTAATACCATTATTGTTTAAGCTTTCAGAACTATCTCCATTTAAACAATTTACTGAAGAACTTTGATTTTTTCAATGACTATATTTTTTTTAGATATTATAGTAAGCCCTTTGGAAAATCACATTATAAAATTACAATTATGTAAATTTTTATAGTATTTCAATGTTTGCTTAGTTATTATGGTCATGTATGAAATTATAAAACTCTTAAATATTAGTTTATATCTATTTACATGGAATCAATCCTCAATTAATTTTAGTCCTTGAACAATTCATTATCATATATTTTAACATAATTAGCAGATCATTTTAAGCCATTACTAGAATATTTAATATTAATTATGACATCTTTTGTATTTTTCGCTTAATATCTTGGCATGGTTTTCAATGCATCAAAAATACCCACCAATATACTAAAAATATGTTTTAACGCATTTAATTCTCTTTGGTTGAAGCTTTTTATTATATAGCAATATTTGGGTAGTTAATCTGTAACATATTTCTAGAGAACGAACCAATGATTTTATAAAAAGTTTTCCTGTTTTAAAATTATATGCATTGTTAATTTGTCCTTTTAATATTTTGCTTTACTCTTATAGTGTGAGTCTTTAATCCCCATAATATTGAACAAAACTTCATGTTGTCCTAATCAGTTAGCTAATCATGAACCATGATATTTGATGAATGTATTATAAATCTGTCAATCTGCTTCTTTTGCAATCTTAAGTTATAATTAATCTTATTCAATTCTTTATAGAATCTTATACTCAGGGAATGTATTTGTTATATTTTCCCCCTCAGAAATGTGTTAATATGAAGACATCCTTCTGAAAATGTAAGTTTCCTGAATCCCAACGAAAGAGGATCATTTATCAGTAAAATCTTTTGGAAATCGTTTTTAGAAAATACATTTAACAAGCATCCATAAATAAGGCCAAAGTCATTGCTTTCTGAAAATACGACGCTATTTTTAAAGCCACCTTATTTATGATTGACTCCCATTGTATACATGAGCGTCCCTCCACATCCAGCGCTCATGTGGATAGGATATGAAAAGCGTTCCATATATTTAATAATTTCGTTTCATCGAACATATTTCGACTTGAGGCATGTCAAAATAATTTATGGCTTTATTGACTTTGCGTGTCTTTCTTTCGGAGCATCTTCAAAGGGAAGATGACACACATCGAAATCGGGGGGAACGAAATCGTTTTCCCGTTCGAAAATAGGGCGCAAATGAAATGTCGGCGATGTTTCGCCCCCAATCCGGGAAAAAAAGCTTCCCGGTTTCGGATATTCATCGACTCCCCCAAAAAAATGCGGAGAGATAATCTTGTTCGACGTCTTCGTCACGCGTCCAATTTATATGTATTTTATAGTTCGTCGGAAAACGCACCCCCCATAAAATAGTGACAACTTCCCCAACCTCTGTTTGTTTTCAATCAACACTGTCTGCACCATAAATGGCCATGGGGGAGAACTGGAAAACGTAGCTACTTATTTTCCAGGAAATTGATCGACTGGGAAAGGAAGTGTATAAAATGAGTAAATTTAACACCGATAAAATAATTATTAAATACGCTTTCTCTAAGGCTTCATCTCATTTCGTTTCCATAATAAATTTTTGAAATCTTTAAAAATATTTTAATATAAAATAACATATTTCCTGTAACGTTCTACACAAAATAATTTTCAATCATTTTTCATTTTTATGGAATCACCCACACAAAAAACAAAACAGAGAAGCAAGAAAACATTAAACAATACGTATTATTTAAGGAGCTTTGAACTTATTTCTTCAAGTCAACTAAAATATGTTATAAATAATCCGGGTAAAGTAGACAAACATTGAAAATGTAATAAAAACCATGGACGCATTTGTTCTAGATACACAAAGTTTTACAATTCAATTAAATAACATAAACAACTGTATAGTAAGAAGTTGTTGATTTAAGTTCAGCTAATTTAAAAAGGTTTTTGTAGGTTTGGTTTGATCAAATCTAATTTGAAAAAAACTTATAAATTTTGAGAAAAATTTCAACTGAGTTTGCATACATTTTTAACGGTATATAATAAAATTGAAATACAGAAATTAGGAAACCACTGCAAGATGGGTATCAAAGGGTGTGTTTATTGTCATCTCGATGTGGAATTCATGTGATCACAAATATCAGTTTTCCTTGGATGGCAGTGAAACATATTTGAGGGTTTCAAGAGTACATAAGGGGGTGATAGGATGATGTTACACGTATCGTTCAAGAAGTGCATCTCAGAACTGTATCTACGTTTACAATATTGTATTCTCAAAATCATATATACACTGTATAATTTGAAAATGTCATGATCAATGATCAGAGAAAATGCAGTCTTATTCTGTTATATATTTTGAACTGGTCTCCTTTCAGGCTTGGAACTGTGTGTATTCATAAATAGCATAAAGCAACCAGTAGATCAATAGCGCGCTTATTTTATTATGTATTACACAACACACAGCTTCGTATTTTAACTATTTTTTTGTTGTTGGACAACAAATGGAAAATATCAATCACTTGCGATATGTAGGACAGGCTATATATATATTTCGAGAAAAAAAATAAAACAAGACCTATATGCTAAAAAAAATATATTATATGCATATTTTAAGGAAGAAAGTGATTTGATAGCGTTTAAATATGTGAGGGTTATATATAAGTTTGGAATAGTTTTTAAAATAGACCGGTAGTATCCATCCAAATATCAATTTTATCCGGATTATCTGGATTGTTCAAAATAAAAAAAAGTTAGTTTGATTGCATATTATAGAGTTGACTTATTATTTAAAATAAAAAAAATGTAAGCTCAGAGCGAAAAGCTATGAAAAAATACAGAAGTTGAAAAGTGTAATATTTTGTGGTTCATACAAAGACGATTGATTGGACAGTCAATATCTGCTCCATTGTTGTGTGAAAAAGCAATATTTTTCAATACCAAATTAAATGGAGATTCTACCTTCAAATCAAGTTTGGGCTGGCTTGAAAAATTCAAAGGACGCCATGGTATCAAGGAACTTGAAATTCATGGGGAAAAGCTTTCTGCTAACATACCTTCAGCAAACACATTCATTGGCACATTGAAGTTATTTATGGAGAAGGAAAGATTCAACGAAAAGTTTATATAAAATGCTGATGAGACCGGCTTAAATTGAAAATAAAACTACCCAACATTTTTTTGGAATTAAGACGTAAACCGGACATAGACGTAAAAAAACCGGGTACAAAACTAGTAAAGAACCTGTCACTATAACGGTTATTTTCAGCTTCCACAAGAAAATAAATTTAAAAGATTGTTGCTACATCGCAGCAGATAATTGGAATTCTTTAGATGTGTCAACATTGAAAAAATCATGAAACTAAATTCTGAAAAGACCATTAACAAGTTTCAGTAACGCGAAGCTTTTTTAAGCTCATGGAAATGCTCTCATACGCCCTAGATCATTCTTTATGAAAATTGTCAGACACGTGTATAATAAACGTGTTCTTCGTATAAACTACAATTATCCAAAAATATTTAAAAGTTTTTATTTAATTAACAAAAAACTATAAAAAATGTTGATAAAAACACAAACTTTTTTCGATCGCTCATTATTTTTTTATTTTCCAATATTTCTTCTTAATTCTAGTTTAAGCTATACAGAATATTATGCAAAGTAAAAATATGTGTAATTTTTGCTGCAAATCACCTGTCCAGGACTTCCATGGTGAAGAATATCATCGCTCGCGCACAGACATACGTAACTCCCCCCACTCCCACAATTTTATTATGTTAAATTTCAAAAAATATTTTTATGTTCAATAAAGATCTTCTAGTCTACACACTAAATATTAATATTCTATATTTGATACTTTTCGCATAAAAAAATGTTAAAAAATCGATCATTTTAGGCCCAACAAGGTAGAAATTATGTCTCAGAAGAACAAGATCGAGAAGACGAAAAAAAGATTTGCGAGGGGAAAGATATTAGTCCTACACGTTCTGAAGCTATTCAGTATTTAGATTTCAAGGCGAAATAGTTTGAGAACCAAGAAGAGTGTAATTCAGGACAACTTATATGTTTTAAGAGTATTTGCGATTTGGCAACTTTTAAAAGAAGAGTTTAAAGCCAAAATCGATTATCGATTTTTTTTAATAAAAAATATTTATTTTTGTGTATGTAAATCTAGGCAAATAAAAATGATTCATACTTCCCCTGTATTTACCTATCAATCATGATTATTTTAGATTATCCGAATTTTCGTTATCCAGACTACTTTCATCCCTAATTAGTCCGGATACTCGAGGTTCTACTGAATTATGCATCTGAATTTCGTAACCGTATTTGCAAGTTTTTTGTATTATGCCAAATATTATATGTTGATTCCAAATGGAAAAGGATTAACCTAGTTTTAACGAGCACACAAAAATAAAATAAAGCAGAGCGAGCACAGTCGCCGGAAATTTCATTTCTTTACGAGCTATATTTGTGTTAATGTGCATGTATGATTACATAGGTGAGCGCGTGTTTGACTTTCACCCTTTAATGGCACCCCTAACAAATAAGCAATTATAGCCAGATCGTAAAATAGCGCAAATAGTTGTGCTCCTCCCGCGCGGGTTAATCAAAGCCCCTCCCCAACTCCAAATGACGAAAACAATTTAAGCATTAATTAAGCGGCCCGCGCGGAATGCTCCCCCAGTGTGAATATCTCCCGCGACACGTCGCCACGGGTAATGGTGATCCCGACTACAGCGCCACACGCAAAACGGTGACATATTTTTGAATCACACTAAACCCAATTTCCCAACAGCGGAAGCACAACCTTCCCGGGCTGTTGATTTCCAATCCCGCGTTAGGCATTCCGGAACAAACCGGTCCCATTCCCCGCCGTCTCATTCCCGGCTACTTTCTTCCCGATCAGACGGGAACCTAACGCCTCTTTGTCACCAACTTTTAAAGCCCCGCTTTGTGTTAATCTTGCAGCAAACGATCCGCGATTTGTAGTCAGTCATTAATGTGTTAAAATCAAAAGATTAACCTCCGTCTATTACTGCACATCCAATCGGAATATTTCATTACAACGAACTTATTAAATATTAAATTTCAAGATAATTAGACGGATTCGCATTTTTAATAGCGATTACTTTTGCACAAAAATATAAAATTACCCCTTGCTATTTCTAGAAGACTTGTGAGGAATCGTATAAAAATCCCTATTTAAACTTGGGATGTAAAAAATGATTAGCTTATTTAACCGTTAATGTGCAAGGCAGCATTTTATCTCTACGAGAAATTTTCACCAAAAGTGCGGCGCGGCGATATATAGACGTCGGAATTGTGTACTTGTTACTGTGGAACGTTTTGCGTTATGTCTGCGTATATTTTATTTTGCGCGTTATTAAACCTGTTTTTGTTTGACAATTTTTGCATCGCATTTTTGGTAAGAATTTGTGAATTGCAATCCATGTTAAATATAAATACACTTAGGCATGTTTTTATGCAATAAATACTTTCCACAAGGAGTCGCATATAAAAAATCGCATAAAAAAGACTTGAACTACATATAAAACTGAGGGATAGGTTCCATTATTTTATAAAACCGCATAACTTCAAATCAATGCGATAGAATGTATCAAAAATCGCATAAAAAAAGTTTATAAAAAATAAACACATCCACATTATAACGGTTGTACTAGTATTAATTTTAGATTGTTTCAATGCAAATTCGCTTAAAAAAAGCTTTGTATAGAAAAATAAGGGATAGGTTCCATTATTTTTTAAAATTGCATAACTTCAAATTCGCATAAAAAAATAGTCGTCTTAAAGTGGTGAGACAGCTAATAAAATTTTATTATATCAACGTTCACACGGACATACAGACAAGTAATAAAAATGTATGTTTTTAATAAAAAATCAATTTTATCTAATATATAAGTCTGATTTTATATGATAAAGCAACATATTAATATATATCTTACTATTGCAATATATTTTGTGGAAAAAATATACAAAATAGAAATAGTATTTTATTCCAGATTTATATTTGGAAGTTTCTATACTTTTATGTTATAATATGCATAAGTACGGTTGGCAGATCATGCGGTTAGAGGGCGAAACGACTTTTTGAGTTTCGGCAAGAGGGATGATACAAAATTTTTGGTACGACCTTCGGTTCCGTTCAATCAATATGGAATATCTTTAGGTCCACGTCGTGGAAGTCATGCGTAAGGCAATACCAGCTCGACCTTCGTAACTGGATATCCTCGGAGATGTAGCAAGCTGTTACGGCATTAAATAAGCATAAAACCGTGTTGGCTCTCCCGGGAGATACATTTATTGCAATAAAATGCTTTCTCATATCCGGACTCAGTCAAATTTGTAGCGGCTGCATATTTTCCCTCGAAACTTAGATGCTTGTATCAAGGCATAGGTCAAAACTTTTGTTAATAAAAAAGAAGGATAGTAGGATGTATTCGCGTTTTATTGCATGTATGATCGAAGACCACAACTACAGGATATTGAAATTTAAGCCATGAGAATATTCAGGCATATGCGGAAGACAAGACGTGATAGTAAACGCCAAAGTTTTCCTGGTAACGTGTTGGCTTTAGGCATACGAATGGTTCAACTACAAACTATTTATTGCTATATGCTTAAATTTTTATTATTATTTTTAGACAATAACAGTGGATCTTATAAACTCAGTTTAATAATTGAATAGGTTGAATCCCGGAGGACTCACATGTGCATCATTTCGGAACAAACGCAGCGATCCGGGGACCCACATGCGAGTCTTCCCTATACGATCGA
Source organism: Stenopsyche tienmushanensis (assembly GCA_008973525.1). Classification (NCBI taxonomy): domain Eukaryota; kingdom Metazoa; phylum Arthropoda; class Insecta; order Trichoptera; family Stenopsychidae; genus Stenopsyche; species Stenopsyche tienmushanensis. The sequence continues at coordinate 80,080 of WACJ01000142.1, forward strand.
ATTTATTAAAGAACACACAAAAAGATTCACTTTGTCATCTGAAGATATGAAAATTAGAGCAAATCCATAATTAATACCAGCAGCAATGTATATTAATATTTCAATGATTTTTAGAGCAGAAACTCGATGCACGGCAATAATTGTTTACGTTTAGTTCCTCTGAAGCAGTTCCCTATACTTTTCTGTACAATCTTATGAAGTGTAGACTAGTTACTTATTAAGTTAAGAGTAAGAAATTCGCCAAAAATGCTGCAAAAAGTCTCGAGTGCAAAGGGTTAAGATAGTTTGTGCGGTTCTCGTTTATCAATCATTTATAAATTTATTTGACTATAAATTTAATTTAATTGACAGATGATCGATTATTCAATTCTGTAACGTGATACAAATTATGAATAGAGTGTTTTAGCGCTCATATTATGATATATAAATGAATCTCATTCATACTCTAGCAAGAATAAATGAGTCGAGCTATAAATTATGAATTTACAAAACTTTAAATTATGAAATTAATAAATTGATACGTTTAAATTTGTGCGATTTGGCAGATTAAGCGAATTGTTTGCCATTGCCAAGCCTCTCGTAGTCGCACCGTTCGAGATTGCGTTTTTATTAATCATTACGCAAAATTCTATTTATATAAAAGCCGTAATCGATATGTTCATGCCGAAAGGCATATAATTTCGGATAGAATGGATAATTTAGGGGTTCGTGAGTCAGCAGCTTAAACCCTTAAACTCGCGATAGTGTTTCTATTATTTATTAGCGCGGTGCTTAAATCGAATCGCTCCATTGTATCGATAAGCTGTCAGATTTTTAATTATGAATAATTGTAAAGGAATGAGTTGAAAAGTACATGCTACAAATTTGGGTCGAATTTTCAAGCTATATTTCTTATCCAAAAATGACCCGCAAAAAAAGAAATATGCATCAAAAAAATTATTGTAGTCCTTGTGGTGATTGTGTTTTTAAATTGAATTTCTCCAGACCTTATTGTATTTATACCCAATCTCTATGAGTGTGAGCTACATTTAACGACAGACGTACGCTTTAATAATAAAAATAAGGATAAAATCTGATTGTGTTGGTTTTATTACATTTTTATTATACAATATATGCTCTAATGGTTTCCAATTTGTACAACTTTCATCATTGTAATTAAAATAGATAGTCTTATAACACGCAGAGTTCAAAATACTGATGTTCAACATAATAACATCATATAATAAGGTTTGTCTTTTTCTAAGGCTAGGAATATGTGAAATTTGAAATGAACACAAAAATTTAATTCTAATTATATTTAATGCTATTAAAGTATCTAATTATATAATGAATATTTAAGCTAATAACAACACTTTAAAAATATTTCAGATGGAACAGTTTATATTTCCATTTGATACATTTCCAAGCTCGAAATGAAATCACTAAAATATTTTCTAACGAGCAAAATTATAACAATATCATAGATATTATGACATGTATACGCCATGAAAAACTATGTCAAAATGGTTGGCAATAATCTCACAAAAGGAATTGTTAAAAGCCTTGATGTAGTTAAATCATAATATGCCATAATATCGAGTACATACCCTGCTAATGAACACTATATTTGTATTTTAATTTATATCTAAACTACAATACATACAAAACCATTGTGAAATTGTTAACATCATTAATAAGCCCGTGTTTCATGTCATTAAAATAATTGCTCTATTGAAGAGATTTATTATTTAGCTGGTTTGTCATTTGTATGAATTCGACTTTCATACATTGCTCATAGTATTTAAGTACTATTATATTAATATTTGATGACTATAGAATGAACACTTGGAAGAATTTCTTTGAATTTTGTGTTGATAATCTTGAACGGTTTTTTATTAAATCTATCTTCATGCAGCTGATATTTTCATACATATAGATACCGAAAAGTAATGAAATGTATTGTTTCTTAAGTCTATTATTTAAAATAAGGGGCTAAACAAATGGTAAAATTTGCAGAATGAGGCAGAGTCCTTGTGCGGTTAGCGACATTTACGAGGAAAATAAATTATTTGTGTATTTATTTTATCTTTATGATTCACTTTCGCTAGTAGGATCGACCTAATAATAGGAGGCAAGACGAAGTTTTACTTCTTATTGTAAATCATAATTCACCGCCAAAATTGGTCGATTTTGTATATGGACAAGAGTGTTGTACAGATTTATCTTTGCTGTTAGGTTATATAGGGTGCGATCAAAAAGTAATGCGTCTATTTTTTTTTCAGATGTAACGATACACTGCAGTACAATTTGAATAGCTTAGGTTAAGGGGAGTGCTGGCTTTAAAACGAGTTCTTAAAAAGTTGTCTCCGAGCTATCAGAGAGTCAGGGTGTGCGTTCCCGTGAACCTATTTTTGAAGCAATGTAACACAGCGCAATGGATCGTTCTCTGGATTGCTATTAAATTTTGGGTTAAACTTGGTAAGTCTTCCATCAAAACGTTTGTATTTATTCAGCAGGTCTTTGGCAATGGTTGCTAGTCCATGTGACAAGTTCTCCAATGGCACAAATCGTTTAAGGAGGGCCAGAAGGAGTTTGCCGACGAACCCTGCATTGGACGTCCATCAATCTCCTAAATCGATGAAAATGTGACGTGTATGCATAATTGTTCGAACTCTAACCAACAGTTGAGCCTTAAATGGACAGCAGAAACTCTAAACATGATGAAAACGACGATTTAAACACAAAGATGAACGGAAACTTCATCACGACAACGCGCTAACCCAAGCTCATGTTACATCGGCTCTAAAAGACATCCCTGGAAATACTGCTTCCAGAAGTGTATCAACCCAGGAGGGTGATACTTCGAAGATTTATAACTGATTGTACAAATATGTTCAATACATTTTTTTTATAAAGTTAGACGCATTCCTTTTTAAACACACCCTGTATTAGCACAAAATTTAAGCTAAATTTCTTATTTATTTATTATATACACACAATAAAGAAGCTCTTGGGCTGATGGCTATAGACTAGCAATCTTGATTACTCCCTAGAAGGTTTGACGAGAAATATTCCACTGATGATATCATCACAAAATTATCCAATTCTGTGAACATCCTGGATGTTCCTATCGCCATTTTTAAATCTGTTTAGCACGTTATAAAGCTTATCAATCTGTACAAATGTATATTTTTCATTACTTAGGTTTATCTTGAATAACTGGTTATCAAAATTCAGACTTAAATATAATTTAAATTTATTCAACAACTGTCACAATTAGAATAAAAAAATATTTTTCCTGAATCATGTTTCGATACGAGCTGATTAAAGCAAGTACATTTAAAAATTCAATATTTTCTATTTTTTTTTATTAATAGCCGATTTTTAAGGTTTCTTAATAATTGGGCTAACAATGAATGGTTTTATAAAAAAATATTTTTAACAAACCACTTTTATTATAATTTATTTTGTATGCTTAAATAGAATATCTTTTTAAATGAATTTCTTAATACCCGAAATTGAGATGTATATCTTAAAGGACACAGTGTCATGGAGATTTATATTCTTTTTAAAAGCAACATCTAGGATCGCAGTTTGTGGTTGATCAACTTTGAAGAAATAGATTAAGAAATATGAGTAGCTAGGGCGCTACGACGTAGCGTTTGCTGCTCGAGCGCTAAGACCAAAATCATCGAGCTGCTACGACGAAAAACCTTCGTAGTCCGTAATTACTTTTTTATAAGGTTGGCAACTTTGCTTACAAAGTAGAAATGAGACTGGCAGTCAAAAAGGCTAACAAAAGCTTCCTTATTTCTTCAATTCCCCGGGGAGTGCGGCTTGTCTCTTGTCGCGGAGGTCAAAAATGAAAATCGGTCTTCGTTTATACAAGACCTGAGACAATCCCTTGTATTTGACTTCTTTGTATAAACCTCGAAAAACATACAATTTAATAACGATGATTTTTTTTAAAGAGGCAAGACATGGCTACAAAGGTCGTATCGATTTCATGCAAATCCCAATGCTTGACGGATTGCCCCGGGAATAATTTTTAAAAAAGTCTCATTTAAAAAATAAATATTTTTGTAGTTATATGTTTGTGAACATGGAAAAGCAATTCATTCAAAGTTTGGGTTTCTCGAGTACCGGGGGAATTTCTCCGATGATGAAAAATTTCAACCATGAAAGTTGTAAACTTTTCCACATTTTTACGATCTATGGAGTGTAAAGTATTGCTTTGGGAATTTCACATACACAGAAAAAAATGCCTTATATTTTTTCGTTCTGCTTTAAAATGATATTATCATGCAAATTATGATTAAAAAATATAAATAAATTCAAGCGCAAATACATCATGACGCAACTCCACAATCGGAGTAAAAACAACCCCACAGAAGGAGAGTCTAAAATTTCAGCTCTTAACCGATACGGCTTTATTGTATTACGTTTATTTTCTCTTTGATTAAGTTGACATTTCATCTTATTCGATATTGTTATTGGTTTATACATTTTAAAAGAATAAATGGAACGTACACCGTGGAGAAATAATAAGGATCAGATGCCCATTAGGGGATGAAAAGAAATCAAATAACACTGTGATCATTTTAAGAACATTTTCAAGGATGAATGATTTGTAATAAATCTCGTTAGCTCCAAATATCAAATGATCAAAAACAAAAATAAATCTATAAGGAAAAATCGCTGTATACATATAATTTGTTATATTTGGCTTTTAAAATTACAATTTTCTTATTTATTAATTATACATTAAATGTATGGAATTCTATAAAGATAAACAGACAGATATACAATAATCTTTGAACATATCTTTGATTAAATTATACTCGCATAAATTTTTGAGGTTGAATTTAAAAAATCTCACGTTTACAAGTTTCATTAACTTTGCGGTCTTTAGACAAAAGGTTTCAGCAGGTCCCTAAATATTTGCAACATTTTTACGAATATTTTCTTCATATTTTGGAATTATGATTGTAACTGCATATATACGAGTAATTGTTTAGTAGTTGAAAAATTGTAAAGATGTAGAACACATTCGTAGAATTTGATGTCCTATTGATTTTTGATCAACAGCAAAATATGTATTTGGATTATAATCATCATTATTGGTAACATATTCTTATAATGGACTACCAATAAAAATTACAGGAGATACATTTGATAAAAAATCTGATTCATCACTCCTCTTGTAAAGCAAGTAAGTTCGTTTTGCATAAATAGAAACCCAAATTTCTTCATTAGAATCAAAGTCTTATATGAGGATGAGATTTGATGGTCCAAAAACAGACTTGATTGTCAATATATAAAACGCTAATATTTTCAATTGAATGTTTATATCTTATATACAATCACAATCATTATATAACATCACTGCCATTACTGCTTTCAAACTCAATATATCAGTGTTTTTTCACCGATTTTTGCAACGATGTGTGATAGTAGCGATATTCCCAAATCTTTACCATAAAATTTTAATGTAAGTGCGTGCAAAGCTTTTAAAAATGATGATTCTATAAAATTTGGGCAATATCAGCTCGAATCATGATTGCATATTGAATACACAAATAACTAGTTAATATTTTGTATTTTTTTTTTGGAGGCTATAAGCAATAAAATTGCAGATTTTGAATTGTAATAAATACTTAAAAATATGTATTACGCAGTATTCAAATCAAAGCCCGGGTATTATACATCCCACATATATGATGTCTATAACAGTGTTGTTTTTGAAGTAAAAGTTGTGCGAAAAATTTATCGCCGTGTTTAAATAATATATATTACGATACCAAACTGCCCGTTGGAGAATAATGCAAAGAAAAACTTTAGGGTCTATATACGGAATCTCAGTTTTCCGTTCTTCGAAAAACATTTTTTTTGAGATTCTCCAAACTTTCAAGCCTCAAACTTCGTCGTGTATTTGTTCGATAAATGTCAAAATTATGGCTTCACACGGTGCTTATATTTTAATATAAAAATTCACAAGCGAAAATGATGGCGAAAAATAATATTATCGACATAAAATGGTCGAGTGAGAGACTCGCCAAGTACGTAGAGGGCACCAAGTTTCATAAGAAAGACTATAGGTTAACTATAGTGTTTAGGACTGTGCGAAGAGTATAGTTAAGCTAAAGTTTATTTAAAGTCATTAAGCTAGCCTCAGGGAGTATTTAAGACCATCTTAATGAATATGGAGATTTATTAGCCATAGCTAATGGCATGGATATCTTTTGCTGTATGCGTAACTTCACAAGGGGTTGTTTGAGTTGCCGGATGTGCATCGTATGTGAATTTTTAGATTCGGATTCTTGGGCAATCAAATTGTCTGGATACCAATAGGTATAATTTACTTTAACATGTCTGTTTGTAAAAAATATAATTTAATAAGACATGTAATGAATGAATAATCTATAGCGACTCGATTATCTTTTAACGTTTATCGATACGAATTTAATACGCCATTATGCGTAAAACGTTAAAAATGGTGATCAGGTTATATTATGATTTACAAAACTTAAATTCAAATATTTGCCTTGTACGTAGAGAAGACGTCCAGCTTTTCGGTAATCGAGGAATTATCAAAGTTCTCGTTCGTCGACTCATATTGCTGACCAACTTTGGTATTCCAGTTTCCTCCGTGAAACTAATCTGAAACTAGTCATTTAACCAAAAGCGACAAGCTGTGATTAAGTACTGTTAACTTCCTCAAAATTGCATATAATCTTGCAAAGCTGAGCTGTTTTTGATAAACGTATTGTGTAGTTTCATATTTATGTGTTTCATGTCTCAAGCCTTGACTTAAGATTTTGATATGGTACTATTAATTATGGTATTGATGAATAATTTCAATTCAAGAACGATAATATATATACTGTCCTGAAATATTTTTTAAATTTAATTTTCTGTAGTTATTATAAAAAAATGTTGGAAATAAGTAATTCTTTTCACATAGATGATGCTTTTAAAATATACATATTTATGTGTTACTGTTTATGTAGAAGTACATGATTCGATTAGAAAAATCGTATTAAAGCATGTACAAATATAATTGTTTCGAAATTTCGCATCAAATATGAATTTTTAAATAATATTAATAAATCAAAACATTAATTGAACATACGTGAATTTTGTATAATTTTATCATTTATCATTACTGCCTATCAAATTGAGTATGAGGTTGAACGCTAAGACGCAAATCTTTTGGGAACAGACTTTTGAGCTATTCTAGATTAAAGTAGTGCTTCCCTAACTGCTCGTAAGAGGTTTTAATTTAAATAATAAATCTGTAATTATCATATATACATAGGGATTAGAAACGTAAATAGTTCTGGATCAGACTCAAGAACAAAACAACGAATTTGAATTCGGGAACCGATAGAGTTGAAATTGGTTTTCGTTTTATTTAATCAAAACTTTACTGTATGCAAACAGAAATATCCAAAAATAAATTTAAGTTTTGTTGAAACGGTTCAAAAATGAACGAATTTTACACTTTCTTATTTACTACTACTGACTATTTAGCACCAGTTATATTACAACATTCTTCAACATTTTTGATCCATAATACGTGTTCGAGAAATGGACTGCTTTTTAAAAATATCGATTTTAGAAATACACATTATTCTGTTACGTGTTTCTATTCTGTGCACATCTGTGGGTTTGAGCAGAGACATAGAGTCATAAAAATCGTATTAGAAGTCGATCACGAGACAATTTTAAATTGAAAAGTAGATCCCAAGAAAAAAAAGGTTATACGCCCCTAATTTAGGCTTATTTTTTCATACAATCTTCTCTCTATAATGTCTTTCATACAATATTGTAATATTATTTGATGATTATTACAATTGAATCTGGGACATTTTACTTTGTAGCCAATCTTATTTCGACTTAGATATAAGCATGTTGTTTAAAATCGATAACTCTTATGCTTTTCATAATACGATTATCAGCTTATGATTAGTTTTTTTTCGTTAAAAGTTGGATTGATACTGTATTTAGCTGCTTCAGAAGAGAAAAATGTACAATACGTATTTCATAAAATTTTTCTATATCGTTCTTTCAGGAAATAACTTGAAATAACGTTTTCTCATACAATAAGTAATCTTAGTGCTCACCAATATAGTAGTATGTGGTTATATCGCATCATCCAAGTAAAGCGTCTTGTTGCAGCTTCAAAGCAACGGCGATAACAAAATAGTGTTCATGTATTTCCAGACGTTCCATTGTGTCGAGTTTCTCTTCAAAGTTTAGTATTTTCTTGGATTTTTTGTAGTGCTGGATGCTGTAGTCACTTATTTAATTGTTAATTTTTGGATGGAGATACAATTAGGCCGTTTGTATGTAATTTATAAATAAGTTTTCGTGTTTTTTTGAGGGGAAGTGCGCGTATCGCGAGGGGTCGTGAATGAAGTTTTGCAGGATTTTTTGTTAATCATGTCGACGTATACACATTTTACAGTAAATTAGCTTGCTTATGTTGCTGTGAAATAAGCAATTAAATTCTCCATGGGTTCTATTTTAGAAATTATGTAAGCCGATATCTAAACAGGGGTCCGATGTATACAAATCAATTATGGCTTATTGGCGGTAAATTATAGGGGGCCTTTCAGACTTTTCCTGGTCGAAGTGGCGAAGGCAGAATAATTTAATTAAGTCCTCCGATCAATATTTAATTGAATTAATAATTAATATCGAAATATTTTTAATGCATCCACCTTATTGAGTGTAATCAAAGTCACTATGTTGTAGTTGTCAAGCGTGCTGATAATAGGCTGCTTGTTTTTTATGAAACTATGACATATAACACATTTAAGTTAGCTTATCAATTTAGCTATTATTGATATATAAGTTGGTTGTTTCTCCATATCCTAATATACTTCATTAATAATTGATTAGATGATCGAATTATGTGTTTATTAGGGTGGAATAGTGCTTTCAGGAATATTTATAAATGATGGATGATAATTATACTAACAATAATGGATTTATGTAAGAATTTATGGAAATAATTTTGAATTGATTTTAAAAAAATGAGTTTTTTTGTAATGATCAATATAAAAAAATCAATTTGTAGCGATCTCGCATGCCGGCCTCGCTTGACACACGGGGGTCGCTATTTTTGTTGTTGCGATTTAAAGATCGATAGCGGTGCAATCTGGAACAATGGTCCCGACCCACGAGATGGCTGCGATGAACGACGGAACACGTTTATGATTTCATTCGTTTGGTGATAGAGGTCGAAATGAGGCAGGTGATCAATAAAATGTCGAAGAGTTGCTACAGCGTCTTCTTGAAGATCTTCCATCGGGGGGTCTAGAAACCAAGAGAACCCTCCCCCTCGCAGAGATCTTCCTCCATTGAGATTTGGTAGTCAACTCGGTTGTCCGAAGAGGTCCTTCATCGTCAAAGTTTGCTTGATAACTCTGTTACACTGCAAACTATTTTGGTATTTATTTATTTAAATACTTAAACTTTATTACTTGCTTTGCAGAAATCTCTTTTTGAAAATAAAAAATCCAAAACTGATAGGCTGGCAACTTTCCCAGGAATTCCTTCCACGTTATAAATTCATATCTGCTTTCGAACAGACTATTTTTATAAAAATGTGATGTTTCCGTGTGGAAATATAATATTGATACATTTAATACCACAAATTCGTTCATGATTTTTTATCTTCATCTGGATTTAAATACAAGCTTTATTAATATGGATCCAAAATTTAACCCACTTAACTAAAACTTGGTATTTATAAATTAATATTACATAGAGCTATTTAGGTCTACATAAAAGTACTGTATTGCAGGGAGGTATATCTATAATAGCAGTAATGTTAACAGAATAGCTTTATAGAAATTCTCAATGGTCTTATAACGCAAAAAATATTATAAAATTATTTTATTACATAATTACAGAGACTGTATTTTTAATATATATATGTAAAAAATACTTTCCAAAAGACCTTTTATAGTTTGTATTACAAAATACCTCCATAACTATATTTTTCTGTGAAAGCATTTTTCCATAAAAGTCGAGTGTTTTAAAACTATATATTTTTATTCATACTCAGAAATGTTTTAATATTTCAGCGGGGAAAAAGGTCTAGTTATTAATTACTTTTATCTACACCTCTCTTGTATTTAATATAAATACTCCTTAATTGCATGCTGTAGAATATTTACAACAATTAAACATTAATTTGAAAAAACTAACGCTTATATTTAGTTATAAATGAGAATTATTAATTTTAGAAAAACAACTTATAAAATAATTTGCAAGCAAACTATTAACTGTAGTGTATTATCAGAAATTGTTATATCTACGTGAATTCTCGCTCAACTAATATAATTTTTCCTGATATAATTATGTATATCATGTATATTTTGTTTGGACAAATAATAGATCAATAACATAATAAAGCTTAGTTTCTGACATCCGTTTTTCGTCGATTACAATTTACCAGTTCAATACATACCAGGTAGTAGAGCCTAAATCCTTATTCGGATAATAGTTATCATCTTGCATGCTACTTGGGGCTCTATGCTACAGTTATCGTATTGGGCGTACCCTCTTCTTTCAAGATCAAGCTGGAAGAAATGCTCGGTTACATGCTTTGTAAACTTGGCCGACCTTGCCTTTGAGGATTACTGCTAGCGCTTTTGCAGACCCACATTACACTGATATTAGAAACAAGTTCAACTGTTATAATAGTGCTGGAAATAATAAAATGTCAACGAAAAATCAATGTATGACAGGTCGCCAATATTATTGTATATACTAGCTCGAAAGATGATAACTGAAAGTTGCACGTAAAAAGCTACCTGAAAGGCTCTAATTGCAGCCATTGTGATCAAAGGATGAATAAATATGCACAGAAAAATCTCTAGATATGTATACATGATAGAAAGACTATTCTGAACAACGTCATCGATATTTTGTAACTGGACGAGATTAATTCACAGATTGTTCAGGCTGCTTGCTGATCATAGACCTTCAAATCTGACTTACCACGTCTCGATTGCTTAACGAGAATCTGATTCATTAATGACGTTAGAATATCAACATCCAATTTATGGAGCTTTCTGTTCAAGGAGCGTCTCCGAGGTTCCAATCGCTATTTATTTTTTATCCAACTATGATAGTTATTACTTTTCTCCCACAGAAAAGAAATAAAATGAATGAATAAAGAGGAATATTATTATATATGAATTATAATAAATCTTATTATCTATCAAGACGTTTTTGATTAAAAAAGTTATACGAATCTTGTAACTTTTATCTTAATATGAAACTATTTAGAAAAAAGGATTTGAAATTGAAAATGACTTAAGAAAAAAGCTCAATTTTAAATTCTTATGGTAAATTTGTATATAAGGAAAAATTCTGATTAAAGATTAATGGACGATAATTTTAAAAGCTTTTTCGAGGAACTTTTGAAGAATATAATGCTTGTGTCCACAAAATCAATAGCAATAATGTAGGACGGTTTAACAACAAAATTGTCACTCTTTTGTCAACCAAGACTGTCAAATAATTTAAATTTAAAAAAACCCAAAGATTTCATGGATAAAGGCAAAATATTAACATTAATTAAATTGTATAAAATATTGTTCAAGATTGAACATTGAGGCATTTCTAAAAATAACATTAAAAAAGAGATATATTTCAGAATATTTTGTCAATATTATAATATTTGGTCGTTATAGCGATGAATTTAAAGGGAAGAGAAATCATAAAAACTCCGAGGAGAATTTTAATCAGATTTGCTAATATTCGAATTAACATTTTTTGTTAGGAAAAAAAGAGAAATGTCGATCAGTATTGAAAAATACTGCAATATAAAATATTGTGATTTATTAATCTTATTCAATACTAAAATATTCCTTGATATTGTTGGATATTAGAGATTTTTAGGATGTTTATCATTAATTTTCATATGTAAAATACATAAAAGTATTTATAATTTTTCGTATTGATTATTCACAAAAGTAGGAATGTTACATAATGTAACATGTTTGCTATAAAGTCCTTGATATTACTGTGGATGGATGGATGATTCTATGTACTTAAATATATTTTTATCATGATTTTTAAGCTCTTTATATATCAATGAACAATGTTAATTTATAAATAAATTGTTTCCTTTATCTAAAGTAAGCCTTGTTTATGAAGTATTTTCTTTGAAGTTGATAACAAGTAAATTTAATAAGATTTTCAAAACTTATTTCATAGGTTTATTTTTTCGTCCGTAGAAATGTTCAACATATTTATAGAATATCTCTCCAAATTGACTGTGTAAAGATTCTGATCACTGATGTCCTTCTTTTCTATACTGCAGTACGCTGCTTGTCGAAAAGAAATATTGTGAATCGAGCGAAACATGATCTTTTGGTATACTTAAACGACAAAGCTTGGTTGGAAAAAGTAGCATATCCGGTAGATATATTAGAACAGCAAAATAGACTTTACCTGCAGTGTGGTAGATAGACCTGAAGGTGTAGTAATTTTAAAAAAAATTAGGAAGAGATTACTGGACATCTAGAATTCCTTGAAAACGAATTTTAGCGTTACTTCCCTGGAAGAAGAAGAAACTACATTGACATGAAATCTATTATCTGCTTCCTTGGTTTAGCCATCATTTCCGATGAATTACAATATTAAGTTAATGTTTATGGAAAATTGTCTAAACAATTCTGGTGTCAATCATTCTCAGCCAAATTTTATGATACTTGCCTTTTTAGTTTTTGTTCCATTTGTGTGTACATATCTCTGCGAGAGTCAATGAATAAACATTTGTTTTAATCAGGAGAAATGTCGATATTATTTTGCCATTGAGCTATTATTTTAGCAAGAAAAAGCTTCCAAAATAATTTTAACGACTTAGATATAAAATCGGCCGTTTCCTCACCGTGAGCTTCTTTCAATTCAATAACAAATCAAATCTGCCGATTTGAATGAATTTTCAAACTAATTATTATATTATATTTGACATAATTTCTCCAAATATAAAACTGTTAAAAATAGCACTCAAGGGTTGATAACTTTTGAATGCGAACGTAAATAGAAGATCGCGACGACTTGCTACGTTATAAAATTCGTCGTTTTTCCTTTATATTTTATTTAAACTCCTTCCGTGAAAGGGCCTAATATTATATATATATATATATATTTTTAAGACAGTCTCAGAATTTTGTCATTCTCTCTGTATAGGGCAGAACGAGAAAATTAAATTTATTTCTTAATTAAGCTTTATTTATACTGAAAACATTTGAAATGACTTTCATAGGCCAGCTACCAAATTCGCTCTCATTTACTACACTTGAATATTTGATATTGCTTTAATTTTTCGAGACAAAATTCGTCTTCGGTTAATTTATTAGCGCACTTGACCTGTACTTTTCTTTGATGGAGCTCTCTTTGTTTTGCACGAATAAATAAGACTTTTTCAGCATTTGCGAGCTTACTGAACGTATTTTCATCATGGGAATAGCGTTGTCTCTTATTTTCACCGCAACATTGAAATTTTAATATGAACAAAAATGAAGAACGCCTAAATGTAAATTTAAATCACAACCTGCAACGACCTTTTGCAGTTCAATCAAACGTAAAATTGAACGATCATAAAGTATTAAAAGCATTGAAGTGGCAGCTTTACAAACTAGAGCTTGCTTCCATGCTGATTCGATTTGGTTGCTTGTAAATATTTCAAAAAATGTATCAATACGATGCAAAAATGTTACCCTATTTTTATGACTATAATAAAAACATGTTCAATTTCAACTGATAGATGATACTAGATGTATCGTATGAAATTTTGACTATTCAATTTAGCATATAATAGATAGAAATTTATTTATAATCGTATCCTTAGAAATACTTAAAATTTTCAACGAATAATGAACTATTGTATAATAGGGTTTCAAAAGAGCTTTTGTAGTCTGATCTTATTTAAACCTTTCCTTGGGTTAGTATAATCTGAATATTATACATATTTTATAGTATTACAATAAATGACGATGATTTGTTCTGGTAACTTGTTACTTTTTAATTCGTCAACATTCTAAAGCAATTGTGTACAATGGTTTGCATGATGACTTTCCATTTTATCTACGTTTTAAAAAATATTTTAGATGGATCACCGATTTTCTTATCTTAGTTGAAGTGGTTAACCAATTTTTGAGTATACATTGTATTCTCGATTATCCGGTTTTTTCGGATTATCCGAGTGGGGATTATCGGTCCATGATTTCTTTTCTTATACGATAAGACGCACACAACAAAACGAACACATTACTAAAAAAAATTAGTGATACTCTGATAATGTGACAATTCCAGAGCAGTATATGAGGTGTTATATACACAAGTTAAGATTAAAGCAATAAAACTCTTCAAAGCGATAAGGATACCAAAATAAACGCCTGTTTTCTTGTCTTAATTATCAGGGTTATCAAAACAACCGGAAAATGTAGTTTATGAAGGCTTGTTACACGAGGAAGATATCATAACGAGTGTAAGATTGTGAGAAAAGAACTCAGGGTGATAAGATACAGGAAACGCAATAGGAACTCAAAAAATGATTGGCAAAGCAAATATACATCGATATTTTAAGGGAACTCCAATGAAAAATCTTCCAGTCGATTATTATAGCTAGATAAGGGCATGGATAGGCAGGGAGATTTTTGAAGATTGGTTCAAGAAGAAATAGGTTCCAGAAGTATAAGATTTTTTTAACAAAAAAACAAGAGATTTCCACAGAAAACAGTGTTATTATTAAATAATGCTCCTTCTCATCCTAACGAAAGCATATTGAAAATAGATGATGGACTTATGGTTACCCTAATGTGACATCTTTAATCCAGCCCAATGATCTAGGCGTTATAGCATCGATGAAACGTATTTATCGTCACAGTCTTCTGAAAAACTTTTGCTGAGAAAGACTCGATCAATTTCTGTAAAAAAATACGATATCGGATGCTATACATAGAATTACACAATCTTGATCGAAAGTAAAGCCAGAAACACTTTTTCAATCATGGATCATGTCTGAAATATGTGGATAATTAATTGAAATTTTAAAATGTTTTGAAAACGTAGATAAGGAAAACATCGAAAAGTAGCTCTATAATGATTTAAATTATCCAGGTTTTAAATACATGGATGATTCAGACATCGTTTGTAGAAAAGAAATATCAGTGATTATATTAGTTAAAAAACGTCGTTGAATTGTGTTGAAATAGAAAGTATTTTTCAACAGGAGAATAAGAAACTAAAGCTGTTATTGTATATAAAAATTCGATAGAATTCGATAATTGCCATGATAAAATGATTTATACAAATAGCTGATCCTATTAATAAAACTTTGGTAGATATGAATATGGATACTGTTTCTGAAGGTGAATTAATGATTTTAAGAAATCTACTTGATATTCTGGCTCTAATGGAAGTTGTCATTAAAAAAACTGAATGATAATAATGCAACGTTAATAACGGCTGAGGGAGTTTATAAATTTATATTTAATAAGTTTGAAAATTTTGGAAGTTTGTTAAGTAAAGAACTATGTATGTTGATATATTTACAAGGTGAAAATGTTCCCAGTTCTAATGAACATTTTCGATACTCAATCAAATATGAAGCTACTTCTTTAGCACAAAGTATTATTGAGAGAATTCATCCAAATTTATTTTCTAATGAGAATTTTTAAATAACTCGCAAGACTCTGGTGTGGAAATTACACCTCTTTCTCTTTCAACTTTCGAATTGCATCATGAAATGCAAAATGCAATTTTGTCTCTCGCGAAAACGAAGAATTATGACAGTACAATTAACCTAAAAAAATAAAAAGAGTTGGACGTGTTTTTTAATACACTTCTAACAATAAAACTTAAGTCAACAGCTACTCAACGAATATTTTCAACGGCAGGACAAATTAAAACTAAATTAAGAGCAAATTTAAAATATGAAACATTAAATGATCTGTTATTTTTAAAATATGAATTTTTAAAGTTTCAATAAATTATTTATAATGAAAATGAGCTCGTTTTTAATGTAATGTTTTGTTAGTTTCATACTTCAAAACGTATTCGGATATCCGAATTGGGTAATTTTTTACTATTCGATATTTGAATAGCTAATAATGATTTAGCCAAAAAACTTGAAGAGCTAAGAATTTAAACATTTATTTGAACACTTCCATCCTTCTATAGCCTCTTCTTAGGCTACTCATAATCATTCAATGTGGTTGAAGTCATTAGTCAGTAAGTACTTTTTAGTAAAAAAAGATCAATGAAATTCTTAGATTGCCTGTGCTGTCCTAATTGTACGTGTACATTTATCCTGGATTTCATATTTTAGCAAAGGCAAATAGAATTTTGATAATTAACTTATTAATTAATTAACATTAAAAATAGGTAGTCCTAGGGTAAAATAGGTTGGGAACCACTGGTTTGGATGGTAATTAAATTTAACATTTGCGTCGCATGTATCAAATACTATCTACTCCATATGCATATCTCATCTGCCTATTAAAACAATATTTTTAACAAGAAATCTTGTAGCATATTTAAAGCAATTAAAGGCATCGGAGTAATTAATATCTACGCCATTATTACACGCTTTAGATATTCGCGCTGAAAATTGCTATACTCCATTACAATACACATTGTGTAGTATTTCCAGCTATTTAGATTACGTGCTCTCGAGCTATGTGTGATATTTTATTTATTGGATAGCTGTAGGCGTTACACGAGTTAATTATGTCTTTTGATTGTGCTTTGCGACAAATACAATAATACCACCGAAGTAGGATCACATCTGTCTTTATTATGGAGCACAAATTGACATCAGGTTTTAATTAATTACCCAAGTCATTTTTCATGTAGATCGGCTGTAGCGTAATCGGATGAAAATGAATTTAAAAAAAGAAAAAATGTCATAATTAATAACGTGATCTCATGAAAATACCCCAAAGATCCGCTTAAGTTTGAGGGTTGCCAATGTACCTATATATGTTATTGTGTCATCCCTTAAATTACATTGGGTTGAGTATATATTTATAGCAGTAATGCGATTTATAATATTGCCAACTGTATTGTAACAAAAATAGATTTTATTTTTATTTAAAATATTTTATATTATTACATATATAAATTCTAGACTCTAATTTATAAGATAATATATATACTCAAATTCTTTATAAATTTGATGCTATCAAATGTCGTTGAGAATTTTGATGGTCATAGCTTAAGTATGGGTTGACATAGTTTCACTTTCTAAGTGGGATGTTGCAAGCTCGGATAAATTACTTAAGCTCTATTTCTGAACATTTTCGATACAAAATTCGATGAATTCAGACGATCATCCAACCTCCTGCTGAAACTCGTTATTTGTCTTCATATTACAAAATGTTGAATTCTTTACGTATTCAATTCATGGCTGTATTATGGTTAATGAAGTGTTTGAACACCACATTAATTATCCACAGCCAACCAAAATTAGTAGATGAATAATTTATATTTAATAGGTTTTTCTTATTAGTCCTCGAAAAATGAGTCATTGAACGTTAATATATCTTTTAAAATAAAAAAATCTGTTTTAAAACATTAATTAATTGAATGGAATTGGCATGAAAATTATATAAATAGAAAATATCTGTAGGCGTAAATATTAAAGCATTTATTGAAAATTTCGATTATTAAAGAAAAATAATTCTTTATGAATGAAACGAATTCGATGAAGCTATTTTCAGCATTAATTACAGCCTTCAAACGACATCGAGAACGTAAACAGACGCATTTTATAATCATACAAGATATATATTGAAAATTCATGTAGATTTTTTCCTTGGCTTGGAAAATTGTGTTTGAGGTATCATATTGTTAATATAGTTATCCTCGAAACCCTCAAAATCTTAAGTTTTTCCGACCGTGTTTGTTGGTGTAGAATCTTCTAGTGTCATAACGACGTTTATCAGTTGTTGCTGATGTCACCAAAAATCATTGTGTGGACAGAAAACATTGTTTTTATATCTAGACACATCTTTAGAACTGAGTGTCAATTATCTATTAACAAGGGTAAAAAAATGCTGTACATTGCATATTGAAAAAAAAAATTGGACATGAGAAAGCTGTGCGCAAGATGAGTGCCGCGTTTGCTCACAATGGAATAAAATAGCGTCGTAATGATGTTTCAATCGAATGTTTGGCGATGGTTTACAACAGTGAGGTCGAGTTTTTGCATTAATTCAGGATGAAACATGGATCCATCACTTCATTTCTGAGACAAGGAAATGGGGAAGTCTAGACACATTCGCGACCTCATTTGGCGTAAGCCACCTATGTAAGTAAGCCTGTGAGGGAGCTTCTGTGATCGTAAAGGTCATAGATAATTCCGCAAAAAGCCTTAAAAGAGGATGGAGTGCCTACAAGATTTGTGTGACCAACCGGTCCGCTTTTTGGATCACTGACTTGAGGAATGAACGCCTCGCGATCAGACGATATACCTTAGCATGTCTATAGAACGATTACGAACTCAGAATATACTAAAAACGGACAGTCAATCAGTGTCGATTGATATAAAGTTGAATGGTCAAATAAAATAAATACCATTCGTAACTCTCGAACCGGTCGGTATTCTGCGTTTTGCGCCCCAAACCCAGATGCGCCCTATCAGATTTATATATATTTGATATATTTGAATCCAGATAGTGCTTGCTGTGTAAAAGATTTTTGTTTTTTGTGAAACGTGCTGTTTTGCTGTTTATGTTTTCAATAAGAAGTATTTCATTCCACATCTCACTAAATGTAGAGCGATGATCTATTGGAATCCTGATGCCGAAAAATCTCGCACATTAAGATAGAGGGGGGTTTATTTTATTAATTTTCAGCCAGGATATCCGCATCAAAGTTTGAAATCCAACGCTTTGTCCTTAATGAGTACTTCAATTTGTTTATGGGGTTGTTATTAAACTTGCATCAATTCTGTTCATGCAATTTGTGTATCCTGGATGTAAATATTCTAATCATACCTAAAATGCATTGTTTCGAATATAATTTGTATTTAAAAATGATCTTTGCTTTGGATTTATTTTTTCACATCACCCAATATTTATCAATTCATCACTTGAAGTGATTCAAGTACCTGGATTTCTATGACTGGACAACACTGTACGATGTAATATTTTTTTGGTCTTTACATTGAATGTAATTCCATTAAATTATCTCGTTAAAAATATTGCGAATCTCTCAAATGGAAGTTATGCTGAATATCTTTTTGGGCTAAAAATCTCTTTTCATTACAGCCCTAGGTGGCTATAAATTAGAGCTTGTGCGTTTATACAATGGAACGCACTGTTTCAGGAATTCCTAATACAGGCCTGAAAATGAATTATTTTAAAGTTATTTTAGCGTTTCTACTTCGGTAGCATATAATTAAATGTTACATAATTTAAATATGTAGTGTTAAATTACATGCTGTGCTGTAAATTTGCTTCAGCGGCCGCAATCTTCTTCGGGAATAAAGTGAGAATTTAGACACTCTGCGGAGTTACATATCGGATGTTATATTAATTTGAAAAATACACACTAGCGTTACGTATTTTCCTTATTAGTCTTCGACCGAGCTTAAGTTATTTATGCTGCATGAAAGGCTCAAAGTGTTTGTGGCTCTATTATTCTGCGGGGTAAGGTCTTGTACAACTTATCGGCAACAAAGTTTTCATATATCGGATATCAAACTAGCTTCTGATACTAAAATAACAATGTAGCCTTCTGTGGTGTAGCTGCTCAATGTGTATAATTCTTCAATTTGGCGTGTTCTCTACAAGTATAATAGAGGAATCCGAATAAAATCGATGGCGATCCTAATGCTTAATGGCTGTCAATTTGAAGCGTGTTAAGTCAGATTAATTGTATCGAATCACTACTAATTTATTGCAGGATTGCTGAGCTATTAGCATAGTGAAGTAATTTATTTATTTTTTTATCACTATAAAAAACATTTATTTCCTTCATTTAAATACAAGTATAAGAACATCATGTCAATGGTATTGTTTCTACATTTATTTTCATGATAAATTTAATTAGACAAATCAATAATTTAATATAATATCCATCGTTAAGCTGAACTAGAATCTAAAAACATGTATTCTTATATCGTTCACACTTTTAGGAAAAAACATTTTTGACATCTGGTGTTGCTAATGCGTGGACGGCTTTTAGAAATCCGGAATAGAGTCATATTCCCACTAAATTGATAATAATATTGGGATTATCCTCTATACTTTTTTTTCTAAATTCATACTTAAAGCTTTGATAGTTGGTGGGATCAAATGCGTCCCACAATTTAAATTGCTTATATAAGCATACCAATAAAAAATATACATATTAAAAAAAAACAATACAGTAAATTCTCGATTATCCGGGCTAATAATTGAAAAACACAGATAATCCAAATCTTCAAATTTTTACTTGGTTTTGAATATATTATCATATTTATATTATACATTTTTATTTCAGAATTGTAATACTAATGAAGAAAAACTCTTATACAAGAGGATTCAAATATAACCCGGAATTTTGCCGTATAAATTTATTAGTAATGTATGAAAATACAAATGTACATTATTTTTCTACATAGTTTTCTTCCATAGAAAAAAAAATCATCAGATCAATTAGATAGTAAGTCGTCACTGAAGAAAAATCGGCACTTCTTCGTCTTTTGATACAATAAGCAGCCTTAGAATCGTCCAGCAGCTGGCAGTAGTAGGTCGTATTCACCATCTGTCTATTATGTAGAAAATCTATCAATGAAATTCTTTTCGAGCCCCAAAATACCGTATCACTTTTTCAGCAGACTGTTTCTCGACTTTACGTTTGAAACTTTTGGGCTTAATCGAATACTTAGATCTTTCTACAAGTCTTCACAAGATTTCACTTGATTTCACGCTTTTCTTTACGAGAAAATGAATAATTAAGCGTTGCACAACAGAATATGCTATTTCTGACTTTCTTTCTTCAGTAATGGGATCAAGAAGCTTGCTATCCAATGGATTAATGAAGGGAATAAACACTAATAAATTTGTACAGAAAAATTCCGGATTATATTTGAATCTCCCTCGTAATGAACCCTTTGAGTAGTGAATACATTTTATAATGACTTAAAAGTAGATGCTATATTTGTATATCCGCCATCTTTCGTTCGTATAAATCCAGTTTTCTCTTAGGATCGGGCAACGTGTATAAATAAATAAACACTGTTGATAGCACAAAGTATTCGATCATTTCTTCGCGTGAGCATAAGCAATATATTTAAAATCGATTATTTTGGGTTACCAATCTATATAATCGTTTTCTATTCACAATCTCCAAACTCAACGTGCAAAATACTATTCGCCTCTTTCCGAAATCAACGTACAAAAATGTTCTTTCTGAATCACAGGAATTCAATCGCAAATGTGCGACTGTACTCTTCAAAAGGTTAAGCATGTAAGATGCTGTTAATAGTATTTTCTGCTAAAATAATCTATAGGGTTTTTTTCATTTCAGTTCCTTTAAAAGATCGACATTTCTTTGCTTTCCCAGTCACCAAAAGTTTAATTTTACGAGTTCCTGATGCAATTTCAGGATTTATGTCAGCCGGAGTTTTTGTCGGCAAGCAATTTCAGTATAGCTCTGTTTCATCTGTATAATAGATTTGATCGAGTTGCAAATTTTCTCTTTGCAAATATATTCGAAGTTATTACAGTCTTCAATCGGTATATCTCATAAACCTATAAGAAACAAATTAAATTAATTTAAAAATACAATATTTTTTAAGCACGGATAATCCGTAAACTGATTAATCGAGTATACATTGTACTTTGAATGGTAATTTTTTTATTGCTTAGGTTAGTAAAAATTTAGAAAATTGTCGCTACAAGCTTTTCATATGTCACGCTTATTGTTGCTGCAAGCACATAATCGTTAGAGTAAGTTTTGTACCACATAATTTTATTAATTTAATGTATTTATCATATTTGATGATTTCTTATGTAAAAACAAAAAGATTTATATTAAAGACAATTATTTCGGAATTTATTATCTGATATTATAGTTCATGTCATGTGTATCTTATAGCAAATTTACCTGATATTATAGTTCAGAAAAACAAATACTAAAATGATTGATATGATCGGATTGAGTTACCTATGAGTAACTTATTTGCAACAAGAAATAGAATAACATAATGAAGATAATTTCGCCACTCATTTCATCTTAATTCACTTCAGTCTTGAATTGAAAGCCAATATTTTCATCTAATGATGTTATGATTGACATTCCTTCCATGAAATAATTTCATTTATATTTGATAACCGCTCGTCATCGTTAGGGCTCATTCACTAAAATGTTATTTGGACATAAAGTCATATCAGGCAAATCTTTTAATACTCTATTTTGTATAGCATGATTTGATTTTGATCCCTTTTGGTAGTAAAACATAAACCACTCATGCTTTTAAAGCTTCCAGGTATTAATGCCGAATTAGATATTCCGGTACGTTAATGCCAATTGATTGGATGTGTCTTGAACTAAATATTTGTACTAATACTTGCTTCTGTAAATTGATTCATTTATTAAAAGCAACCTCATTTCTGGGTATATAGGCTGAAAAGTTATAGCAACCTTTCAGTCAGAATTTTCAGGTCCCCTATTCATATTTGGTTGATGTAATCCTTTTTAAGGCAGAGGGTACTAATTAAACGCTTCAATTGACGTGCGAAATATCAAAGGGAAGCCGAACGTCGCTGTTAATTAAAATGTTGCATAAACAAATATTTACACAAGGCTGTCAAAAAATCAATAGTTTATATAGAAATGCTCGCTGTACATATGGATGAATAGGGGATGAATTCTTTATTGATTCATATTGAATGGCTGTTCTTATGCTTAAAATAGCTTTCATCAATCACAGCAGGGCGACACGTCCTCGTTATGATCATTTCACACCACAGAATTCCCCGACATGTTCGTTGTTTTGATAAGAAAGGCTTCTTAGAGTTTTGGGATTGGAGGAATTCCTTCAATGTTTACAAGATCTATTGCTGGCAAACATCCTTAAGCCTTGTCTGGTACCCTTATCACGTTCAATTGTAGACACAATGTTAGGATCAGTCACCTGAGCTTTGGAATACACGCCAAATATTTCCTATTGTTTATTAATTAATAATGTAAACTGTGTGGTCAATACGTGGTTTTATCTATATATTTTTCATTTGAATCTATGGAGAATGCGAATAAAATTGGCGTAGAAAATATGTAAAGGAAAAACATCAATTGATGGACATGATTTAATTAAGCCACCTTTAATGTTAATTACAGCCTCCAAATGTTGAGACGAAGCGAGAACAGGCTCATTTTTTAATCTCAGAAGATAAATCTTCAAATGCTTGGTAAAATCTCTTCTTGTATACACTTTTATTCTTACAGACAGTCTCGTTAGCAATTTTTCCATCACACTCCACATAACATTTTACCACAGTATATAGAAAAAAACCGCAGTGTCACCATCGAATGAGATATGATAAGAGATTCTGATTTCTTGATTATTTTCATTTATTGAGAAATGAGAATTCTCAATTTTATTTTTATAATTTTTGTAATTTACATATTTTTCTCTATGTGTATTATCTAGTTATTTTTTTAAGTGAGAATAGTTTGGGCTTTTTAAATATCCATTATATCCGCGAATCCATATTAGAAATATCTATAATATGGGCACGAAACTAAGTTTCTGTGTCAATCTCCCAATGATTTATCAATAATCTGATTCAACTGGTGATTTCATTAGATCATAATTAAGATTTGATTGTCATCCTGATTTATAGATATCTTTAAAATCAAATCATTGATATTACTTGATTAATTTTTTATACTGTATTATTTTAGTGCTTAAAAAAATAAACAAACTGTATCTGGACTCACAAAAAAATTAAAAACTTAAAAAAAACCATATTATTAAAAAAACTGTATGAAAATATTATGCCACTATAAATTGCCCCTATATGAATTCCTTTTAGTTCGAATATACAGGATGTTTTGCACATGGATCGATTTTTTTATTTTTGAGGATTAGGGGGATGTTTTGTTACGTTTCACACAAAGACCCCATCTTCTAATTGTTAGGGTTGTCGAAATAGAATTTTTTCCGAAGTCACAAAATTTGTGCAAACGAATGAGAAATATCAACTACTTGTTTTGTCAGTATGTGCAAAATATTTAGTACAATATTAATGAAATTATATTTACATATTTTAAGTTTTTTTTTCCATATCCAGTGGTAAACATAAAAAAAATGTATTTTTGCGTATTTTTTCATAAACTTCTTTAGCATTATAAATATTTTGCTAATAAATACATCATAAAAAGCCTTCATCATGGTTATTTTTGTCTTAAAACTATAATTGTGATTTTTCTATTAACCCCTCGAACTTGGAATTTCTATTAATATCTGAAACCTGAACAGTTGATAGTACTGTTAATATTAGTCAGTTTGTGAAATATTGATACATTTTCACCCATTTAAAATTGATTACAATGACACAAATAGAATTGATTTATTTCCATGATGGAAGTCTAAATTATTGTACATTTATTAGATTAAATGAGAAATATCCAAATACTATTTTCTTCTCAAATAGAGCTTTGTTTTACTTAAAATTCCTAATCAATTAATATTCATCCTAATTTAAGTGCATGTAGAAGGAAAATTGGAAATCAACACTTGAAAAATCCCACCCATGAAACAATTGTTATAGGCGGATATCTTTCGCTAATGGGACATTAAAAAAATACTTGTAATAAAATACGTAAATGTTTTCAATGATATTGATAATAAATCCAAATTTATAACTTAAATGTTTCCTTGCAATAAAATATGTCAATGATTGTGGTTATATAATTTTATTATAGCATTTGTATAGTTTTTGTGGAAATTTTCTTCAGCTGCGTCGTCGAATCTTGATGCTTATAAAGTAATTTTGAGGTGTAGAATTTAGCAAAAAACAAGCCATGCGACAAACAATATGGTGAATGGGTTAAATCTAGTGGCCGTCGAGCGAGATTGCGGAGATAAAAAATCAATGTCGTGACCTCGTGCTGGGCGATGTTTTGCTCGAAGAAAATCTCAACAAAAAGCAACCCCCTGCAAAGTCGGTCTGTTTAGAGGGTGGAATTGTTTTCCAGTTCACGGTAAGGTTACCCCATTGAGTCGGCTCCTCCGGGTCAAAATGGCAACGCTCCATTCTACACGCTCGGAAGCGGAAATGCGGCGAAGCCTCCGTCACTAATCTAAACTAACCGCTAGTTCTAGCTCCTACAATACAGGCCCGGTGCAAACATTTCGTTTAATTATTTTCGGGACACACCGCCACCCCCTTGGCATTTGCATTGTGCCCCTCTCTGACATTTACTACACCACAATTGTACTAGGAACACTTTCTCAGCCACTCACGTGCACATCGTCATGCTATTCATTATACTTAAAACATATGCCATGGTTTCATAAGCTTCTTTGAAGTATACGGATTTAACCCTCATCCTTTGTAAATCCTCTTGCATAACATTTTATCAAAGCGTACATAACACTGCGTTTACCGATTTTTTTAATACCGAATTCTACCAGTACACATACAATTGAAGGATAAAGTAAACACATACTTTTCTTAAGAAAAAATACATTTGGTTATATTGATCAAATTAATACGTACATAAAGTTTGACGAAGCCTTTAAAAAAACGATTTTAACATAATAGAAAGTTTTGTGGAATGATAGAAATTTTATATCGTCTTAAAGATCAAGTACATTCGCATAAAATTACACATAAATGCAAGACATAAACTATGTGAATAAAGCCTTCCAGATGTGTCGTCATCCCCTGACCCAAACTTCCACCCCTGCACTAATGATCAACTATACACATTTATTCAACGCAATCCATTTTGTGAATATATTTTCCCCAAACGTTTTATTTTCAAATATAGTTCATTTTTACATCGGCAGCCAAAATTTTATGCCAAATGTATGTGCCCTATTTGGCATATATTGTATAAATCGGCATCGAGCTATTGAAGGAATTAATTATTCATCAATTGAAATATATTCGTATGGTACGCTTGGTTACTGTTTGTAAATATCTATCATGTTTCTGATATTTATTTATTTATTTGTACGTATGTTTTTTTGTGAAAACGTATAAATTTATCTCCTTGGCATTACTTTCGACAAGAAAACCAGAGCCCATTTATTAGATAAAAATGCAACATTTTTCTGATACAAATAGCATTTTAGACATTTTTTTCCCCACTATATTCCTCAATATTTTCTGGAATCTTAATTTGATATTCGCTTTAATACGATTCGATTTCATTCTCTTCTGAATTTGTACTAGAGTGATTGAGAGGCGGCGAATTTTAATTAATCATTTACATTCTGATTAGTTTTACGTTTTGTTATCGGATGAAATTGTTTATGAATAAAGCTTGTGTATTAAGTATGAAATTATTTGACCCATCGAATAAACAGCTATCTGTTATAGCAGTAATATACGTAACATCTATAAATTATAAATTTGGGCAAAAATACTAGGAAACAATATTGAGGATTTTTGTAATTTTAAAGTTAGATCTTTAGACGAACCGTGATGAAGTTTAAAAAAAAGTACATTATCATGGGAACCCGACTGGAATCAAAATGTGGTGCAAATGATAGAAAGCTATCGCTTTAAAAAATATCCAAAGCTTAAAGAGTTGAGTCCATTTCTTAGACAAGAGATAAAACAACAGCTCATACCAATTTATAAAGATTGTTCAGAGATGAATTACTTCAATGATGCTTGGAAGGCCATACCCAAAATGCTAATGAATGTTTTAACTCGGCGATTTGGCAATTGGCACCAAAGCACCTGCATTCTGGTGTAAAAATCATTGAAATATTAACATACATTGCTGCTGGGATATTTAATAACGACTATGACATCATTTTGAAGATTATGAATACATTAAATATAATTATCGGCACCTACTGTAAAGTCTTTGCTGAAAAATATATATATATTTTATTTTACGAAAAATACCTGCCTAGATTAGGAATCGATTACTTCCCTCGTAAAGAATATATGCTACGATGTCGTGACATTGGCCATAAATTTGTGGATTATATTATATTACATAATTGCTATCATCTAGAATAATATCAACTTTTCTTTATTTCTTTAACAATATCCTACATAAAAATGATTAACATATTCCACTAAAGTGTCTTAGAATTGATTATCACTGAATAAGTATGTTTAATTACATTCGTGTAATGGCAATGACAATATATTTAATGAATCAATTGGGAAAGATTACTATTCAAATACAGTGTACTTTCGATTATCCGGTTGCGGATTATCCGTATCTGAAAAATATTAATTAATTTTTAAAAAATATTATTTTTTCTTATATAATTATGAGACACGCGCAACAAAACGAACACAATACTAAAAAAAAATGTTGTGATACTCGGATAATGAGGCAACTTCTGAACAGTACATGAGGTGTTATATACACAGGTCAAGCTCTACGAACAATATGAAGTTGGTGCTCAAACTCTTGGAGACGTAATTAAATACAAAAATAAATTAGAGACGTTCACGAGAGATTGTGATAGTTCTGCAAATCCCTCGAAGCGAAAAAGTATGAAAATGTCAACATACGAAGACTTGACATAAGAATACCAATTAGCGGTCAAATGTATATGGAAACTGCTAAATTTTTGCATGAGAAATTAGGATTAAAAGACACCTTTGATGCTTCGTCTGGCTCCTCAAGAAAACGCCTCAGTTTCTGTGTTGAAGCTGTTGATGAATTCTGCATCGAATTTCGAAAATATTCGCAAATATAAAATTTGCAACCCGATCAAATATATAATGCACATTAGACAGGCTTGTACTTGAAGTGCTTGCCAACAAAAATGCTGTTTTCAATTAAAGAAACATTCACTCCCGGACATAAACCGCCGAAAGAAAGGATAACTGTCATGTGTTTCGGAAACGCATCGGGAACTCATAAAATGAAGGTTTTGGTGAATGCGAAAGTAGGAAGTCTCACTCTTTTAAGGGAACTGAAATGAAAAATCTTTATAGCCAGAAAGGGGCATGGATGGACAGGGAGATTTATGAAGATTGGTTAAAAAAGAAATGGGCTCCAGAGGTGCAAGATTTTTAAAAAAATAAGGGATTGCCACAAAAAGCAATATTATTATTAGATAATGCTCCTTCTTATCCGAAAAAAGCATATTGAATGGTTGCAAATATTTGACCCCCATATATTTGTTCCAGCTGAACAAAGAGGATTTGAATATAATGATGGGATAGCTTTAAGAAACATAGACAATCGAGAGTCTACTTTAGTCCATTCAGCAAATTAATCTATATTAATTCATACTTCAAAAATAAGCTTTTTAACCTTTATATTCCAAGCCGTTTCCCATGGAAACATATACTTTATCAAAGCATTATATCAAAGCAAATAATATAATTTAATTGCAATATTTATATTTTATATCAAAATTAACAATGAAATGTGTCAAGAATTATTGATTTGTTATGTTTTTATTGCATGTGTCCTTTTATTATTTATGCAACTCTTTTCTTTAGGCAGTTTATTATATGCAGTTATATTGCATTTCCTTTTATTTGATGCCTTTAAATCATGTGAATGCATCAAACATGACGATAAAATTACAGTTTTAGTTTGTTTAACTGGAGGATCAAACTGGAGGTGACTTTAAGTAATCCCTTTCATAAGACTATTGCCAAGCACTTTTAAATATTTTTCACAATGAATATGTTTTAAAAATTTAATTGCCAGCTATATATCTCCTATAGATTTATACTCAAGAAAATCTGGTTATTAGTTATGTTAAATTGACCGATTCATTTCCAAAGTTGGTTTTTTTAAGGATAAAGGATTATATATTCAGATGCGATCTTGCCTTCTATTGCCTTTCATGTATGATTAAATAAGGGTAGCATTATATGGATTCGTATTTGGTTAATCAAATAAATTATTTAATAAATGTATTACTTATTAGGACAAACATATATGTTGGGTTGGAAATAGCGAAAAACATATTTCGGTATTCTGCACGTAACGAAATGTGTTTTTATTCATGTTGAAAATTCATTTTCAAACAATTCCCATTCTCGTATTTTGATAAATATTTAATAATACTGCGACTCAAATCATGACCAGAATAGACTCTTACATTTTTATAACCAGTCTCGGTTCATAATAATTGAAAGCAGTTATTTATGTAAATCTCAATATTTATAATCGAAAATCCAATTAATTATGTCAAAATTTGGCGATTGATATCTTATATATTTCAAATAGGTTCAAGTTTGTCATGACGAATATATATGTATACTTTTATCGTCAAATCGAATAAATAGTTGAGCATTATAGAACCTTTTTCTATCAGACAAACTTTAACGGAAACAATGTCACGTTTTTGATGACCCGCTGTTAAATGGAATCTCAAAAATGTTCTCATTTCTATGAAGTGTATTGGTTTCCACGACTTTAGATGAGATATAAGGATTTTATTTACCTTAAACGTTTTTATATTTCCATTCGTGATCAATGATTTCATTGCTCATAATTCGATTCAATACAAATATTATGCTGTGTAGGTTTTAATTCCATACGTTTCAGCCTCTTAAATATTTCATCTGATATATTCGGAGCTATATGCTAAAATTGTCCATTATGATGGTCAAAAATATATTAATGTCGATGTTCTGTTTTTTATATCTAAATGTAATCAAAAAAGCCCACGAATTTGTGTATTTTAATACATTTAATTTAACATTCAGAGCGTTATTCAAGGAATACACAGCAATAATTTGTAATTATGCGAAACAAAAAGGGTTGTACAATAAAATGTGCGTTGAAAATATGAACGCGTTTCTGTAGATTGAGGGTTAATGGTATTAATAACGCGGCGAAATTTCACGAAAAGAGGTGGATTAAATGGTTTCAAAATATCGAATGTTAATTTATAATTTTCAATTAGTTCAATGCCTTTGATTATATTTTTATAAATTTAATACATTATAATTATTTTACAAAATCATTAAATATATACATGTATTTTTGCTGATTAGATGGCATGGATATGCTTATTTTCCTGCTTAGAAATAGTTTAGGTTGCTATGGACAATAACGTGACTCATCATAATAACTCAATAGAAAATAGAACAGACAAAATAGCTCAAATTGATCAAATTTTATATGGGTTCCAAGACTAAAAAAAAAAATAATTTATATAATGATGAAATTAATTTATTGTAACACTTTTGCAAAAAGTTGACCATCGTAAAGAATTAACCATAGTGAGCAAATTTATTATGATTTGATTTGAATTATTGTGATTTTTAAATTAGTCACTAAAGAGTAATTCAATATATACATTTTCAGATCCTGAAAATCAAGACAAGCCTTGATCAAGACTATAAATAATAAAACTTCCGACATCCCCAAATTTGTTGCTGTGGTGAACTGTTTTTTTTTCCATAATCTAGATTTCAATCCGAACCTTTATAATAACCAGGCAGGATCTAATTTTTATTATTGATTTGTGATCTAATAGTCAAGGATATGATCGATAAGTGCCTGATTGTTATAATCGTTTTTACGAAAGCGATTCAAATATTAACCGAAATTTTGCTGTACAAACTTATTAGTGAAAATACAAATAGAGTATCTTATTTTTCTATATGATTTCCTTCATTAGAAATATATTTATTCCATAGGATGGGAAGCTTATAAAGGAATCATGCCGTTTATCCGAGAGATCTTAAACGTCAAACTGGCTTTCCTAAAAGTTGACGAATTCGGGTCAGAAATATATGCTTGTGTATCTTTTTTTCGATTATGGAACTTATGTAAAGAGGCAGACTATCATGGCGTCAAATAAAGATGCGAATTTTCTCACTCATATTTAGCTTTGGGAATGGCAAACAGCCCATCCGAAGGGGCACAAAAAGCGAAGTGTCAACGGAAACTCTGAAATAAACAGCAGCCGGAGGATTTTCATTTACGTTTTTGTGAAATCTCTATTAAGCCCGAGGACCGCAGCGGATGGCAAACTTTCGCGTACGCCACTGCCCGAAGAACTATTTTTTCCAAGCCTGCTTATCAAAACTGTCCAAACTCTACCCTAAAAAGACTGGTTTTTCATTCATGTCGAAGACCATGACTATGTTATATGCAGACAAATACAAAACGAGGCAAATTGAAATTACACAATGGAGGGCTGAAAATCATTTTTTTCCATTATCGAAGCGGTAAAACTTCGCCATAACAGAAGGGAACATTATATTATTTTTTTCAGCTGCGCTGCTTTCTTTAAAGAGCTTAAAATATATTAAGTTACGATAGATTCACTCATCCACTAACTAAAAATTTATATAATATATATATACATACAAATTTTTGGTTTTTTTAAATGAAAGATTTGAATGCTCATATTTATTAAAATCTTAACATATTATTACAAAATGTAATTTCCATAGTTGGATATAACCTCTCTCCATTTATCTGGTAATATTTAAATTTTTTCCATCCAAATAATGCTGCATATATCTAAAAAAATGTAAATCCGACGAAGCGATGTCTGGATAAAAAGAGGGATGTCGAATTGTCTTTCATTCAAGGCTGTTTATTTTCGCCATGATCATGTCTTCGTTATACGAAAGAGGGTCTTTCTTTTGTATTTCCGCCCCAAAACGGTCTAATTATTTGCAATAAATATTGCATTTATTGTTTGTCTAGGTTTAAGTGTTTCAAAATGAATGATACCCTTGCAATCCCACCAAACAGGCTTTATTATCAGGCCGGGGTTAGGGGTCGGTTTTGCTACCTGACCCTGCACTCGCCATTGATTTTTGCGTTCATAATTAGAGTAAAGAACTCATTTCTCATCTCCAGTTATTAAGTCACCTAAAAATGACGTTTCGGATTCCATTGTCACCGAAAGAGCATAAAATGCGACTTTAACGTGCAATGGCCTAAGTGCAACTAATTCCTAAAAATGGTCAAGCAACAAACGAAAACCAATTTGGGTTCTACTTGTATAATAAATGATAATTTAATTCAATTTTAAAAATAAACCGTGGAATATTGCCATAAAAAATGCATAAAATCTAAAACCAATAAGGGTCCAATTGTAATCATAATAACACTGCCTTCCCTCGCCTTCAATATAGCTTTGAAGTCATTGAATTAGGAGGATGAGTCTCCAAAATAGAATAGCCATTTCAATCTAGATGCTATAAATATTAGATACATGAGGACGAAAATATTCTATTTCAAGTTTGGGAGTGATTTTGAATTGCACTTCTTAAGCGTTTCGTAGATTTTCATCCCAGCACTCAAGAAATGAAGGAACTGTACTGTGTACTTAAGAAAGTCCTTCCCAGTGAGATATTCATTATAATCTTGAGAAATTTTCGACTGCATATGGAAGAAAATTGTTTAGTTATTAAAAATGCTTTAACTGCCAAAGTTTCCTTTGATATGCTCATCCAGATGAAACATCAGGAGATCTTTCATAAATAAAATTTGGAGGTCATCCTACATACATTGAACACTAAAATAAGTGAATGTATGATACATATTATATATAGTAAAGTTTAATATGATCCTCAAAAACGTAGAGGTGATTTTAAAGGAATATACGTTACAATAGAAACAATCCTACATTTTTAGGAAACATTTTTTAAAAAAACGGGTTTAGGTAGGTCAAAGAATTGCCAAAAAATATTTGTATACATATATATATATATATATATTTATTCTTGAGCATTTTGAAATAGAGACCATTAAATATCTCGAAACGAGAAAAAGTAACTTTACCAATTTATAAAAACCAAGTCTTTTATGCCAGTATACTAAAGCATTATTTATATTTTTGTCACAAAAGGATCTAATGAAAACTATAATAGGTCAAAGTGCTTTTCCCGAGATTTTGTCATGATTTTGTAGCTACAAAGAACTCATTATATTTTAGAATTCGCTAACGAAGCAACCTACAGTATCCCACAATGTACGTGCTTTTTAATCGCAATCTACTTTAAAATAAACTCAACAACAAATATAATAAGAATATTTCATTTAAAATGAATTCATATTTTAAGCTGAAATATCCTGATTTTTTCACATAATCAAACAAGCAATACGAAGCATAACTAAGTGTGATTTTTTATTATTATATATTTTTAAATAAGATAAATATGGACTATAAATTCAAAGCATCATAATCTCTAATTTGAACATTGGCGCCATTAATAATGATATTTTCAATTGGTGGTATTGAATTTGACCACTTAATAGAAATTTCAATATTTTTTGCTTGGAAAAAAAAAACCCACATTTTGAGATTCACTGCCTGCAGAGATATCATCAGCAATCAGCCGAGAGACAAGCAGGAATGTCTATCTTCAAGTTAAACTAGGAGACCCAAAATTCCCTTCAAGTTCAGGGGATTTTTCACGTGAATTCCTGCCATTCACGTGAATTTTACATTCAACCCGCTCATAAAAAAAGCCATTTAGAAATTTTTCACACTTTGTAAGCCCGCTGAAAATGTTTAAACACATACCTGGGTATGTGTTAATTAACTTCCATTTATGATTAGAAGCAAAAAGTACATGTAATGGGCGAAAAAAATGCCATATCGAACCAATTTGCTTCCCGAAAAAAGCTGTTCACATGCATTAAAGCCACGAGAACAATAAATAACAAATTTTAATACGTGTATATAAGATTTTTACTACAGTTATTCCCTGTTTTGATTTTGGCATATTTAAATTTATAAATATAACCGATTTTGACATTTAGGACACCTCCATAATAGAGCTTGATAATAAAGGCATATGATATAAAATTCTACTCTTTATTCCAATATCAATAGAAGGAATATTAAGAAGATGCTTTTATTCCATATAAACTGCTTTCATTATATAACATCACATTCGATATTCTATTCAAGAGCTCCAAATGACCAATTGATACAAGCTGGGACGATTAAATCGTTTTTGTCCAACTATTTGTATGGCACGATATATCGTAATTATACTTTGTTTAATACGAATATTTAAAATGTAGACAATGTTTAGCATATGAAATATTATAGACGAAGTCGAGTAATAATGTTTTGGATATTGAAATTAAGGTTTTGCATTGAACTAATATATAATAATTCCAATAACTTGAACTCGTGTTGCGTAAATATGTTGGATTAATATTTGAAATATTTTGAAGATATTTTCAATTCCACATCTGGTTTTTAGCAATGTATAAGCTATTTTCGGAATGTTTTGTTATTATTAAAATGAAATTATTTAAACAATTTCCAGGTTATATACTATAGTGCTAATATACTGTCCATTTTTAAAAAGCTGCTCCGTATATTAAATTTTAAATGTTGACCATATTTCTAATTGTTTTATTTCAATTATATACTAAGATAATAATATTTACATGCAATACTTTATTCTTTTACATACAATGTTTTGTTCTTCAAAAATTCTCGGGAAATTTGAGAAATGAAACCGATAATTTTCATTTCTCGAGAAATGAAAATCATCAAGAAATGAATATCGTCTCAGGTCAATGAGTATCAATTATAAGTAACTATTAAAAATATTTTGCATATTTCTAGATCAAGTTTTGGTGTGGTGAGTTATATCTTAGGCTTTTATAATAAACTCACGAATAGACTCTCCTATTTAAAAAATTACTTTCAGATATTCTTATATCAAATCACATTATTTAGAAAAGTCTATGGAAATTACTTAAATCCGGTTTTATCCGGCGGTTTAAAGCTTTTAATGTAAAATATTAAGAACTAATATTTGTAATGCCATATTAAGAATTTATATTTAATTTTGTACTGTAAATATTTGAGAGGTGGGAAGTATTAAAATGTTTCCAATCGATCTTCCTGAGTCAATTTTAATTGAAGATCCAGATTTGAAATTCAGATATTCCCATTAACAAATAATCAATATTAAATTGACACACATCGCAACAACATGGTTTCATTGGTGTAAATCAAATACATTTCTCATTTTCAATAATTTGATCTATGACTGTTTATTTAAATCGCTCATCATGATTCAAATTCAATTTAAATCGTTTGAATTGATACGCTATTACAATTTCCGTGTCATTTCATCCATTGAATGTATATTTTTTGAATCCTATGAACAATTTCACGTCCCCAGAGTACCAGCCATTTCAACAGTCTCTCTATAATTCCATGTCATAGACTCCATCGTTTGAATAATTTCCCCCTCATAATAGTTTCAACACGTTTCAATATACGATCAAAAATACGTACATGCAAAAAGTTGATATCAAAATCATGCTGTAAAAATTTTGATGTGCAAATATTTTCATTTCTTAAATTTAATAACGAAATTAATTTGATCAACATCCGTTCCGTACATCGAATCAATATATATATATATTATCGAAGGCCGAATATCGCGTATTCGACTTGGCACGTCAAAAATCTATTTTCTGAATAATTTGCTGTTTCCTTTTGGCATATTCTATTTATAAGGGATGCTTATGTGTGAATTTGAAGCGAGGGCGGCGTACCATTAATAGGCGATCTTTATAGGTGTATATCTGTGCCAAAGAATACCTTCTTCACTCGAGAAATTGTGCGGAAAATTGAAAAGGCTTTATTTGGCTCGCACAGTTAAATTTGCACGCGTATTACGTAGGTTGTTTATTGCGGTATCAGTGTAAAAGCATAGCGTCGAGACGGGATGCTGGCAAAAGACTTGTCTAGAGACGATTGATATCAACGAGTTTATTCTATTCCATGTACGCTGTTGACCTAAGCCTTTTGGGGTTTAGGACATTCAAATCCGGATACTAACGCATTCGGAGAGCCCTTTTTTTGTAAAAGCAACTTAATGAGTATATTTATTTCAAATATTGCTAGGGAACATTTGAAGTGAAACATGCAAAGGCGCGGTAAGACAAATTGGCTTAAACGTCACGGGAAATGAAACTCCAAGCAGCAGTTGGACGAAAAGAGAGAGATAATCGTTTGTAGTTTTTCAGTCTCGATCGCAGACATTATAGACTTATTACGCACATGCGTCACCTCGAGTCCAATATAATATAAAGAAACCGATAAATGATTGCCTATTTTATTATATATTACACACACACAGCTTTATCTTTTTACTGAAAATTTACACTGTATGAAAAGTTCAATGGAAAAAAGGACAAGCATAGACAGTGAGCCTTTTGCGAACCGTAGAAAACGAATTAATTGCCAAGAAAAGTGTTAACATGTCGTGTTTTATGGCTTGAGCTTTTGACGCATAAGAATGCCAAATATTGGCCAAATTATCTATTTATCTATAATTCTTCGAAATTATCGCGGACTTCAAACAACACTTAGTATAATATAAAGCTACCTGTGTTTTACGCAAATATATTTGACCCTTCCTGCAGATATTGTGTTAAAATAAGAAGTATATATATAATATAAATTTGGAAGTTGCTTCTGAGGTAACTTTTTGAGCTTTATTAATTTAGAACAGTGCACCTATAAAGTTCTTTCTTGATTTGATAAAAAATCTCCAAAGTAGTATGGCATTTTCACGTCTCATAACTTTGATAGGTGTATCGATACCCTAATTTAATGAGTATAACAAATTATTTCCTGATTTTATTATTTAGCCCCCCTAAAAAGAAAATACGTCTTTGCGAATAAAATTTTACATTTAATCTTCCAAGGAAAAAATAAAGATTATATAAACAACCAGTTATTGATTTCTCTTCTAAATCTTAGTCCTGGTGATTCATATAAATTAGTCTTTAACATAGTCCGGTATTATTTATAGGAGAAAAGAAAGGATTTATCAACATTGAATTGCTTCATTCACATGTGCACCTGCAAGTGCAAAAAGTAGTGAATATATGACACAGATGATATGGATGTGGGACTATACCAAAACCACAAAATAGAGCTGTGAACGACAAAAGAGCCCATCTTACAAAACACTGGTCCGAAGATATCTCAGACATAATTATGTATGAAATCGGTCTTAAAACAATTAAAAATTTACAAAGCCTCCAGAGAAGACGGAATAAATTTGGGGAAACCCCGAGGGTGTAGAGTAAGAGCATATTAATATTATAATTTAAAAAAGGAGGCAAGTCTCTGCTCAAGAACTATCGACCAATTTCCCTTCTCTCACATGTATATTATAGAAGTATTTTCTAGAATTATAACTAATAAGCTGACGGGCCGATTTGACAAAATGTAACCTCGAAAGCAGGCTGGATTTAGAAAAGGCTTCAGTACCATTGACCATGTACAGTTGTCTGGAAGAAGTAATACAACTGGGACGATAGAATTCTCAAAAGAAATCAATAGACGTTGCCATTCTAGCCACAGTCAAATCCACAGAGATCCTGCGAACGACCTGCGAGGACGTGTTGAAGAAATGTTGAAGTGGCGTCCAAGAGCTGGCAAATGGAATATCGGCCGACCCCCTGCAAGATGGACTGATGATATCAAAAGAATAGCAGGAGGAAGCTGACTGGAGGCCTATGTTCAACGGTGGACGTACATGTTGATGATGATATGGATGTAATTCTCTCTATGAAGATGCAATATTCTCATAGTAGACTGAATATGTAATAGTTATACTATGTTATATATATGATTATGATAATTAGCATATTCACATCATCGAGGACAGTTATATATTTATATATTATATTTGAAACAGTTGATTCATAAAGAAGTAATAGTCTGATTTATTAAAGTACTAATTTGTTAAAACAATTGGGTTATGGTGAATTCAAAGGGTAACATTTCGACAAAACGATGAGTGAAAAACAGAATAGCGTCAGGTCATAGATTAAATATTTCATAAACATTTTTTTAAAATTATGATATCTGTCATTCTCTGTTCACTATATGGTTGGTTTGCTTTATTGTTCTCTGTTACAATATACAGAGCGATCTCGGCTTGTTTCGTCTATTGTCTTTGTTTCGCTACAGAGTACGTTTCCATCGCTTACAAATGCACTGCAATGGTCAAATAATTACTCTATTTTTTATGCAAATCCTATTTCTGGATTGGTACTTGTCTGCCACTTTTACCTCGCCTCGTTGCAGCAAAATCAATGGGATTTTAATGGGTTTTAAACCTGATTTTAATTTAAAGTGGCCATTGTATTTTTGAATATTCATTCATGTTTGTGGAATTTATTGTGGTTTCCTATATCGATATGATAGTTCACAAATGAAGAAATAAAGAATACACTCGACAATATTGAAGACTTTGCCGCCGAAATTCAATCTCCCATCATGTCTTTGTGATATTGAAATGACTTGGAAGATAAAAGGCATATTCTTATGGAAAGCGCAGCCAATTAAATTTATCGTCAAAGGATCTCAAATACTAGTCACTTTCTCGGAAATAAAAAAATGGAAAATAAGAAAGAGGAGTACTTAAAATTTAATTGGATCCACTGAGTGTTCTAATTGAATGCGTGCACATATATATGTTCAAAAAGTGATTTCGTGCGTTAAATTGAAATGTGCTTTCAATGGTTAGGCATTCTTACCGTCATTTTCGCAGCGTTTTTATTCGATTCGGGCGAGTCATACTGCGAATACCAAACGAGCGTATGTGAAAGTGAAAATATACTTTATTTTCGACTGAAAAAATAACGTATTCAGTTGTCAAAAACACGTCTCATTCAATTTCGCCCCTGGGCGCTCGTTGCCTCCCGCTCCCCTCCTGGAATGTAATATATTTTCATCCCGAATTCGACGCGCAAAATGACAAAGATAATCGTGTCGAGTGTGCAAAAGTGACTGCTTATTGTTTGACAAGAAATCGATGCGCTTAGACCTTCCGAGTGCCCATTGGATGCGTTGGAGACAAAGTTGAAATGTCATTCAAAGATTTCCAATATGTAGATAACTTTTATACATAAAAAAATATGAAATATTTTATTAGACAAAGCAAACTGCATGTTAATCTTGGAGTATATTTAAATATAGCGCACAAAGTTTAATTGCTCGAGCGTTCTCACGGACGCATCAAGTATACAGTAGGGCGGTCCTTATTTGGGTCAAAACTCATTTGGTTTTCCACCCTAAAAAACTATTTCAGTATTTTTTCATTTTTTTAAAATAATATTTAGGGGTTGCTATCAAGGCTAGAGATTCACTTTAAAAAATCAAAATACTGTATTAATCAATAACTTAATTAATAATTATTTATTAATTGAAAATATTTACATGTAAAATTAATGTTTAGATTACATATTAATATTAAATCTTATACATTCAGGATACAAGACCAAAAACGATTGTTATGAATTTATTATATTCCTTCATGTAAATGATGATGGAAAGATTCAGCAACTCTTTATAGTCATTTCGAGGCTGATACACCTGAAGATAAGCTCTATTTTTTAATCCGGTATTTACAGCTATAGTATCAAAAAATTAACGTAATACTTCACCAATAGAAGACAACTTAGACTGATGCAGATTTGGTGTTGATTAACCAAATAATGGTTTTATTTCTTGTTAATAAACTTCTGCCACTGCTTGTTGTCGCCAAGATAAGTTGAAACAAGTACGTATAATTGTGGGAAATAAAAGCGAGTGCTCTCGCTAATGACTGAATTTGAAGTGAGTGTAGGGAAGGGTTTAATCTCAATGCGTACCCGCAGGAAAGAATTAGGAAAGAGGAGGAGGGTTGACTATAGTGAAGTAGTGAGTCTTTCTACAAGCTATTCCACTTCAAAATAGACTAATAAACATAACAGAAAAACTTATGAATATTATGAAATATTATATCATCTTTATGTAGGATACAGGTTATTATAATATTAGTTAATATAAAAAAAATATTTCACATTTACTAATTGTTATTATTCATGTAAAAATATTTGTTTCGATTGTGCGTTTTTTGATCAATCCTCTAAAATATTAAATAATTGAAAACATTGTAATGGTGTAGTTCACATCCAAAGAATTTGAAGTGAATTGATTTTTTACAAACAGAAAAATGTACATTTGAATTGTAGTCATCAATATTGTCCATAATTTCCCATAGTAGACTAATATCAGTAATTGGAGGAGATGTATTTGACCGAAAATCTGATTCATGACTGCTGCTCTAAGCCCTGAGGGTTCGTATGACATTTACAGGAATCCAAAATTCTTCATAATAATCAATCTAATACGAGAGTGAATTTTGATGATCCAGAAATAAACCATAGTTTGTTTTTGCTATATTTATTGATTGTTTGCTTTACACTAAAAAAAGCTTTTCTTCCATCAAGTTGCATTCATCATTCCATTTCAACGTCTGATTCGTTTATACAAGGTGTTTTGCTCATCTATATTTTTATTATATTTATACTTTGACGGTGACATTAAATAAAAATTTCGCATTATTTTTTTTTTCTAAATAAGTACCCTCCCTTAAACCAAGCTTTTTGGGTCACCCCAACTCTTTTCAATGATATAATTATGCATCATATTGAATGCTATCTCATTCAACTTGTCCAATTGCTTTTAGGATCCTGGAGAAAATAAATTAAGTCCCCTTTCCAATAACCACTTGGATATCTCACCAATAAACGCTGATTTGATTATTTTTAACGCTCAAATTGACATCGAATGTTAGCTAGGATAATTTATAATTTAAATGCAGCGAATTGCCAATGGTATTTCTAAGTGATATTTATAGTACTGCTTGCGACAGAATTGTACTAGGAATATATTTTGTAAACGCGGCACCAGGCATTACATCCATTCCATACTCCATGTTTATAGACTCCATATACTGTCTTGGGTATTTATTTTGGGTCAGCATCTTATTTTATTGCAATAATTTCTCATGAAGTCGGATATTGCCAATTTCAATTGCAACGTTTCTCAGCACGGGGCTTGTTACGACCTCACAGAAATGAATATTTATTTTGGAAGCATGTATAGAGTTTATTTATGCATCATAATGGCTATGAAAATGGACCTGAACTTTAAATGATTAACGACATCGATAACTTCCAGATATGTCGAAAATATTTTATATCGGAAAACGGAAAATTCCTGAATAAAATTTGCTTGATGTTTCCGGCCATTCCTTTTCACCGTTTCTTTCACTTCTCTGAGTTATTTATAAATATCCAACCGGAACATTCATGCCTTGCTATATAGCATGACGAGGACCATATAAAATTGTTCATTTTCTTATAACCTAATGTAATATTATACTAATGGCTTGTTTTTATACTAATTTGGAACAAAGAAAAGTAAATTCAAGGTATTAATGCTAAAGTAAATCTATACCTAGACGATGACTATATATTAGGAGTGCCGGACGAAAATTCGTTTTTTTGATATTTAATAATCAATTGTATTACAATTATAGATCTGTTACTAAAGCACAACTTTCAAAACAAATTACATGCATTTTGCATATTCATAAAAAAAGTAATACTTTGATACTTGGTGATAGTGGATGAGAATTGGTTAACATTGAAAATATATTTAGTTAGTTAATTTTTCCCTAGAAACAATTTTATATTTATACGCGTTTTATTAAAAATATTTGCTCTCTTTAAGTGGTAAATCTAGGATGGGGGGGGGGGGTGTTTTTTTTCCGTTGTCCACCCAAAATGATGTCCCTGCTTAACACAATAGAAGTTATATGATCAGTCAAAGATCAATTAATGTGCTACCTGAGCTTGTTGGTTTTTGCAGATATCATAAATTTTAGGTCTATTTAAGGAAGGAAAATAACGTGCAATATTTTCTTCCAATAAAGTTAAATGTTCTATTATTACGGAAACAATTCCCTCGGGAAAGTTTTCGTTAAGTGAAGTTAACATATCTATTTTTTTTTAAATAGGAGACCCCTGTAAGACTGACGACATCGAAAGAATAGCAGGATGAAGATGGATGCGGAAAGCGGAGGATCGAGAGGGATGAAGACTCATGCGTTCAACGGTGGGCGAACACAGACTGATGATGATGATGATGATTATGAATCTTTCCTCAGCGGTCAGACTGCATGACGATTTGAAGATTTCGCCACGACCAGGCGCACAGCTCATCAGACACCCATTGAAACCATCCTATTGTATTCAACCATCGACATCTTATTTCGCACTCTATGTAAGAGTCTATTGTGACAATAAAATCAAAATTTTATCGTGGCTTTAAAAAAAACATAATTTATCAGCTTTAAATCTTACAGATTAAAATAGACATCAAGGAACTCCAATTTACTATAAGTCGCAGTACAAAACACTTAAAAAACTAAGAACACTTGCCTGAGTATCGACGCTGCATGACGTTCAGGATAGATTCCTGGAGTACGGGACGCATTCTGGAACAACACTGCACTTTATTTATTAAGATATATCCCTCTGACGATTAAGCCAAACCGTATAACCTAAGAACCGAACACGCACTGATTGTCGCCTAGCTTAATTCGACGGCTCAACTGAGCGTACGAATATAAATGTATTAATACTAAATGTAAATTATTATGAAAAACTATTGAAAGAATGCATGAGATTCTCTCTGAGATGAGCTCTTTTGATATATTCCCAAAAATATTTTTATCAAATTTGAAATTCATTCAAAAATAATATATTTATGCAACGAAAAGGATGGTGATTTTTTTTGAAAAATAATATTTTTGGGAATATATCGCAGCAGCTTATTTAGTCCCATGATTTTAAAAAAATAGTTTTTCTTATAAATATTAATAATTTATCATAAATGCGTTTCAATTTGTCCGTCCAGTTTAGGCGTCGAGTTTATGCTATGCAACAATATTCGGTGCAGAGCTATATTTTATTTCCACAGGTTAGGATGTGCATGTGCGTATGTTAAGTGATATTTTTTAATACAGTGCCGTTCCGGAATGTGATCCATGTTCCAGACTGTATCCTGATCGTCATGCAGCTAAAATATTGAGGCAAGTAGTCATAGTTTTTAAGTATATTGTAATACGATTATTAGGCTTATTATCGAAATGTTTAATGTTGAACAATTGCATTGAGATTTCAAGAACACAGATCGGAAATAATACTCATAGTGGATTGGAAAATCAAGATGTCTATTTTAAGATGTAGGATTTAGGTCCGATTTTTGTATAATTTTTTTAAAGTCACGACTAACATTCAAATGTATATGTAAAATATGATATTCGGAAGTGATTCATTTAGCATTTCATAGCTAAAAGCTTCATTAAGCATCAATTTTTCCTTAGATTAAAGAAAATACATCATATATCATTTTAAAAA
Source organism: Stenopsyche tienmushanensis (assembly GCA_008973525.1). Lineage (NCBI taxonomy): Eukaryota > Metazoa > Arthropoda > Insecta > Trichoptera > Stenopsychidae > Stenopsyche > Stenopsyche tienmushanensis. The sequence goes on from WACJ01000142.1 coordinate 123,472, forward strand.
TATATCATCAGCTAAATAATTGGACTAAAATGTGTCAAATATTTAATTTCAGGTATGAAATCGTGTTTAATATAAAAGCAATCCGCAATTGTTTGATTACGAAATCGACCAGCCTTGATCAATCAATAGTCTTAAGTTTAGATGGACGTTGTGAAAAATTGTACAGTGTGGTTCAAAAGAACTGCTGGTGAGCCAAATTCCAAAGGTGTCCAGGACTTCAAAATTCATGCAGTAAGAGCTCTCAGGTAAGGATAATAAGATTTACAAGATAAATTTGAGCTATCATTTAATTTGTCATCTAAAATATACACACAAAATATTTGGTCTAATGGATAGTTTAAATTCTTTGTTTTAGGTAAGTCTTTCGAATAGCGCAATATCAATCCGAAATACCGAAGTTTTCAAATATACTCATACTTTGAGTTAAATACATAATGCATAAATGTTACATTTTAAATATTATTCAGTCTTGTTTGTATATTACAGTGGCTTTCTAATTAATATTTGTTGAATTTTATTTGCACATATATATTGATAATATCATTATATTATTGTTATTTTGGCACTAAATTGAATGGTGCTGATTTGATTGTGCAAAAATGTAGCAAATTTAAATTTTTTTTTTTCAAAATAACCTATTATGTAATATTCAAATGGTCTTCATAGAAGACTTTTTTCATATGGTGGTTTTCCATTATCTTTCATAAGTGGTTATTAATACTCCAGGTTCGGCTGAATTCGGTACGAATGATACAGCGTAATCTAGTACATTTCTGACAATTTTTTATTCCGTGCGGCTTTAAATAAAAATGCTCATAACTTGTTTTGTATCAATGCTAATTTAATAAAATAAGAACTGTTATAAAGATGATAGTATTATACATAAGTATTTAAAATATTTGATTCATAAATAAATCTATAACGTTGAAAAAACTGATGATTTATTTATATTTTTGTCTGAAAAGGCAACACAAATGGATATTTTTTTATTTAATTACACAAATATAATATACGGGACAAGTAGTCAGGGGTTATTATTAATTATCATAATTTTTCAAAAATGATAACAAATTGCCATGAAATAGTGTTAAATATGTTCAATATTATATATATAATTTATAGCGACTACAATTTAAAAAAAATCACTTTAAATAATCGTTTATATTCCTAATTGAAATAATTTGAAACGAAAGCTGTTACCATATGCACACGCTCGTCTTTAAAGAGCGTCTTATCTATAATTGATGTTTAAAAATCTAAATTAATTTTAATATGAAACAAATTTATTTTGCCTAATTAAATTCAGCAAATCAATTATAGGATTTTGAGAGGATTATGAAGGAGTAATCAGAGGGTAACGAATTACAAAACAGAAATGGAATACTCATTGAGTGCTAATTGATATTCCGATTGGGAATTGCTATCGGCCAAACATCTGTATTGTTGTGGAAAAAAACAGAGACAATCAATTTCAAATATATTAAGGAATAAAAGGAGCGTCTATTTGTGATTAAAATACGACGGGCAGAAGTAGTTTTATAAAATAAACCGAATAATTCGATCTGATTAATCGAAGATACAAACTTCTGTGCCTGTGCATACACACGCAGAAATACATATACAAATACATCATAATTAAATTTAATGTTTTATGTATGGCAAATATTGTATAGAGCTTAGGGTGGGAGCATACAAATGATGTGTGTTTCAGAACATATCTGTCACAGCTATATTGCATTGAAACCACTACGCTTAGTGGCTCTGGTTAAATTCACATTAGCCTAAAATATTCATTTCGATTCGTCTAAAATCCTCGGTTTGTATTTACATTACGAATGTAATAGGAACGAGGTGAATTTAATCTTAAGCCGGTAAACTTCAACAAAACCCTCCATTTTATCTGTATATAATATCCGTTTTCGACACTTCAAAATTAAATATTTACATCCGTTGCTTGGTGGATGCCCGCTTTTTTCGTTTGGAATCGAGGATTTGAAACAAATTTAATCAACTGCGGATTAATTATATAGAGAGCGAATTCGTCAACCGTATTGTGTGTTTAAGTAGTTAGATTGCGGTGTTTGTATTAGCATTGTATGAGGAAGCTTAATTCTCCGTAAGAGGATTAAATAATACAAGATATATAATTATAGTCTTCGAAACTTTTTCATGCGTGATAATTAGAGGAGTTTTGCTGGCGTGTTCACTTTTTGAGTTTTGACGGGCTGTTATTTGAAGAGCTGTTTCTTTTTACTGTAATTAACCCAATTTTTTTTCAAATATTGAATGTTAAGACGTAACATAGCTGTGCGTCGTTTGAATGTTCCTATCTTTCTGAGGGTAGGGCTATTACTTATATTTGTGATAAAATTGATATATCAACAAATAAATACATTTTTGGATTATCGTATTCTATGACCTATGAATATCTACTATGCAATGTTCATATTAATACTGAGCCTACCGACACTTTATGTATTTCTACCATCTTCTTCTTTTTTGTACCGTGTCAGGTCTCCCGAACGTTTGGGGCTTTGTTAGGATGCTGCCAAGGTATTTGAATCGGTCAACCACTTCGATATTCACTTCATTTAACTGCAGAAATGCTCCAGAATAATCAAGTCTCTCAAATGTTATCCATTTGGTTTTAAAACGTTGATTGTCAAATACCCTTCTCCGGCAACATTAATCATATCTAGTAGATTTTAAAGATCATATAAACTTTCAGTCAATATGACTTATTATGACTCCATTGACATTTACTTCCAGATAAGAGCTTTCCAGAGTCTTTATGAAAACTTTATTGGAATACAGGTTAAATAATAGAGATGACAACCTTGTCGGACTCCTCTTTGTATAGCTATAGCCTCTGAATTTCAACTTCCATGTCTGATCTCAGCCGTTTGATGCCAGTCAAGGTTTTTAATGCATGCAAATACTTCTTTGCGTTTGTCCCGACATTTCGGTAGAAAGACATTAACTGCTAGCAATACTTTTATGGATCCAAAAGTATTTCGGAAACGATCGATCGAAATCGATGTTCTCATTATCTGCATCATTCAGATCATGTCCGTATTTGTTTCTTATTCAGATATCAGCTTAATTAGTTTTTACATATTACAGATATATATTTAAAGACAATTCCTAGATGACAAAAACTTTAAGTCGTGCCATTTTAAAAAAGCGCCACCCCATCTATTTTAAAGTAACTGTAATTTCAGGGTGTGCGTTTCAAATAAGGAAGTTTCCTTACCGCACCCTGTACCTATTTATTCTTCAGTTAAGAAATAATCAATATACAAACTTTATTTAAGCTCTGAATATATTTTGCAAATTATTTGGTCCTGAAAGACATATTTTCCATACACATATTCCAAATTTATCAGGTTTGCTTGACATATATCATGTAAATCTATATTTAGTCAATAAACTGCACTCATCAGTTTGTATACCCTAATTTTTTTTAAATTTTATATGTAAATATGTAGTTGCACGTTTTTGCAATTCGCGCCAAGAATCTGCGCCTTCAGGTCAGTGCGAATGCTGAAAGGCTTCATCAGTTGAAATTTTGTGATAGTATGTGGCCTAAATAGCATTTCTCATTTTTATAGCTAAGCAATAATAATTAGATATTTTTTTAAAATAATGAATTAGTAAGCTGTTCGGTTTACGAAGCACTTCATACAGAGTTCTTTCTTTTTTTTGCTCTTACTTTCCACTTGCTTATTAGCCTTTTTAAATTTGTATAATTTTTTTTTTTGCCTTCATTTGCTCCTTATTAGAACAAAGATAAAAAGTCCCCAATAGGAACCCTTGGTCTGTAAACAAAAGCAGGTATAGGGGCAAGTCTGTGGCCGCAGTGGTCTCTGCAATCTGGATGGATTGATTGCTTCGAGCGCATTACGCGAATTAGCTGCAAAGCATTGAAATAATCCGAATTTCTTCACCAAAATTATGGACGACTTACTTAGAGATATGTTATTTCGAAAAATGAAATTAAAAAAAAATGACGTGATGAAGTGAGATGATCCCTTAAGAAATTCTATTTGACACTTTTAAAAGGTCCATTTGACTCATCGTGGTAAATTTATTGCTAATTTATCTAGTAATGAATCTTCAAAATCATCATGTGCTAAATAAAAGTACTAAGAAGCCATATAATACAATAGTACATTGTGTACGTATAATTAAAAAATAATCTTATCTATCTGTATATGATTGTTCGAATGTTTTTATTACCATAAAAAATCGAAGAATCCGTATTTTTTGACCCAAAAACCGAATTACCTCCATAAATAAAGAAAAAATGTCCACACATTCGTACAAACATCGAAACTTTCATTATAGCAAGCCTGCAGACAATAGGATATCGATGGGGTTTGCCATATAAATAATAGGTATGAAGAATTCAAGACTATGCACATCGGAATTAATACTACAGTATAAACTATTTTATTTAAATAAATGTATGATATTCATGTGCAAATTTGTAATTAAGAAGCACTTTTTATTAATAGAGTTAAGTAGTCTTATAAATTTGTATTATATATTAAGCTCTGGTTCATTTAGGAATTATTACTAAAAATATATTTTTTACATTTTTTAAGCCTCACAGAATATTTTATAGAGAGTGTAGTATCTGTCACATCATCAGAAATGCTTACAAGGTTGCTGGATTCGGGGTTGATTATTATGTCCATCAATAAATCTTCCCTAAAACACTTTTCTCCATCGATTTCAATTTCGAAAGTAGCCAAATCATCAAATCCCTCACCTCCTACAAGATGAAATAAAAAAGTAATCTGTGAGCATACATCCCATATTCCATTGCTCTTTGGAAATATTTGATGATTTTATATTACAGACAAACAGCTCCAATATTTTTATACAATCTCAATCACAATTTTTATTATTTTTAATAATATTCATATTTTTGAATCAATCCTATTTGCAATAACGCTAAGCATTATACATTCTGACCACTGGATATTAATTAGTATATTGATAAGAGCATACGTATAATTTTCTATAAATTTTCTGCATATTTTTAATATTAGAGCAAACTCATTTATATTGTTGGCATTTCGTTTGAATAAAAAAGTAACATGACATACCTTTCGCAGGTGAAGATGAAAATTCCTAAATCTTTTCAATTTTTAAGGAAATTCAAGTAAATGATGGAAAGATTCAGCAACTCTTTATAGTAATTTCGAGGTTGATATACTTGAAATTGTTTTAGAGTAAAATAAATTCTGTCTGCAGCAACATTTTCTATAGTTTTTGAAGATGCGGTATCGTATATTAATGTTTTATAATTGCTTTGATCAATTTTGCCCAACTTCTTTTAAATAATTGAATATCATGAGCTCTAATCAGAGCATGCGATCAGTTCACTATAGCTTCTAACATAATTAACATTATATGATGACGAAAATACCAGAATCAATAAGGCGGATTTTTATGATTTTTTTAGGGCAGAAAATAATATGACGGGGTAACCACCCAATGTTTTAAAAATCAACAAATAAGAACCACCCTAATATACATCATACGTAGCTTCTAAATTATCAAACTGAAAAGGACATAAATTTGGGTATATATTTGCATAATTTCATAAATCATAATTCGCAAAAAATATTGACAAATAATTGTAAATGTTTTACTAATTTAGTTTATGAAGTTCAAATATCGCCAAATTGACGGGTGCGGTAAATCTAGTGTTAATAGCAGACAACTCTGCTATTGTTATTTGTATGAATAATGGATGATTTTTTTCGAGTGTCATAAATTTTGAATAACTTTAGAACTGCTGTGAAGAGTTTCCACATTATAGTTTACTCCCCTCAAAACGAATAACAATAAGATTTATGTATGCGAATCTTGCTTGTGAATAATAAAAGCTGTGCGCAAAAAGCATCCAAAGAACATGAAAGATATTTTAGTAGCACCAGGGCTCGGTGTGTCAACAGTAATTTTTATAAAGGTAAATCCATTTGGAAAGTTTTGATGGGCCACCGAGTAGAGCGGAGTGTATGAGTGCGGCAGATGCGGTTAATGATACGATTTGGAGTGAGCGAGTTTTGCCATTAGCGCGACGCGTAATTAGGGCGCAAGTGTCGATCGGCGATGCGCGAATCTATTCGCCAATGTCGCGTCTTATGAAACTATCCATAGAGAGGCGCGTGATTTATCGGCCTTGTTTAAAGGCTGATTTATGGCCGGCCCTTTCAATACTTGGAGGCCCTTCTTTCATTGGAAATAGTTACTGTGATATATGTAAAGCAGCAGACAGCAGACTTTAGTGCTTTATGAAAACATTTATCAATCCCGCCGGTAGCCGGTGTGGGGATTTGCTCCGGCCATAATTCATTCCGTCTTACTTTTTAATTTCGAACATACAGCCGCCCAACTTAGCCAGATCTCGCGGAACGAAATGTAAAGACAATTAGTCAAGCTTTATACGTAGCACTCCTTGATTTCCCAAGATGTTGCTATTGATCTAAAGAGCGAAACTCAGCCGACGTTTTCAGCGTATACCCGGGAAATCAGGTGTTTTATCACTGAATTATTAAACTTTTATTTATTTTGGAATTTTCATTTAGCATTTGATTCGCCTGCCAACTCAACTTCATTATATCAAGGTATTTTTTTAAAGTCCTCTTTTTGAGCATGAATGTTCGCATAGGGTTTTGATGTAACAAAATTTAAGTAACCCAAAATAGTTTTGGTTTAATTATTTTACCGTTTTTGGGGATTAGTTGCACTTAGCTGCTGCACATTCAAGACATATTTTGTACTCTTTTGGTGACCATACTCATCAAGAATAAGTTATGATTTTTAAAATTCAAATTTAACAATCCAATTTACAATGAATCGATTTTCGCCGAGTGAAAAATTTAATTGAAATTTAATGCTTTATAAGTTTCACAGAAAAGATACTGCAACGTGCGCCACAAAAAATATTTGCGATATATTGAGCGATATTTTAAGTATTCGAAAATGTCAAAATTGGTTCTATAAATTTCTATCTGGAAATTCTATCTGGAAAACGAAATGCCATTTTTAGGCGCCTTAATAACTGGAGATGAGAAATGAGTTCTTCACTCTAATTATGGACGCAAAAATCAATGACTATTGATGGGTCAGGTAGCATAAACGACCCCTGAACCCAGTTTGGCAATAAAAAAAAGTCTGTTTGGTGGGAATGCAAGGGTATCATTCATTTTGGAACACTTAAATCTGGACAAACAATATATGCAATACTTTACTGTAAACAATTTAAAAAAATGACACCCTTCTCGTGCATCAAAGATAAGTGTTTTTATAGCATTATAACGCACCCATAAATGAAAATAGAATTATTCCTGTACTACAGTGGGCTATGATTGCAATGTGAAGATACGCACAGAATTGTTATACGTATTTCAATGTATGATATATTTGTCGGGCTGTTTTCTATAAAAAAAACAGTGTAAATTATTTTTAATAAATTTTGCATAGAGAAACAATTGGAGCAAGAACCAAATATAGATACGGGGCATATCCAAAAAGTAAGTGTATTATGACCATACTGATTGGTAGAAGGTAACCTCCTGACAAAAAGAGCATACCAGGAATACGATAGTAGGTAAGTTCATGTTGTAGTGTCCAGTTGTGTGAAAGATGTCGGTAAGATTTCCCGCTAAGTACCGGCGGATCAACAACGCCCGCGAGTTTCTTACGCGAGTTGAATTAGAAGTTGAGGATTTTCTGAGCTCTAATGTGACTGGAGATAAAAGTAGGTGGCTCATTACACATCTGAGTTATATAGATAGTCGTCACACCAATTCCCCATCGTTCAAAATATCATGGCTTTAGTGTTATGGGACCGAAGAGGCATCATTTTGATCGAATTTCTACCTCAGGGAGAGACTATTAATGCACGACGACATTGTGAGACCTTAAAACTCAAAAAAATCATTCAAAATAAAAGGAGGAGAAAGTTGACGAGAGGAATGTGCTTGTTGCATGACAACACCCGTCCTTAAACAGACTTAACCACCAAGCCGTTCTTAGACTCATTTGGTTGGGATATTTTGAGCAACTCCCCGTATTCCCCTGACTTGGCGTCTTCAGATTATCATATTTTTCCTCTTCCTGAAAGAACACATGGGTGGAATTAAATTTTCGTTCGACGAGCAAAGGGGAAGGAGCTGGTGGAAGAGTTCTTCGAGGAGGGCATAAAAAACCTTGTACCACGGTTCACTAGATGAGTATTAAACGGGATGGCAATTATGTTGAATTAACAAGTGTATCAACAATATCCTGTTTTTTTTTTTCAAATACTTTTTTAAAAAATTAATATACTTACGGAATATTTCTCATATTTTATAATTAATATAAATTTATAGTTTTATTTCACAAAAATGATATATGTGATCATTAGGAATATATAGATATACCTCCGATAATATCACTCATTTTCTGCCTGGGCTAAATTTTGAATATTTAGTTTCTCTTTAGGGTCTGTATAAAGCAAAGGCGCCTCTTTTTATCAAAGTCTCATGTCTGAAATATCGGAAATAGAGGTAAATTTTATCTTTTCCGAAACGTCAACGCAATTGCAAACCCTCGGACTTCAAATATCAATGTTTGATTTGTTATATCCTAAAGAGTAACATTATTATTTTATTTTCTAGGGATAGGTATAAAGGCACTGAAAGCAATTTAAAATTATTGCATTTGAGTTGCATCAAGTATATATAAACGTATATTACGTATATCTCAAGACGTAAAGTGCTCTAAAATGGAATTTGAAGCAAAATCATCTTGTCTATGTTGGAACTAAGATCTGCTTGGAGCGAGATACGGAGAACATAATTAGATGAATGCCACATGATATTATGTTACTGTGTCTTCAAAATCATACGTCTTTTCAGATTATTTTCTGTCGCAATAAATTTTTCATTTTAGAAAAAAAATCTTGAGAGTTTTTCAGACTAAATTAATTCCAGCTGTCGACTCTTTAACTCCAAAAATAAAATTTGTTTGTCAAAATGAATTTTCGCTTCTTTCACAAAGCAGAAAGTAATTGAGTAAAATGTTCTGGCGCGGAATTTTTCAATAAGGCAGTGACAATACAAACATGACGATTCACATATGTCATGTCAGCAAAAGGGATGGTAGCTTCTTTCGCGAATTGATGCGAATTATATAAGTATTATTTGTTACGCAAAATGTGCTATAATTTTGAACTCAAAAATAAAAGAAGATACACTTTTGCCATGTGTCATATAGCTCTTATTTAATTGTGGGCATTATGAAAAACCCTCAATTGTACAATGGATATATTTACCACATGGATGGAATTCTAAAATTGGAGCCATCCACTTGCAGAGATGGTTATTCATTCAATGGGCGAGAGTGAAAAACTTTGTAGGAAGTCAATCTAGTTCTTTTAAACTAGACATTTAAAAATAACTACGAATTTTCGAATGGAATTTAATTTTAGACGAAAGAAAAAATATTCAACCCAATTCTTAAGGAACCCAGTTTTTGTTAGTTTAATTTAGTCCTAAAAAATAGATGTTTTTGAGCTCTTGATCTTGGAAAAATTTGATAATTTAACGATAATCCCCTATTGACATCAGAATATCATCATTCATTTTTTATCACTTTTCGCCAGCATAAAGGTAATATTTCAATATCCGTTTTGAAAAAGTTCTTTAATTTTTTATTGAAAATTTATCTAAGTGCTTTTTTTACTTCTCCAATATTGGTATTTTTTATATGATCTAATGATCTGAAAATGTTTCCAGTAAATCCAGTTAAGTCCATAAATTACAGAAAAATACCACCACATACAAAAAGAACCTTGTATATTATTAGTATTGATCGAAGGGTCGGAACAAATACTTATCCAAAAGAAAGCCATTATTTTTTCGCACAAAATTATTGCATAGCATCCATTTCTGATCTCCAGTTAGAATTCGCCAAAAAAACGGGTCCAATTCACATCAAAACAGAAGAGATGCACAGATTGTACGCCATAGATCTGGTGTCATCTACTGCAATTCATGGAGAACACAAATTCCTTGTTGATGTAACTTTCATATACGACAAAGATTATCCCTTTCTGTAGATCATGGACAGCCAATCTTCAATGATAATTTTTCGATTGTTTGACCAAGAACTGATTCCACCATCGATTTTAGGATGGTCCTGAAATCCCTGTTTCCAATTTTAAACCGTTTAAACCACCGATGATACTTATTTAGTTTCAGAATATTCCCGTAGTATAGATGGCTTCTCGGTGCTTCGTTTGCCTTCATTTATCGGTCGAACGAAAACAGCATAAAACGGCACAAATGCGCTGCTTCTCTTATTGGTTTTGACAGCTTTCTCCTGGTGGATATTTTTACTTTTAAGTTAAAATGAAATTTACAACTATAGCTTCAACGTGATAACAAAACGTATGTGTTTACTGAACTGTGCCTTATCGAAAAAAAAATTAATATAATGCAGTAGGTAATCAAAATTAAAAAAATGATCATGAACCATTTAAATCTTTAACATTAACACAGTGCTTTAAACGTGTATTGTTTGATCTGGTATTTGTCATCTTTAAAACTTAAAAGTACACAAATCTGAAGATTTATGTTATTTAATCCGGATTTAGACGTTGACCTTTAATCTGAACAAGAGGATGATAAACCTACTATTTTATAAAGTTAGGTGGATATACTTAGTAGTTAGATAAATATAGCTTCGACACCGTTAAAACAAATGGTATCAGCTGAAAAGTCTTCATGAACTAAATGAAAAGACGTGGGTGCTTCCAACATACTATATTGCAAAAGAAAAGTAAATTTGTAATTATTAACAAACTTGCTACTCTATTCGTATAGTCTTTTAATAGAATCTCTTGAAATATTCACACCATTTGAACAACAATATCAACGTTTATTCGGTTATGGATGTTGTAAAATATTAAGATTCGAGACTAAATTTAATCAGTAATTGAATATCGTACTACAGTTTAGACCAAATTAACACTTCGAATACTGTTAATCTGATATAAATATAGGTAGTTTGATTTTAATTAGAGTTTGTACAGAAATATTATATATACAATATATATAGTCGTACGTCTTTACAATGGAACTTGAGAAGTCTTTTGGCTTAAAATTTAATAGAAAAGCTCATTCACTTTATAATTCAATAATCTAGATATTTCTTGTAATATCAATATCGATACCACCCTCCCTATAGAGATGGTCGCGAAAGTGCCTTTCAACAGGTTCATCCAGGTGGCTCGCTGGGTATGCGTTCTGAATGAAACTCAGAGGTCATTCTACCTTCAATATCGAGCGAATGAGGGGGTGAATGTATGATACGTACGAATTGGATGTAACACCTTCCTGTGAATGGATATATATACAAGAGTCCTGCACAGGACTGTTTGTGGCTGTACTATGATGATGATAATGATGATATGACTAAGCATGTGTTTTGCACTAAATCTTCATTATTACCCCATGTAAAATATAATGGCATGTGGCGAACCCCAATACAAATGTGCTAAAATTTTATTTTCTGTGCATTATTTCGTTTTTATATCCAAATCGTTGAATGTATGTAGATATTAAAAAATATTAGCAAAATCGGCGAATAATAATATTTGATCGATGGTCCTTCTTCAGTAGCGATTGTGTTAAATAGAATCCATCTTGGGTCTCGAATTTACCTGAACTTGTATTTACAAACTCTTGCCATTACGAATATTTGCGATTACATCACAGAGTCTTTGAACTTGATATTGGGTTAGTTTAATTAAACTACGATTGCGTAAATTTCGTTTGACTGGATCGAAGCGTTAATTTAACATCGTCGCCAATTATTCGGGCGACGGTATTTCTATTTCGAAAAATGGTTCTTAGGGATGTTTTTATAGATTCGACTTTAAGTTTGCACGGCCGCCGGGGGATTTGTGAAATTTTAAGTTTTGTAATAATCGCAGACGTTTGTCAAAAGACGAGAAGGCGCTCCGAAAGTACGGCATCAGTCTTGGAAAAGTTCACACGGTGATTATTGGGAAAAACTGTTGAGTTATTTGAGGCATAATTTGAATGGATTGTCGTACGAAACTTTCCGAAGGGAAAACAATCGTGAAAAATCTGTCATACGAGGGTCGTAAATCACAACCAAATGTCATAAGGTAAAAACAATCAAAATAAAATTTGGAAATATACAGACGAACATATATTGCCCTACATGTGTATGCACACATGAAGATTTATTTTGTTCTTTTCGCATGTGAAATATATTTATAACAGAAGCGGAAACAGCGGCTGCACGTGAAGCCATTATAATTCAATTTTTGTATCGAGACCTATAATGGTCGTTGCTGTACAAGTTCTTTGTGTAAGTTGAAATAAAATATCAATCAAACTCGTTTAATTTGTTCCCATAGCTGAAATTTTAACGAACGATTCAAACTGGATTTTTTTAATGGTAACATCAATTTGTATATCTATCGGAAGACGAATATTATAATTTATAAACCTATTTAAAAACAGAGAGTTTAAACCGAATATTATTGATTTTTGACAATGCTTCATGTGATCCACCACACTTAGTGGAATTAAATCCAAACATAAAGATGGTTTATTTACCCCCTAACATCGCAAGCATTCTACAGCTGATGGATCGAGGGAGTATTGCTCACTTCAAAGCGTATTATTTAAGAATCACTTTTTTCCCAACCAATTGCAAAAGCAGAGAAACATCAGATATTGAGGGAATTTTGGGAAAAATACATCTTTCAAGCAATAAAAAAGGATGATCTGACTTCATGACAACATGTAAGAACGACATATAGAACAACATAATTAATCGATGTGATAACATATGCATTTCAATAGTAGTATGTTTTGGTAGAAAGAATTTCGAAAAACCAGGTCGCCGATTAGTCTGAAATTTTTCGAGCTTATAGGCACTACGCAAAACCAGGTCATATTAGATAAAGCGGAAAGAAATGTCATTTTTTTTGGTTGCGCCTTTGCCATCAGTTTGCCTCGGGTTGCTGTCAAGTTAATACGTCAAGGTGGTGTCATTTTGAAGCTCTGTTGTTTGTTTTACCTTTTCAAATATTTTAATGTTTTTTAGCCATAGTGAAAATGTTCAAGCCAAAAATTGATGAGACCCATTTGCGATCTTGTTTACAGTTTTTATTCGATAAAGTATTAAAAGCAAAATAAACCACCCAGAGCATATGGCAACATATTGAATATTTGAAAATGCCATAGATGGTTCAAAAAATTCAAAAGTGGCCACAGAGATTTGAAAAATAAACCAAAATCAGGACGACCTCCAATAACCGATGATGATGCATTAAATTCTCTGGTAGAATCAGATCCTCGAAAAATAATAAAGACATTATCACTAGACATCAGCTGTCCCTGGTCGACAGTAAAAGACTATTTGAAAAAACTCGAGAAAATACATAGACAGGGAATTTGGGTACCGCACGAATGGTTATCAACGGTCTTGGAACAACAGATAATCATTTGTTCATCGCTATAGTCTTGGTATGAAACCGATCCATTTTTAAGAAGGATCGTTACTGGAGATGAGAAGTGGGTTCTCTACAACAGTCCAAGAAGGAAAAAACAGTGGCTTTCTTCAAATCAAGTACCTGTTTCTACTCCTCGACCGTTATTATCTTTGAAAAAGGTCCTCCTTTGTGTTTGTCGGGATTTTTTTGGAGTAATTCACTACGAATCATTAAAACCTGGCCAAACTGTCGCAGCAAAGCTATATTGTGCACAATTAGATAGGCTAAAAGCGGAAATGCTCAAATAGCGATCAATGTTAGTTAACAACCAAAGAAGAATATTACAGCATGATAATGCAAGACGCAGCAGGGATTACGCAGAACAAAATAAGGGAGTTGGATTTGGAAGTGCTGCAAAATACACCATATTTTCCTTTTCTTTTCAAGTCATTATAACATTCGCTTCGCGATAAAAAATTCGTTTCTGTGGAACGAGTGAAAAATCATTTGGATTCTTATTTTAGTGGAAAACTGGCAGAATTTTACGAAAGAGGCATTAAAAAGCTACCTAATCTGTGGAAGGCGATTATAAATAACAATGGAAATTATTTAATTGAGTAATATTGTACAGCTTTTATTAAAAAAATTTTTTTCTCCAAATAACAAAAAATGACATTTCTTTCCGCTTTACCTAATATTTATTTTATGAATAGTTTTACATTAAAAAATTCTCCCAAAAAAGATGTTTTCTTCAAACTAGTGCCATTTTGTTAATTTTAAACAGAAAGTATTAATTGAGTGTTATAACCCCTTAATGAATTATTACCTGTTTTAATAAGCTTTATAAGAAAAATACGTATAAATATCACTAACATTAAAAATGTCAAGAGTCGACTAAATCCTTTAGTATCGCCGATACATAATTGCTATTTTAAGAAGTTATTGGAATTTTGGCAGCTATTTTTTTTTCAAATAGTACAAACTTATATCCCTAGTTAAAATAAGAATTATTTGATGATAAACTATTTATCGTCTAACATTAAATTCTTATACCATCGAAGGCTTTTGGCATCCGAATTCATACTCCATCGCTGAATTTTGCATAAAGCGATTATTTTTTACGCTTTGTATATACAACTCGTTCTTTCAGAATTGTAACGTTATTGCGATGACCATGGCATAAATAACAGGTCTTTTTATATGGGCTTTTATTTAATTGTTATTCGATAAGGACTATTTTCCCGATAGAGTACAAATATATACAGGAGTGAGGTTCCATTCCACTATAAATTGGAAACGAGTTGAATAACAATTGATTTTTATTAAAGTTAAAGCGTTTGATGCGTGAGGGCCGATTTTGGGTCAGGCTAAAATGGGTATTGGTATCCAAATGCGTTTTCCTCGTTATTTATTAGACAAAGATGTTTGAAATCGTTTTCCCTTTTTTTTGGCCGAATAAAAAACAATTGGACACTTATTGCCGAATGTGTACGTAAATGCCTTATTCCTAGTTGTATCCTATATTTGGGATGTTGGGCTTTGTGGGTGTGGTGTTGTATTAGAAATTAATTTATTCGTAATAGTAAATAGTTAAAAATTAAAATGTAGCAGTGGGTCAGATCCTTTTTCCAGATCGTGCTCCTGGTTTTCTGTGGCAATTTATGTAGGGGGCAAATTGCTGTGGATTCGCGCTTAGTAAATTCCCACACGGAATATCATGGAGGCTGTAACCCCCGGTTGAGGCCGGACAAGCTATTTGGCAAGAGATCGCTCCTGTAACAATCCATTTATAACTTGCAGTTACTGCCGGTCACGGCTTGGGATGGGTAGGTGTCCGCTAGGGGTTGGGATGTAGGGGTAGTTTGCAAGGTAAGGTTACTTTGTTCGAACAATGAACGCTTTTTACACTTTATCTATGCCGAGCATCATACATATAAACATACATTTTTTACAAACTTTTCACTTCAATACGACCGACATGACTACAAATTGAATCAATAATTAATATGAACACAAAAATTCCGATTTTTCCCACAAAATGCGCAAAATTCATAGCATTTAAGTAGAATTAAAAGTAATTATGAGTTAATCAATTATTTTGATGAATCATATAAAACAAGTTAGATAATATTTATACTGTTTACATTATGAATTTTTTTTTAAATTACCTGCTTCAAAAATCTGGATTTATAGAAGTCAAATTCGGGGAATATGAAGAGTGTGGAACCTCCCAATATAAATCCTAACTTTTATATTGTAAGGGGGTGTGTTATAATGATGAAGAATTACCCTCTTTAGATTAATAAATCTTTTATCTGTAAGCTTTAAGTTAAATCTATAAAATTGCTAGTAAAATATTTAACTATACATAATTTCACCTGGTTTTAAATTAATGTTTAGTGCAATGCTTAGAAATATCATCGATCTGGTGAATTTATTTGCATAATTATATATTATGAATTATTCAGTATTAAAATGAATACTTAAACTACGTTTTTTTATAATATTTTGATTTATGCGCTTAAAATTTAGGATTTATGCAAAAAATATATTTAAAAATAAGAGGGAAATTTCTAATATGAACCATTTTATCATATTTAATTTAACACTAATTTTAAAAAAATACACTCAGTTTGTGTATATTCATATAGTTTTATGTAAGTCTCATGCTTTGTATTTAAATTAAAATTGTTCTACTGGAATGTTTTAGGTTAAATTTTAAAATATTCACGAATTAAATAGGAATTCTTAGAAATAGGGTATCTAATAAAATGGTACGTGGTCTATTTTATTAATCCCCCTTACAAAAAGACTCCCTTCTAAATTAGTTATTTTGAGGACAAAAAAATCATGAAAAATTTCTTTAGAAATATACATTTTTATTAATAAAAATATATTTCTCCATTTCAAAAATTTCGTCATAAAGATGTTCATAAGGCTGCTTTAAAACCTAAGATCAAAGATAGATCAGAAGGCACAATGAAAGCATCTAGATTTAAATCTGAGCATCCACATTGAGAAAATCTAATGGTATAATAGTTGTTTAAATATTGAAATTACTTGTGATTTATGAACTGAAAAATTTTCATAAGATACTTATATAAACGATTTATGTTAAAATGTATTTACATTGTTTTAGAAGTATGTCTATATTTTGCAGATTTTTTTTTAAAACACCCCGTTATGATTTTCCCAAACCAAAATGGCTGAAAGAATTTAATCTTGTATTGGTGTTCTGAATATATATTTGCGGAGAAAAGATAGGAAACACATCTTTGAAGATTGAGGAATGAGATAAGATCTTTTTGTATACCCTTATAAATGTAGTTAATTTGATAGAAAGGCTCATTACTTTGTGGAAATACATTCGTCCAATAAATCCGATACTAAAATTATCTTGAAATATCTTGTATAAAATCACATGATATATTTTTATTTTACCACCGATAATTTTGCAATTGGAAAAAATATTATTTTGTATTTTTCTCTATAAATAGGATTGGAAAATATTTCATAATTATTCGAACATTGCTTAGTACTTTGTGAATACATTCTAATTCGGAGGTTAATTTACGACGTATTTTCAAAGGCCGATTCGTAACATCATTAGAGGTGCTTAGTGGTATTTCAAATTAAAGCTCTCTATTTTCGTCGGAATACACGTCAATGTGGAGGAAAGTTTGCAGCAAGCCGGCTGTAGCTGTTAACAAATAGGTGTAGGGTTGCAGCCGGGACTACCATGGACACCAGAGCTGAAGACGAGGGGAAGTCCCGTCCAGCCGAGTGGTGTTTAGGTGAAAGATAAATGACGTGATCGCTGGCGGGTGGCTGCACTGCGGTAACCACCCTGGAACTTCCAAACTTCCCGGAAAATTCATGCATATCATTATGGAACTCTAACCATCGATTGATGGAACGTGATTACTATTTGTCACATACAATGCATTTGGATTATCTTTTGGAATGTACGTTAAGCCCTCCGTTTTGGGTAATGAATGGAACGCAAACGGGTAGCGCTACGGCGTAGTCTCTACGGCATACGTAGAATGGCGCTTTGAAAATTCATGTGAATTTATATGCATTCGCACTAGGTGAGCATCGATCAAACTAGAGTGCTTTTATGCATAGAATATTTTACAATTTGATTTAAAAATATATTTAATATTCACATACAAACAATACATTTAATACTAAAATTTTTATACATGAACAAATATCAAAATATAAGGAAGATAATTTTATGATAAGTATCGGTTTTGATGATTTTTATACTCTTATTACAAAGTTTAGGTCCCAAAAATAAATTCGCAGTTTCAATATATTTAGAAGATGGAAACATGGAAAAAATCGATATTTCTGTTCGATTGTTTGGATCCATGGCTACCTGATAGTTGCAAATTTGATCATTTCTTTTATTCAATTCAATTTTAAAAGCGGTTGAAATTATTTGATAGTATAATATAAAAATTTAAGCTTGTTAATCATAGAATATAAAATATGAGCAATTGGTATCGGTCTTTTATTGTGATTTAAATATTATTCGAATGGCTGAACTTAGCCAGAAGATCACATTATTCATTTCTACTTAGAAAAAATATCTAAAGTTTACATACCAAAAAGCTTAATTAAACTGTTTAAGAACAAAAATATGTTCGAGATAATCAAGTGAGGCTTTCTTTTCGTGTTTTCATTTATACTCGTCGAAAAAAATATTTTTTTGTGCCGAAAATGTTTTTATATAATAAATATTAAAGCAAATCATATAGAAATAAGCCTGAGTATGTTTTCGGTCGTCAATGCTTAGAAGGTCAAAATTTTCAGCATTATCGATATCGGACAAACGGTTGTCACAAATGTTACCCATTTAGTTATATACAGGCAATACATTAAACGATGTGGTTTAATTAATTTATTTACGTCCATCTGTTCAGATATTTTCCCCAATTTCCTTTCACAAAACCCATTCCGAATTCATATACCTCTTTATTATATAGATTCATACTTTGTAATTAAATATTGTATCCAATAATTCAATGTAGATTGAAACTATCATTCTTTTTTATCTTGATATATTTTTATTCCATTTTATTGATGGTGTTCTATTTTTTCGATACAGCACCCTCACTGTAGACCAAATTCGGCCTCTGTAGTCACTTAATCTTAATTTATCTCAATGTATTAATCTTAACCCTTTCTAAGCCTTCCGAGCCCATTAGGCTCGAACTGAATCGTGCTTTACGGCAGTTAATTTGTTTCTTAAAAACATATACTATTGAATTTAAGTCTAAACCTCAAATATTTTATGCTTGGAAAGTAGTCCAACAATTTGATGTACGAGCTCGGTTGGGCCTCGCATCATACTATTATTTTCTTCAAAGTCCTTACATTGATTGACTGGAACATTCAGCATTTAATATATCTCTATAAATTCTCATCAAGCAAACATATTTAAGCGTTCGGCTCATCTATTTCAAGCGATACAAGGCCTTAATCTGTGTCGATTGACAAATATTAATTTTCATACGAAAAAATAAATCATGTCTCAAATTGCTTCCAGCTTCTTAGATTTGTCTTAACAAAAGCAATATAACGCATTTTCGAGTTGTTTCGAGTACTAAATTCGAACAACATAAAAGAACGTTTCATTGTGTATCTCATTAAATTTTATTACAAGGAAATATTTAAGAGGGTAATAAAATGTATATCTTCTTATTAGCCCATCTAGAATTGCCAAACGTTCCCAGGTTGCTTACAAATACAGAACACTATTGACATATGCACAATAAATAAGTAAAGTAGACAATAAGTAAATAAATTTCTTGGACAAACGACTCTTTATATTACTATTTACAAATTTGGTTAATACTAGAAAAACTCCTCATCGTACAGTCATTTTATTTAAAAATATTTACTTAAGGGGGCAGTTCCTTTAGACGCTCGAAAATGAATCGTTTTTCATGATTTTTTTAATGGTGATAAAATAATCGTATTTTTTAAAACTTTGAAATTATTTTACTTCAATATTAAAGTACTAATTTATTTTATACTTTTAAAAACAACAAAAAAATGGCGGAATTATATGATATTTATAGATTTTTAATATGTGTAGGCAGTCAATTAAGCCATTAAAATTAAGAAAGTATAAAATAAAAAAAAGTAGGCTTTTTAGTTAAACTTTCATATTTTTTACCATTTTCTTGATGATTTTTACCCCAAAAAAAAAATCATTTATTTACGCGAAAACTTTACAACTTTAGCTTAGTTGACTAGACAATATTATAGTGAGAAACATCTCAAAATTTCAGTCAGATCGATCAACAACTTTTTAAGTTACAACTGGCGAACATTTTGAAAATGCACTTTCGAGATAATCTCGCTTAAAGTTTCAATGCGATAAAACTATCAATTTTAATGATTTACCGATGAACTATTGATTCCAGGTGCATATAATAGATAATAATTGATTATCTTCGACTAACTGTTGTTTTCGGGCTATGCGAGCTGCTTTTGTCTCAGAAAGACTTTTACGCGTTTCATCAGTGCTTTCAGCAAAGAATTGACAGTAGGTGCCAATAATTATATTTAATGTATTCATCATCTTCAAAAAGAAGCTGTAGTCGTTATTAAATATCCCAGCAGCAATGTATGTTAATAAAACAATGATTTTTACACCAGAATGCAGGTGCTTTGGAGTCAGTCGCCAAATCGTCGAGTTAAAACATTAATTAGCATTTTGGGCATGATCACCTAAGCATCTTTGAAGTAATTCATCCCCAGAAAAATCTTTATAAATTAGTAAAAGATGCTGTTTTATCTCTTGGTCAAGAAATTGAGTCAGATCTTCAAATTTTGGATATTTTTTAAAGCAATGGTTTTCTGCCATTTGCACCAGCTTTTGACTTTGGGCGGGTTCCCATGATAATGTATTTTTTTTTAAATTCCTCGAAGTTCTCTACCTTGTGTTCCTTTATTGAGATATTTTGACATTTTTGTTTCGAAAAATCAATCACACGCGACACATTATCGAGCTAAACTTGACTTCGAGCAACTTCGAGCTCACTTCGAGCAACTTTAATTTCATTTCAAATACATTCAGTTAGAGATATATGAGTGCAATATAACGATAATTTTGTTTAAAATATTTTTGATTCCATCTAATCAGCAATTCATGCACCACAATGGATCCCATCTCCCATTTTAAAGTCATTTTTATTCTAATAATGAAAATCTTATATTCATCAGAGTATATAATATATTTAGTCCTCGTTAGACTAAACGTTGAAATTGTTTGGATATTTACATTTGAAAATATATATGCATTTCAACCCCTAAATAAATAAAACAATAAAAGTAGATTATTTGCATTAGAGAAAAACCTAAACATTTTAGAATGTTTATTTTTTTAAAATTACTTTAAAAATATATTTAGAATGATCTAATATAAATATACATTAAATTTGAATATAAATGCTTATCTTTCCAATATAACATAATGGCTGATGACACAACATGTGTGCCTTAGTCCGGTTAAACATTGACGGGCAATCAGTGCGTTTGTTGTCACTATCCAATGACACAAACCCTGTGGCAAGTTTTTCATCAACCATTGTTAGCTTTTGGAAAGTTTTCATTTTTTTATTATGATTTGCTGATCTCTGACGAAGAATATACGCAACTTCGGGCTCTAATATAAATTATTTTCTCGGTGGTAATATTTATTTGTTAGCGAAAAATAGGTATTTTTACATCCGCATTGCAAATCTTCGAGAGCATGTATTTTAAGGCATTCAGTATGCACCGCTACTTCGAAGCTTTGCCATACAAGAACATGATAAATCAGAATTATGCTGAGAGATGCTTCGGTATTACAAAATTTAATCTCTCAAATGTCGAAGCTCCACCTCAGTGAACCAATTGCAATGAAATCTCACATTTTTGTTGTTTATAAATTTATTATAATTTTTGACCGGATTTTGTTCTTGAGCTTCTGATTAGAGCGTTCTGAATAGTGGGTGAATTATATAATTATGATAATTTATGCGAAAAATGTTGCGCATTTATTCTGGAATTGCTGTATGCAAGACAATTACGCTGCAGTGCATTTATGTGTTAATTATACAAATTGCATCATGGCAACTTAAACTCTTATGCAGTAATGAGAGCCGTGACAAGGCGAAATGAATACGCGAACCTGACTGATTAAGCTACAGATTTCGCGAGAACGGAAAGAAAAGAAGATTAATTGAAGTGTATCCTCGGATTTCAGCAGAATAAGCAAGTGTCTGCAGCAATAAAATATTAAGTACGTATTTCTCACGTGTTTACGGCCCGGCCGAGAAGCTATTTTTCTAGCTTTCAGCCGAAAGACGTGAAAAATGCTCCACGGTTAGGGGTTGGGGGCGAAGGTAAGATGGGGCCCACTGCCGCATCTGGGCCAAGTAAGTGTTGCGCATTTCTATTCATGATAAAATTACCATAAAATTTAAACGACTTCAAAGCGTCGGAATGAATGTAAACCGTAAGACCTTAACACCTCCTGCCTCCTTGCGGGATCTCTCGGAGGGGAGCTTTTAAAAGCTCTCTTCTGAAGAGAGAAGAAGCGATCCTGGCCATATGCCTGGCGAAAAATTTGTATACATGTGGTTTTACGGCTTCCACTTTGAACATTCTTAGTGCCGGAATCAACTTCCATTCTTTCTTACTGCCATTAGATGCAACATTTGTGCTTCGGAATAGAATAAGCAAAAGCTTGTTAGTATTTCAACGCCGCTTATTTTTTTGAAAGCGACTTCAAAACGCCTTGGAATACCTTTTTTTTTAAAGAACGCCCTTGTCGAATAAAATGGTGAAACACTTCATTTTTCTTTTTGTAAAAAAAAATCAAAGCTCCTTTGCAGGAACTCTTATTAACTCACTGGGTTTCTGTGAATGCACGACAGAAACAAATATCATTGGCGCCATAGCGAAAAATTACGTAATCTGAACGCTGAATAATGAGATGATTTTTCAAATTCAGTTTTCATGTTGCATCACGATTGACCCTAATTGGCATTCATAAAATAATCACTTTTAATTGGGGATTTGATAGCTTTTGCTAGAAGCTAAAAGCTTCCATTTATTTTTTATCAAAGTTGCTATTATGCAAAAATATTGATATATTAAAAATATACAATCAGCCAAAGCTAGAAATGTGTTACATTTGGAGGGCCACCCTATTTTAATCATTCATCACATAAAAAGTTTCAATTCATACTTGGAAGTAAGATAGAATCTGTTCAAATCATTATTTAAATCGCTTAAATGCACAAATATATCGTCAAAAGTCCACAGTTTTGAGTATATCGGAGATATTCAGAGAACACTGATAAATATATTCAAATCAATCAAAATCTGGAATTTTATAAACTTCAAAATTTGGAATATTATGAAGACCAATTTGTCTGCTATAATATATCAGATTGGAGGTAAATTATGGAGACACGAACTAATTTCTTTTGAACAAATCGTCCAACAACGATCATCATATTAAAACCTATCTTAAATAACTACAAGGGCATTGCAAAATAATATGATGATTTTATTGGAAAAGTTTTTTTTGAAATTCAGTCAAACCAATAAGCTCTTTTCTCGCCATGATGCTGAATTAGAATGAAAATTTATGCGATGCTCAAATGCATTTCAATATCGCTTCTACATACACAATGCTTCATTTTCCGAATTATCCATGAGAAATTGAATTGGTACCCAATCGATAATAGTTTTCAAATCCTGAATGTACGCAAATTAATCTGTTTTCACTAGCACTATTGATCTCTTTGAGAACCACCGTTTTTCATATAGTACAATGAATTTTTCCGTGATTATTAAAACGAAAACATATATGTAACTTTGGAGAGAAAAATGTATAATCGAAAAATTATACCTGTTTTTACTGAAAGCGAGTTCTAAAATCGTAGGGTGAAAACTTGGCACATAAAATTAAGGTAATAAAAATATTTCTAGATTGAATCGATTTCTAAATATTTTATAATTGCAATGTGATAAAAAATAAAATCAAAACTAGAAAAAATAATATTATTGTAGCATTTGAGGTCCTATTCTTCAGTGAAAAGAATAAGCGTCCGGATAACGAGAGGTCGTTAGTAAATTGATCCAAATGTATTAACTAAATTGATGTTTTCAGATTCAATACTTTTATTTTGGGTCTAATAATTTTGTATAATATTCAGATATATTAGCCTAAAATAAAGCATATCGTGATGTGAAAGAAATTCATATATTTTGTAGCGAATGAAGAGTAGATAAAGGCAAATAGCAATTAGAGGCGGAACAAGTGAATTAGAGGTTCTCCATCAAGCGTCCTTGTCGTAAAAGGATGTCATCCGTAATCCGGTCGGATGTGGGAACAAAGAGCGGAATAATCTGCTCCTCATCAAGATGGTTGCATCATCAGCACAACGGAGCACTATTCGATAATCGTCTTATGACATATGTGCTCCCAATTGATTAAACTGAGTTACGCATCGTCTCCCGGATTGAACACGACGTAATGGGTACACACGAGAAAGTCTTAAGCCTCCCATGCCATGTATTGCTGTTTAATTGGATTGTCTTCCTCGTTAATAAATGAACCAGTTTATATTTCAATTGACGAGGGAAGTGGATATTTTTGAGCACTAAATTAAAATCTTCAATGATTGATACATGAATTCATAGAAACTATGGATCAAATATATATTCTTTCGGAGCATTAAGGTTAAATACTATAAAAAGTTTTTTTTTTAAGTACATTAAGTGTTGATATAGTGGAATGGATTCTGGATTCCTATTATATTATTTGGGCTGAAATTCAGAACGTGGATAATAATTTTCAAGTTTTGCCCTAGTTTCTTTATGACAGAGCCACTTATGATGTACGGATTTGCATAAAACTTAAAAATAATGAGGATTTTATATTTTCCCTCGTAGATGCACTTTGAATAAAAATACTCATCAAATAAAACCTTATCCTAATTTAATTGCTAATACTACTATAATCACACTGCTTAAATGTTCTTATCTTTCAATTACCCAAACCCTTCTGCCAATGAATGTTTCTATTACCTCCCGTCAATGAAAGTGTTCTGGCTGGACCCTCATATATTTTGTTTAGAAATGGACGAAAAAATTAAATTATGCGTTTTTTCTTGTTTTTCTAAGTTTAATAATATATTTTTATTTACCCGGCCAATTCTGCATAACCATTTCTAACATATACAACTTTTTTTCTACATTTATCGTCACCAGCTGATCTGTTAGGATTTATAAATATTTTTGGTGTATATCAGTGGGATGGTTAGTTCTCTGGTTCAAATATTTATAATCTATAGATGATGTCAATACTGCAATATCCAGCATATTGTAGAAAAAAGCTGTAATCTTCTATGGTCCATGTACAAAATAACAGTTTTCAAGCAAATAGTTGCTCTATTTATTAGCTCAAAAACAGAACTAGAGATACCACCTTCCCAGCTTACCAGTACTTGCTTGCTCTACTAGCTTGAAAACCAGCCTCGTGTGCACCAGGCATGTATATATACTTCCCAAACATTTGGTCCATTACGTCAAGATCTCCCTTGTACTTGTTGTGAAAAAAAAAAATAATACTTGTGGCTTTTGGGTTTCTCCAACAACTTCGGTATCATAATGGACAGTTGATAATGGGCTAACAGCTTTTGATTTTTTCTGAACATATGAAACAGCTGCAAAATTGTAAGTCCGAACACGAATGAATATACTGGATGACAACATTCTGGTCCCAATAAAAGTAAGCCCTGCCTGTTGTAGTTTGTCCACACTAGCGATAGTTGTGAAATAGTTGTCAGTAATAATCGTTCTCTCACTTTCTTTGTACTTATCAGTTAATTCCAGTAGCACTTTTTCACCTAAGATTGGCTGCTTTCTGGCCTCTTTTTTCCAGTATTCAGGATACCTTTACAGGGATATCCATTTCTTGAATCACATACTCAGCATCTGGTTTTTACAGACATTCTTTGTAAAAACATTTTCTGCAGCAAAGGTAAAATAATTAACTAGGACAATGAGGAAGACTTGACTAGGTTTTTCTAAACATATGATGAGAAATGATTTCTTACTACAAATGTAAAAATACAAATCAACATGAGAAATATGATAAAATATCTTATGGAGCTAAATAATAAAAACTTCCTTTCGCAACATGAAAAAAACGTCCATTTCCATACAAATTCTATGTGAAAAAAAATCAGGGTCTGGCCAAACCGCTTTCATTGACTCTAGGCGTATAAATAGAAATATCCTTTTACGTCAAAACACAAGGATTCCGAACTTTTTTTAACTCTAAATTCTGTAAAAACCTTCAATAAACAAAACCAGGGAGATTTGGTAAGATCTATACATAGCTACTATTGAAAAAACTTATTACAAAAGCAAAATGGTCTGCCCAGATCATCTCATTGACAGAAAGGCTAATGATAAAAAGAGAATTTCAAATAAAAAATAAAGTTAACAATCTTATTACTATATATATAAGTATAGAAACACAAAAAATATTCCATACATTTAAATAATAATTTAGAGCGACGAGTGGCTATGAAAAAACCATTACCATTTCAGGTCGTGACTTAAATCGCAATGATCGCTAAATATCTTTTACTGGCGTTTTTAGATTTTGACATGCACTTATATATCATTATAACACAGAAAATGTGCATATTCTGCATATTTAATTATGTTTGACCAAATAATTACTGGGTCAGAGTCCCATGAACTCCATATATAAGCATTTTGGGGGTATATATATGTATATTGGAGTATAAGTAGTTTAAAAGTAAATATTAAACGAGAATGGAAGCGTATCTTGAATCCCAGTGTTTGTTTAGTGCGCAACATATTCATTACTAAATTCAAGACTATTTTCCGGTCTAAAGACGAGTATATCGGAAAAGTTAACTAGGGTCTTTTAAATATTAATATATATCGTTTTTCGAACCCATATAAGACTTTTTTTGAAATAAATCTTTCATATAAGGCCTTTTACTTATGGTTAGTTTTATGATAAGATTTTTGAATAGGAATCCTTAGGTAGGAAAGGATCTATGAAAGAGTGGCGTAAATTTAAGTAATATTTTAAGTATATATGCATATGTTTCACTGATTAGTGATCATTCATAAATTTAATAATGAAGAATTTTATCCAAAAAATCGATTAGAAATATTAATACTTTCAGTCTCCCAAATTTCTTGATAGTTTGTTTTCCTCTTAATAAATTTTAATTTAAATAATATTATACGCTTGATATGTTAAACATTTTTATTATTTAACAAGGTCCTATTCGGTTTGGAGAGTGTTAATTATTTTATGGCGTTAAGAGTTATATTGCGACTTGAAAATTTATCACTGAACTACATCAAATTATGGGTCCATTAAACTCCAACTATTATTTAGGAATTAAGGTAATATTCAAATATACGGTATATAATGAAGAATTACTTTTTTATACATTTCAATAAACCGTATGAGTGATAATAGAGTTTCCTTATCTTTTCATTTTCAACGTATTAAGCTCGCGTGTGGCTAAATTCTCCTTTCAACTCACCTCATTTTTTTATTCAACACGCAATATACTTGCTTTCAAAGAGGCCAAACAGTTTTCTTACCTTCAAATGTATAAGTGAATTAAATGCATAATAAAAAGTGTATAAAACATAAGATTTAATCACGAAAACTTGCATATCCATGAAAGAATCTTGAGAAAGGCGACCGATGAAAGCTGTAGCAATCCTCTCATTTTTAAAAGAGTACACTATCAACATTTCAATCTGAGATCCATTTGAAATTTATTATAAAAGCTTCTTAAGAAAACCTTAATTTTTTCACAAGGAAATTTATACATGTTAATGGAAAAACTCGCATTTTATTATTTAAACAGCCGAGCTTGTCGACAAACACAATTAAAGATTCATCGAGGTTTTAAGAATATTCCGGAAAGCTGTTTCATAAATATTTCATGATCAAAATGACCCTCATCTTATGCCAACATCCTCCGTTGCGACAGGATAATTTGAAACGGATATTTCTTTATAAATTGTGGTGGTCAAACGGAATCAGCAAAACGAAAATCCAATCAACGAAGATATACGGGATGTGATAAAAAAGAAACGAGATTATCCTTAATCCTTAAAGCTCTTCTATATTGACAAGCTTTCATTTATACTTGCCAACATGTTTAGGCAATTTTCTGAATAGATTTTTAAAACATACTGGACAACCAATTTATTTTAGCGAATATATACACCTCGGCCTCGTATAACATTCCACAAAAACGTCTTATAATACAAATTTGTGCTATACGAGGTATACGTGCAAACGCAATTAAATTGACATTATATCATCATGTAACGGTATGGTCATGTAAAGCATGTTAATTATTATTTTCTTGAATCATGTTATACAAAGCGTGTTGTATAAAAATATAACACAATTCATCGACCGTGTTAAATCAAAACTGTATTGTATAATTTCAGTGTAATTCGAGGCTAAGATATATATTGTTCTTTGTCGCTGTTAAAAATAAATAAAATTGCAAATTTTATAAAAGAATTACAAATTAGTCGATCTCTTTGTATATAATATGTTGTTGTTCCTTACATACGACAATCCATATGTAAACTATATAAGAGAAATTTGAATAAATATCCTGGATTATACATATTTAAATAAATATCAAACTTTAAGGGTAAATTTCAAATATTCAAGTGCGTCGCCTTTCAACATAAATTTGAATTAAAGTAGCTCTTAACAAAATTTTGAGTTTGACATATCTGTTATATACCATAGTGACAAACTTGATTAAGGATTGTACTTACGATTCAAACTTGTTCTTCAAGGATAATTTCAATGTATTGTATTATATAAATCAGTGTTCTATAATCTTAACATTGTCATATTTCCTCTATAAAATGTATAAAGCAACGTAGTCCTTAAAAATTATTAAACCCTTTACATTTTTGCTCTATTTTGTAAAATAAAAGTATTATTTTTTTCCACAAGTGAATTTATGTACGTCTGTCTGTTTTTTTCACAATGCAAAATCATTTGAGATACGTTAACTTTGAATATATGCATTATGGTGTTCTTTGAAGTTATAGCTATTTTTTAAGTTTAAGAGCATTGCAATCTGTAATATGTGAATCTGTCTGTTTTTTTATTTACGCTATAAAATTAGCATTTGCATAATAATTTACTGAATTTCTGTGCAAAACATAAAACTGAATTTCGGCATAATTTGAACATTGAGTTTGACTAAGTTTTAATAAATAATTTGACTAGACTACCCCGACCTAAATATAACCCGCGAACCCCTAGTGGTTCATATATCTTCACTTGTGAAACACTGATATAAAGCATATCAGTAGTTTTTGATTGAAAATGGATATATATCATAAACTTTTTCAGAATAAACTTCAACATTTATCCTTGTGAAATAAGGGTCGTAGTCAGTAAAAAATATTTTTATTTGAATATCCATTGGAATATCAATTTCAGTTGCTACAGTGGCTGTGCGTATAAGCATCTTATTCAATTACTAACATGATTTATTTAGTTTTGCCATTATAATAATATGATCCTGCTTTTTGTTTTTTTCAATTGGTGTAACATAACAGTTACAACAACAACAACAATATTTTGAACTGTTATAGTTATTTGAGAATATCAAGTGTAAATTATTTCACTTGGATATGATTAAACTACATACAATTCTTAGTATTGTAATAATACGTTAGATCTTATATTAGATGAAACCAAAATGGTTTTCGTTTTATTGCTTGATCGTTTTTGGGGATTGTTTGCACTTAGGCTGCTGCACTTTCATGTCGTATTTTATGCACTTTCAGTGACTATACTCATCAAGAATAAATGGTGATTTTTAAAATTCAAATTTAACAAGCCAATTTACAATGGATCGATTTTCGCCGAGTGAAGAATTTATTCGAAATTTAATACTTTATCATTTTCTCAAAAAATAAACCTCACCTAAAGCAACGCGCTCCAGTAAAAATATTCTCGATATACTAGGTGATATTTTAAGTCTTCGCTAATGTCAAAATTGGTTCCAGAAATTTCGATCTGGAAATTTTGATTTAAAAACTGCCCTGGAAGTGGAAAACTGTGTAAGGTGGATTCCGCCACACTGACTGATGAAATCGAAAGTAATCCTACATCAACTATTGAATAATTATCAGCCAATCCAACTTATCAGCCAACTTATGGTCAAGTGTTCAAATAAATCTAAAAAAAATCTGGAAGGTGTGGAGACAAGGAAAATGGGTGCCGAACGAGCTAAGCTAAGAAAAAAAAATACATGCAAAAATTAATGGCTATCGAAGGATCAGGTAGCCAAATCGACCCCACACAAGTCCAACTAGACAACAACAAAAAAAGATGTTTTGTTTGTTTGGTGAGACTGCAAGGGAATGATTAATTTTGAAACACTTATCATATCAATTAGATCTTTTAGCGGCGGAAATATAATACAAAAACATGTGTTTTTACAGCTCGCCTTAATACAACGAAAATAGCGCGTGAAAAAATAAATGGCTTTCGACATCCTCCTAATTCTCCAGACATCGCTCCGTCGGATTTCCAACTTTTTATATCTATGTACCATTATTTAGATGGAAAAAAATACAAAACAAACAATGAGGTAGAAAATGGACTTATCAAATTTTCGTTCAAAGCCCGTGATATTTTATGACAGAGAAATTAAAATGTCATTAAATAGATAGATAGTTCATAAGATATAAATGTGTGCTCTTTTCAATCTTATTCTAATTTTTTACTCGTTTCTTGACTATATAAATCCAGCCTCTTTGACTAATTTCAATTTCAAAGTATTATTTTAGAAAATTCTAAAAGTATATCGTTTTTCTGTATTTCATTCATCCCTTATTCAGTCGGTGTCCCGATGATATCAGCACACATTCCTTTATGATATCTTCGAAACTCTACATACGTTTGAGATAGCACTTTAACAAACTCAATTAAGATAATAATATTGAAAAAACTGAGCTTTCAAAGATCAATGCAGATTTGTAGACCTTGAACGTCCGATATTGGATGTCAATTTTAGTATTAATCTTTGAAAGTAGAATTTTTTTTAGAATGTAGAAAGACTATAAATTGTAAGAATTTTTCTCCTTTGTAATAAGCCCATTTCAATATTTTTGGTCATTGCTCTATTGGAACAGTTGAAATTTTCCAAACAAATATTTTTTGCTCAATATTTTTGAAGCACTGAATACATTAATACGAAATAAACGGATTCGCTTTTTTCGGAATATCCATCGGCGGTAACAGTAAACCATTGCCGTTATTAATCCTTTTCAGCGAACATATGAAATATGGAGGCATTATTCAGGTTTGTCATCGTTTGATTCATAATTAAGTTTCGTCCGCGCAGGCCCGCTTCTTGGACAGGGCCTTCATTGGGCGCTCTCCGACTGAAGCGTCATTATTTATTTTTTGCCATCCGCTCATTCGGTTACACGAAACCATCCCGCCATTATTGTATAAAATAATAAATCAGCCCCTTGCCGGCATTAATTTCCGTCTTCATCATGAAAGCAGAAAACAAAAAAGTGATTCATCACCCCACACCCCCTACGGCGGCTCCGAGTGGGCGAAGCTGAGACCGAGGAGATGGTGTTGAAATCACACCGCAGCTGCCTCAAAATATCTCCTCGCAGCATCATTTCACCATAATTTCGAGTGGAGAAAGTGAAGAGGTGCACTCCTTGGAGATTAACGGAAGCAATTTCTCTTTAATGAGTTTCATTCAAATCTATTGAGAGTGCTTTGAGCATAGACGTCTAGAGAAATTCCCAATTTCTCATCTATTCCGTTTGTATTATGTCATTTAAAATCAAACATTTCCTACCGCAAACATGTACTTGGGTGATTGCTTAACGAGCTTCATCTATCCATTTTTATGTATGAAACATCTCAATATGTATTAGCAGCATTATCGATGACGAATTGCTTTATACCAGTATTTCCCAATGGGAGCTATACGCCCTCCCGGGGGATTTAAAGAAGTTAAGGTAGACATTTGAGGTACAAAGAAATTTTGGAGGGCTTTATGGATCAACTACCACTTTACTGGATAATACAAGAATGCGCTTGAAAGACACTGTAATTACTAAAAAATCA
The DNA here is from genome assembly GCA_008973525.1 of Stenopsyche tienmushanensis. Lineage (NCBI taxonomy): Eukaryota > Metazoa > Arthropoda > Insecta > Trichoptera > Stenopsychidae > Stenopsyche > Stenopsyche tienmushanensis. Next base: position 155,235 of record WACJ01000142.1, read on the forward strand.
TCGAACGCCTATTTCAACAAATAGTAGTAAATGTCTCTTCTAAAGAAGATAATTGAAGCTTTCATCCAGAAGCTTTCATCATTTCCGATATTTCGATTTACCAATAAATACGTAAAAATATAATAGATTTATTTTTAACATAATTTCTACAAGTAGTGATAATTTTTACGAAATTGAACAAAATATAAACTGCTTTCTCTGGATTCACTTTATGCAGGATCTACCCATATAATATCGTTATTTAGGACAAAAGCTATGAATCGGTAACACTTAATCTGGAAAACCATACATAATATTTGGCTATAAAATAAATTTAATGGGAATTTGAAAATATTCAATACCATAAACGACTACATTACAGCGTTTGTTGTATCAGAATTATTAAAATTGATGTTATATGATGGCAATGAAAGAGATTAACTCTAATGAAAAGTGCAATAAAGCATTATCTATTATGTACACGGAATTGAATATGACACCTATTGAAACATTTGTATTTTAGTTAATATACAAGAGTATTCACTGATAATGAATGACGTTTTTATATTTTCCTTTGATGAAAATATATAAATGATTGAAATATCAATTGATTCCTTTTAGCTTAACTAAAGTGCATAATTGTATTTCAGAAAATTTGAAATTGCGTGACTAACATTAATAAGAAGATCAAGAATAATTTTATTCGACAATATATGATCAGTCATATTCATAATTGAGTTCGTAATTACAGTTCATTTAACAATTCATTCAATGCTTGTGTCATTCAATTCAAAATTTATTTAGTGGTTTTCCACGCATGATTATCCATAAGGAAAAGCTATATTCATAAGAGAATTACAAAATTGCTGTTATTTTTAAAGGGTTGATTGGTAATTTTACATTTTTTTGATAAAATCGGATAATAATGCATAATTTTGATACAATCAATAATATTGTCATCATCATCTGCATATCAAGGTTCACCAGAAGCTCATTTTGTATTGATTATAACCATTAAAAAGCAATTTAAAAAAATAAAATAAACGGTTTAGCATATGTTTTAATAACGTAATGCATTGCACCTAGAATCGACGCCTTAAAAGTTTAGGAAATTTCCCTTCGTTCTAATTTAGGATATGTAATGTCTTCTGTGCCGGGTGTATTCGACAATAATGCTTGAAGGCACGGATTATTCCCAAGTCTAGTGATTGCAGTTCGCTAGTTCAGTTTTAATCAAAATAAAATTTCAGGTTTCCGGCAATATAAATAGATTAAAACGTGAGGATGAATTTTGAAGATTGACTGCATATTGAAAAATATGTTACTTTCGCAATTTTTAGTATAATGATTTTCATCCGGCGATGTACTTGAAGAGGGTGCGCTAGTTAATTAAAAACGCATTTGATCAATAGGTCGATGCTGCAGGGGAAAAATGAGGCTCTTGGGCGGGAGATAATTCGACATCGGCGTCCTTTATTCTCGTCCTTAATTTTGAGCGATGTCCTCATTGGCAAACACGTCAGTATTATACGGAGTGCCATGATGGCAAGTGGAGCGTATTGTCGTTGAGGCAAATTTCCATAGTAAGTAATCCCCGGGAGTGAGTAACCATTAGAGGAGGTTTCCCTCGCGCCTATCCAGCATCTTCCCTGTGCCCGGAGAGTGGAAGACGCTGTTAGCCGTAAATTCCTATGTGAACTAATAAACATTTTTACGGCGTAGGCTCCTCATTCGTGGGATGACATCATTTGGATTTATGTCGCGTTTTACACTTTCTCAACATTGCTTTTACGTCTGCGCCACTCGCCCTCAGCGCCAAATGGATTTTCGCGCATCGCGCCCCTTTTAAAAAATCGTCTAAGACGTGTTGACAGATTCTCTTAAGCCTTTGAGTATCGTCTTGCAATCTATATATACAATATGAGAGATATGCAAAAGAGAAGCATCGTACATAGAGAATCTCTTGCTAAGGCTATGTGACAGCACAAAGCGTTTCATGTAAAGCGAACATTTGTGATGACGTACAATGAGTAAGCAATACTTTTGTAAAATGTCCAATTCCTTAACATAAAATAAAATTGAAACTATTTCATAATATCTTAAACCTTTCCCTATCTAGAAAACAATCATATAATAATTTTTGACCGCAAAAATAGAATTCGAGATCAACGCTCGACTAATCGCATAAAAAAGATATAAAGCTGTGTCGTCATTGGCGCTGAGTTTTAAAAGTTTTATCCATATGTACTGAAATCAATTTAGCCAAACCATGCAAATCAAGAAGTGGACAATCTTATATCTAATGGCAGGATTATGGATCAAAAGACGCAAGAAAAGTCGCAGATGCTTCGAGTTTGTCTCGGTGCCGCGGGGCTCCTTCACCCCTGAGGGCGGAGCCCCTTCGCTTCGCTAGAGGCGCAAGGGTGCGTCCGGCCTCCGGAGTGTCCCGCGATTCGAGACGCCCCTCGTGGCGGGCTGCTTGAGGCAGCTGCGACGAAGATTGGGGGCCCCCGGAGACGGCAAGGGGCTTAAACGCAACAGTATCATCAACTAACTATCAAATTATTTTACTTTGAAAAGCAAAGAAAAAATTTTTTTTTAATTTTTTTTTTCCCGTCTCTTATAGGTAAGTTCAACACTATTAGAACATAAAAAAAAATCTAAACTAAACTATACTGGCCAAACCCAAGCCAACGTAATAGTTGGGTTAAGTTAACATAACCCAACCCAAACCAACCTAACATAACCCAACCTAACATACCCCAACCTTTTTTTTTTCTGTGGGCGCGGAATCTTCATAGACTAACACTCTTCTCGGGTAGTGTGAAATTCACGCTGGGGTCTATTCAACTCACTCACTCACTCACTCACTCACTCACTCACTCACTCACTCACTCACTCACTCACTCACTCACTCACTCACTCACTCACTCACTCACTCACTCACTCACTCACTCACTCACTCACTCACTCACTCACTCACTCACTCACTCACATTATAGTATCACCGCCCAATCACAAGTATCACCGCCCAATTTGCCCAGGCGGGATACGGCCTTAGAGGCGTTCAGGCTAATTCTGTGGATGGTAGCATCGCATCACCGGCCGGTCGACCGAGTGCGTGAACAAATGTCCAAAACTCTCACTCACTCACTCACTCACTCACTCACTCACTCACTCACTCACTCACTAGAAAGAGCCGACATCGAAGGATCAAAAAGCGGCGTCGCTATGAACGCTTGGCCGCCACAAGCCAGTTATCCCCGTGGTAACTTTTCTGGCAAAAAATTGATATATATATATAGATATAATTTTCAGAATTAAAATATATTTACACTCACTGAGAAATTGTTGATTTTTCTATATTATATCTGAATTCATTAACACGTATCTCACACGATATGATAGATCAAGCGGTTAATCATTTATCAATGAATAATATTCTAAGATCAAATTCGTGATCTGATCATATAACGCGGGATATTTTAAAAAGCTTATACATTTATTGAAATTATATACGTATTAAAGTTGCTTAAATTAGCAGTCTGCTTCCATTATACTTTTAATTTGAATTCATCATATTCGCTGTTCAGAGGTACATTTTGTTTAATTTGCTCTTGGAATGAAGTGTAGAATGGAATTCAAAAGACTTGAGTCTTTCCTGTATGAGACTTCTGCGCTTAGTTTGATAAGCAATATCATAGAAATTAATTTTCTTAAAAGGTTACCTTTGAATTGAAACCGATTGTTAGTCTTTTGGCGCATTTCATGAACTGTAATATGTATCATTGAAAGCACATTATTACATCGACGCTTTAGAATTTAAATTTCGCTATGCTTATGATATGCTAATTTCGGCATTCATTTTATAATTCAATCGCTTTGGTATACAAATGACCGATTAAAAATTATTTGCAGGATTTCACAGAACATCACCCGATAAATCCAACTACCGGCTACGTCTCAAAATTAAAATAATGAACATTTATGGCGGCATACGGCAAGGGCTAAGATTGCTCTCTGGATAGATGTCTTGAATGAGTTAAATATCCTCTAACACTAGAACTCATTACGAAAGTATTCATTCGGAATCCCGCAGGGAATTCTTAAATGCTCCACGAAGCGCTTCACTATTATATATATGGTGCAATGTTGAGAAATTTGGGCAAATGTAATGTTTTATGTGCCAAATTAGCATTTTTGCACTCAATCAAAATACTTTATGAATAAAGGAACAGTTCTTCATTTCAACAAAAATATATAGTCGTACGGAATGAAAAATAGTCATCCAAAAATTGAATACATAAAATATTATGATTTGAGTTTTATTATCATAATTTTTAACCCAAAAGCTAAATGCCTTTAAAATATTGTCTCAATTATTTATTGGTATAACCGAAAATACATCTCACATAGGATATTATAAAAAAGTATTAGTGTGATGCATACGTTCTCAATGCTTTGTTTTCATTTGATGTATTCATAACAGTCTTATTTTCCACTGTTTTCTGTTACTTTTTCAGTAAAAAATGTCTAAGAAAAAATCTAAGAAAACCCATCTTCGTGATTGCATGCTATTCATGCTTATATTGAACAAGCACAACGACACAAAGAAAAGCGATTAAAAATATGTTTCGAATATTGTAAATAAAATATAGCAAAAGATTTTTGAATCAATATTTAGATAAAAGATAACAAACTTTTGCATTGCCTTAATTAATACATTAAATTACTGTTAGAATATTTTTTTAATACTCGCATATGCCTAACTAGGGATTCTGATTTCTCGATAATTTTTATTTCTCGAGAAATGATAATTCTCGATTTTACTTCTCAAATTTTTCGATAATTCTTAAGAAATATTGATGAATAAATCTTATCTTAGTATGTAATTAAAATAAAACAATTAGAAATACGGTTAACATTTAAATTTTAATTACATTACTTCATATGGTTTATAAAAACACGACTTAATATTGGTGTAGTGATTTAGATCCCAGATTCTTTCTGTAGAGGTTTGGGTTCAAATCCAGCATAACTTTGCATAACATATAAAATATATCCAAAATAAAAAAAAATCTTTAAAAAAACCGCATAACTTCGAAATCGCACCCAAAAAAGTCGCACAAAAATAGGTTTGAGTGTATAGTAAAAGAAATATAGATAAAATAACAAAAGTCATATTGATAACCCTAACAATTACTTTTCAAAAATGGAAGTGGTTGTATTTACATCAAAAATACTCGTACAAATTTAATTTTATACAATAAAAATTGATTTCTGAAATTTCTCGAGAAATACAATAAAATCTCAAGAAATCTTGATTTTGCATATTTTTCGAGAAATTCTCAAGAAATAATTTTCGAGAAGAAACATTATGTGTAACATATCAAACCTTAATTGCATAAATTGTAAATATAGAATTTTAAGCAATTTTTTTTACATAGTATTTTTATCTGTCGGTACATAAGTTATAGAAATATAATCATATATATAATTTGTGATATAAATGCTAGCATTTACACACTGCTGAGCATCAGAAAGTCTTCGATTTGACCTTCTCAGAAGCGAAAAAAATATATTTGATATTTCCTTTTATCCAAAGCTCCCCAGATGTGGCTTGTTAGTTCATTCATAATATGTAAATAAGAATAGGGTTCGTGTTAAAGTAATGTATCGTGCTTTCGGACTCAATCCTAGTAAGCCCTATAACAAGGACGAGTACATCTCCTCTTTTCTGTGAATCAGAGGAAAAAATCGAATTTACGTAAGTCAGACCCCTAATTTAAATAAATAAAAGCGTATATATATCTCCATACACCCACTTCGGATCTTAGAGTATTGATTTGTTATATTTTAAAATTATTTTTTATTAAAAAATATTTAAACGATCATTTCAGTACGATTTTTAAATATTTAATTCGACAATAAAACATACTGTGCGTACAATATTCCGGTAATGATTTTTAAGTTTGTCTGTTTAATGTGTGCTATTGTTAATTTAGTTTTGATGTTATAACGGCAAAGTTAGGAAGTTCTCAAAACTGTTGCTTTAAATTAGAGTTATTGTTGTTCTGGATTAGTCAAAGGAAGATTAAAGCGAGGAGAGATTGAGTTATTTTCAAAGGGATTCAGGTTACTATGCCCATATTAATAATATGCATATACACATGAATAATTTTCCAAATTTCGCTTTGTATAACAAATCAATAACAGCAAACTTTATGAATCATTTTATTAAAAGTCTCCGTCGAAGCCTTCACGTAGTTTATTCTGAATTATGCTTTTTAAGATTCTAAACAATTGATGTGTCGAACGCGGCAATAAATTTCGACCCTTAACGGATGGGCAAAGATATAAAAAACAGCGATAAAAACGGAAAACTCCGGAAAATTTCCGTTACATTGATATTATATGTTGCGTAAAATTCATGTGCAGACCTTTGCTTGACCTAAGAAACTCACCTATGTTATTTTGAGAAATATATGTTATATACGTAACATGACCAACTTTTTGCATAATGTTTCTTGTACTTTCTTTGCAAAGGTTTGAGTTCAAATCTAGGGTTGTGGAGATAAAAACATCGAGGCAATTTAAAAATATTTATACGATTACTTGCAATTAAATTTGCCGAAATTTTGGCATTCTTATTGTCTAGTTCTAATAAAGAAAAGCATTGTAATAATTAATTTATAAATAATGAGTAATGGAAAATTTGTACAAAATGCCTTAAAATCTCCAGCAAAACATCCCTTGCTAATACAATGTTAAAGGTAGCTGCGAAGTTGCATAAACAAATTATTTGCTTTCAAATGTATGCTTAATACCAAATCCATAATTCTACCATAATAATTATATATAATTGTTTATAATATTTCTTTTATGTAAAATATATAATTTAACCATTATGTTTTTAAGTTTCTCCAATCAATTTCGGTTATAGCGAGCACAAAGGTTATACATTTGTGTTTAACGAGCAAAATTTTCATCGAGAATCAATTATTATATTTATTATACAACCGAAGTGTTTATTTCTAATTTCGACGTTAGAAATAAAGTCTTTCATGAGAGTCTACAAACATACGCAAAAGAAAAGAAATGGTAGAAAGTTTACTTCTTATGATCCTTTGAAATAAAACTTTTACAGTGGAAAACATTGCAACAAATATATACAACCTGTAGATGTAAATGAATTCTTGTTCATACAAAACGTTGGTCCTTACACCTTCATCTGAGTGGTTTCACTGGTTAATTCTATTCAGTTATTGTGTCATTTTTGGAACAATGGATTATATTTAGGGTTTTAATATTATGGAGTTACTTTGCTTTTTTTGCATCTCTTTATACTTTTAAGATTTTTAATTTTCAAGGAAGTCACTTGTGTGGAATCTAGACTGTTTTGATTGCGCCAAAATATTTATGTAATCTTTTTTCCTGATTTCAGGACGGTCATTTTATTTATGAATGATCTTTGTACATTCACAAATAAATATAAGCTTCATATAATTTCTCCAAAAATAAAGATGAACCTTTGATGTTTATTATAAGGGGCAATTTAATTTTTGGAACGTTGTTTCCCGTACATAATATTGCTGCTATTTCGAGGATCAATTAATTTTTAGAATGCCTTTATGTTGATGTGATATTTGAATTTGATTATTATGAAGTTGAAATGAAAATGAATTCCATAAAAAAGTCATATTATTTTATATGGCATATTTCTCATAAAGCTTGAAATCTTCTCAACTCGACGTCGTAAGTAAACTTTGCAAAATAAACAGTCCCTACTCTGCCATAAGGGAATAGAGACCACTCCTTTTCATAACAGATATGAATGTTATCTTTTATTAAAAGATTAATGGTTTTGAAAAACGTGGAAGGACATGTAGAACGCATTCTCTATGCACAAATATTTGCAAAAACCTTCTTTGTTTCCCATATCGCGTCTCATTAACCGGTCCATTATAGAGATGCAAGTCGACTTGTTTGATAAGTGCGCTATCTCTCAGTGTTTGGTGTGTAAACAGCGCTCCCAATGCCTGCATCGACTGCTTTAAATTCCGCAAAAGCCTTCAAATGAAGAGCTGCTTCAAAATAAATGTATGTAACATATATGATTATGAAAAATATTTTTAATGATCAATATCGATAACTTAATTCTTTTAAAACTATTGAATTACATTCTCTTAAAGTCTTACATAAGATTTAGGTTACGAGTAGAAAAATTTTAATACTAATATACATCAAAATAAATTAACAACATTATATCGTATAATCTGGCTTTTTAAAAAATCCGTTTTGTGAATTATAATTTTGGAAGATCGATCATCTCGATCTTGATTTACTCTGGTTTCTGCATCTAAAAGAGCAAACATTGAGGCGATTAATTAAAATTTAGGAATTCCACTTTTCATGATGTTTGAGCGTTTATAAAAGTTTCACTTAAAAAAATCTATAACAGAAAATTAAACAACTCATCCAGCTATTTGTTTTGTTGAATAAGCTGATCTGGTTTATATTGGAAAATATGAAAATTATACGAATTGGAACTAAAGAAGAAAAAACAAACATCACCCCAGATAAAATAATGTTCTCAGATTGTATTTAATCATGAGACATATGCAATGCATTGATAGCATCTTTGGCATGCAAACATAAACCATAAAACCTCCAATATAAGAAAATATTTCACCTTAAGGTATATTACGTAAGAAAGTATAGTATTTAAAGTTTTAAAATGTAAATGAAACTTATATAAGCACTTTACTATGATTATTTCATTGGTTTTGAAGTTTATTTTGCTGGAGTCTTAAATAATATAAAAGAACTTGGAAAAAGACTTAGTTTCAAAGCATTTCATTCCGTAAATGCGATTGAGTACATTGTATCGAATACAATAGAATTGAATATTTAACTTTTATTAACCTTTTCAGGCGGAGGAAATTTCAATAAATTTTTGATATAATGGAAAAGATCGAAAATATATTCGTACATTTTTCGTCATTTCCACCCACAATTGATATTTCTTTTATGCTTCTATTATGTTTTCAATCCTAATAATGAGCCTAGAGATAAATTTCAATAACGATATATTTGTGTATTGTGATATTATTTTGTGAAGAAAGCTTTCAAAATTGCTTACAACATCATAAAAAATATTTTGTATCGTGCTAACTGAGAGTTTTTCGCTTAGATTTGATAATGATTTAATAAAAAAATCCTCGACTCTTTAAACGTTTTAAAGTGATTATGACAGATGATTGATTAGGTCATCTTCAATATTATCAGCATCCCTTTTATACAATGCGTGAACGCTAGACATTTTTAGAATGTGGAAACTAAGATGTTTTCAAATATATTTTACATTTATTCTTAAATTATATTTTAGTTTTAAATATCAGTAATGTAATATATTTTCGAATACTAAAACTGATAAATTTTCTCTAAACATAAAAAATGCAATTCTATGCTTTAAAGCCATATATGAGTATTATCTATAGATATTATAGTTGAAACGAATAAAAGATTTTTGAATATATTATTTATAAATATAATATATATTATTTTTAATTATAAATATGAGTATAATATGTTAACTATGTTTTTAAATCAACTTTGGATGGATATTCGATATCCAAGTCATTTCAGCTACCGGCGAGATCATCAAACTGATGATTGCCGAGTACCCGGGTATAGTCCTGGGAGCACTCAATGCCTGTCCGGCAAAGGGAAAATAGCTAGTACCGAGTAATAAAGCTAGTACCGAAACCGGGTAAGGCCACAATGAGACCGCTGTGCATGCTGGAGGGTCTTGGGAAGACCTTAGAGACCCTACTCCTCAAGAGGATGCAGCCAGACAAGTTGTCAGGCAGATAGTACGGCTTCAGACCGGGCCGATCCACGCTTGGAGCAGTGCAAAAAGCAATCGAAATAATCCGGAAGGCGTGGAAAGGCTCGATCAAACAGAACAAAGCGTCGACAACATGATCCACAGCATGATGGAAAACGAGAAGAACTGAGACCTAGAATACGTAGAAGAGATTCTGAGCGCCAAAAAGGGCAGTGAAAGAGAGAGACGCAGAGCGCAACAGTCTCTCCAACAATAGAATAGAGCCAATCACCTAAGTCCAGACTACCTGTCCTTCTGAAGCAATGTGGAAAATAATACCAGGGGGACAGATAAGAACAAGGGAGGGGTTTAGTGAGTACAAATCTCACACTACCCGCGAAGGGTGTCTTCAGCTTATGAGCTATCCATAAAATACTATGGGTGTGAAGATTCCCCTCCCACAGGAAAAAAAAGTCATTCTAGCTAAGTATGACCATAATGAGAAGTGGGTATATCATTAACCAAGATCATTCATTTCCAGATAATGATGATTAGTTTTACAAATTCTCTGAATTTTTGGTATTCTAGAATAATCTGGAAATTCGTGAAATAAAACGAAATTTTACAAACATACGTCCCAATGTGTATGATTGAATTGCAGAACATATAAGCAAACATTTTTTTAAATACTGACATTGGTATTTAAAGAGCTATTGTAGTAACTTCCAAATAAAAATGATGAAATATTAATCATTGTCAATAATCTTGGTACTTTCTAAACCTATTTTAAATACAATATGTTACATATTATCAGAAATGAATGTGCTTGTAGCAATTGGTTCATCTGGTTTATTCAAAAACGATTGATCTTAAATTAACGTTTAATTGTTTCAATAATTCTGTCAAATGGTTATGTTTGTATGGAATCCAGAAATGTATATGAAAATTATCGAATACTATAAGTCAATTTAGTATTCCACAAATGAAATGTATTATTATATCGTACTACATAAGTATATTGAAACACGTTTTTTATTAGTCCTTTATTGTCGTATTACAATGATATCATTAAGAGTATCGAAAAAAACCATTAGCTTTTAATAGCATATAATTTCATATTTTTAAATTGTAATCAAAATCGATATTTATAATAATTTCTATTTTTTCCCAATTTTTTCACGAGTTTTCATCTCATTTCAGTTGATTAAATTTGGACATTATATCTATGAATTTTTTATTTGATTGTTGACAATGAGCCCCTGTAGTCAATATTTCATGTAACTTTGGAAATTCAAAATAAATAATTCAACATTAATCCCGTAAAATACGTTGAAGAACTTTCTTAAGTGTTCACTCTTAATTGGAGGAAGAAATGAATATTCTATTATGAGAAATCGATTGCTTTTCGGTTTTATTGGTCATATATTATTAATTATTTATCTTGAGTTAATACTCGACACAAGAAAAAAAAACTTTGTCAAATTGGAAATTTACTATGCAATAATATTCTCAATTGTCAATGATTTGTGTAAATCAGATTTCAGAAGGCTATCAAATTTTTTTGTATTGATTTTTTTTTAATTTAGGCAAAATTTAGAATATGTATATAGCATCATCTTATTACTAAACTAGAAAAAAACATAACATCTCTATATAATTTTTGTGCGTCAGAAACATAAAATCATAGTATCAATTGATTATATTTTTTGAGTCTAAAATGGCATAAACCTACATAATTTTCTTATAATAATGAATAAATAAATGACTTTAAATACTCCATACAACCTTTGAATCGAGTGAGTATTAAATCTTATATATAATGAAAGAAAGATATAAAAAGTTAGCCTGCGTCTTAATTACAAGCTATTATTATATTGAAGAGTTAAATTGTTTCGGATACAATTTTTGCAATTAGTTCTAAGTTTACTTATTTAAAACGGAATTTCTCAGGAAACGAGTTTTATAGGAAGAAAAACAAGTTTAACAAAAGCAAATAGGGGTGCATTCCTGAGCTGCAATCTACATGCTACAACAGAGTGCATTTAGAATGTTAGCAAAGTTCGCTCCGTATTCGAGACAAGAGGGTGTTCATTTAACGGTCGTAATACTCGCTAATTATTAAGCTGAAAGTTGAATTTGAACTTTGAAACTGCCAGTGTGAGCTTTAGATATTCGCTACAGCCACCGAGTAACTAAAACATTCAAATGTAGCCAGAATTTATAGCTGAGTGCTGAATTAATTAACGGATCGCATTGTTCATACACCAAGTGCTTGTTCTTCAAATGTAGGACTTGGGCGGTGAAGCCTCTGCCATCTGTTGTTTTACGTCTATCGCAATTTAATCGTTTACCTTCGAGGTGTTCTCGAAGTCAACTGGAGCCTACTCTATTTTTTTCTCAGATGAAAGTTAAATAAATTGTGATGGTATCAGTCAGAAGCCAGCCTTATTACAATTCATAAACTCTACAATTCATAAGACTAATGGTGCAGAAATTTATTTCTTTTCAATGAAAGTTTCAACCGAAGGTTGGCTTTTATCATTGCTCTTGTAAATGGAAAAATATAAAAATAAAATGAATTTGAATAACACCTACAAAATCTAATATATCAAATGAAAATGGCAGCAGGAACTTCAGGAACATTCCCAGATCGGGCAGACTTCATAAATTGGATAATGATATGTTGACGTTATCAGTAGAAGCAGATCTTCTCTAAACAATCCAAAAATTATAAACTAAGCTTAGTCGTACATAATCAACAATTCAGGAACATTTTCATTGAATAATAGGATATCACGAAGCGAATGTTCTAATGACTTGAAAAGATGATAGTCTGAAGGTGCAATGTCAGGAGAATATGGTGGATGTTGAAGCACTTCCAAATCCAGCTCCCTTATTTTTTTCTGCGTAGTCCTTGCTGCGTGTGATCTTGCATTATCATGCTGTAATATTCTTTTTTGGTTGTTAGCTAGAACTGATCGCTTTTTGAGCATTTCCGATTTTAACCTATCTAATTGTGCTTAATATAGCTCTGGTGTGCACAATATAGACAGTTTGGCCAGGTTTTAATAATTCGTAGTGAATTACGCCAAAAAAATCTCACCAAACACAAAGGAGGACCTATTTCAAAGATAATGACGGTCGAGGGGTAGATACCACTGTTTTTTCCTTCTCGGACTGTTGTAGAGGACCCACTTCTCATCTCCAATAACGGTCCTTCTTAAAAATGGATCGGTTTCATACCTAGACAATAGCAATAAACAAATGGTTATATGTTGTTCCAAGACCGTTGATGACCATTCGTGCGGTACCCAAATTCCCTGTCTATGTATTTTCTCGAGTCTTTTCAAATGGTCTTTTACTGTCGACCAGGGACAGCCGATGTCTAGCGATAATTCCTTTATTGTTTTTCGAGGATCAGATTCTACCAGAGAATTTTATGCGTCATCATCGATTATTGATGGTCGTTCTGATTTTGGTTTATTTTTCAAATCTCTGTGGCTACTTTTGAATTTTTTGAACCATAAAAACAGTAAAAAAGATCACAAATTTGTATCATTAATTTCTGGCTTGGACATTTTCACTATGGCTAAAAAAATATAAAAATATTTGAAAAAGTATGACAAACAAAAGAGCTTCAAAATGACATCAACCTTAATGTATTCACTCGACAGCAAACCGAGGCAAACTGACAGCAAAGGACGCAACCAAAAAAAAAAAAATGACATTTCTTTCCGCTTTATCTAATATACCTAAGCCTTAAAACAGCTTAATATCGTTTATGTGTCTGTGAGGAACGCTCGAAAAGTAAATCGTTAAAATTTCATATGATATTTTGCCACTTACAAAAGTCACTTTGGAATCCAATTTTGTGTTTATCTACATATTACAAAATGTATTTCGTGCAAATTTTTTAGAATTATTGTAATGATAATTTTTTTTAAAAGTTTAAAGCATATCCGTTCACGTTTATCTATAGTGTTTCTTTTTAAAATCTTTATCGTTTTCTTGATGTAATCTGATTTGATGTGGAAATTCAAAGGAGGCGTTTCATCCCGATGACGCTTATTACCCCCAATTACCGCAGCTGCCTTAAATGTTTTATTCGGTTTCACCTTGCGTTGTTATTGCGATTCAAATTTCTTCATCTACGATGAATAGAAATTTAAATTGCCTTCCCGGGGAAGTGCTTTCTTGTTTACACAAACTTGCGAAAAACAAAAATTGTTTTCGTGGAAAACCACGTTTTTATCTAAATTTTCGCCGGAATTGTTATCATCGCCAACGTCTGCTTAGGGTGCTGATATTTAAATTGGTGTTTTGTATCTGATATATTTGAAAAGTGTTCTTTTTTCCTTCTCGGATAGAGCTGAATAGGATAAAAGTGTGTGGGTTTTGTGCCGTCGTAGCTTGTTCAACGCGTTTACAGAGAGAGAATAATGGGGAGGATTATACGGTAGTTTTGGTACTGTGAAAAGGATGTGGAAGCGATCTTGCCTAGTGGATGGAGAAGGATGTCGCAAAAAGCTATTGCACAATATAATGTGGTGGGATTTTCCCGAAGACTGAAAGAAGACAGTTTTTCCGGTGGCCACGAGAGACGCAATCAGTGAGAGGAAAACTCGGAAAAGTTTTAATGGCCCGATTGACAAAAGACGCCTTGGCTTTTATAAGAAGCCCGTCTACTATAAGACCTCAAAAAGATACCAATTACGAGAACAAAATAAAAGAAACATGTTTTATCCGTATGGAAGGGAGTTAATCTAGGGAATGGACTTAATTTAAGTGCCTATATAAACATTGATCATGTACGAATCATGTGTCTTAGATCAAAGAATTTTTCTTACGATGAATATTTGCTATACTGGAATGTAATCAACTTTTCGTTTTTAATTCGCAAGACATTCATTTAAAACTCAATTCTAATATGTATTATAATTCCCCTTATTTTTCATTCCTTTAACCTACCATTTGAATATTTTTTAATCCCATTTTTAAAATACTTTACGGCTTATCTTTAAAATGTGTCTTTATAATTTGTCTTCTTGCAAATATAATTATATTATGTATTTTGTAATGAGAGTTGTTCGAAGGCCCTGGTATAAGCACATCGTATAAGAAGATTAGTTTGTACCCCAAAAGGACAAATTTAACAGAATTAATATCCCTCCAAATGCATTAAAAATGCATTCTTCTTCGACTATAATTTGGCTAGCTCTAATCATACATGATTTTTTATTTTTAGCAACAAATATTTTTTTAAAATTATATTTCGTATAAATATATCCCACCACATTATATTCGCATATCATAGTTTGGTTACTGCAAATTTAAGAGTAGCAATAGAAACACATGCTGATTCAAAATTTTGATCTTTTTTTACAGCAACCTAATAGATACCAATTTTTTCAAGTTCACGTTAAATAAGTCAGTAAGATAACTAATAATTTCAAAATTATTGACAATAAAATATATCTTAAAATGAGCGCCATTCATTTGAACTAACTGAGTCTAAAATTACATAAAGATAAATAAAGCTCATTTGGATAGGATTCTATGGTGTTGTAGCGTTGGTGAATTACCAACCCCACGTAGTAGCGCTATTGATCTGAGCAGATTTAATTTTTCAGATTAACAGCAAAATCTTCCGTCTCTCTTCAGGTGTAATATGTTATTTTAACAGCGCCATCTCTTGTGGTCTTACGGAGACATTGCACCTGCATACAAACCGATCGCGTCTTGTGCGTATACTGTTGCCGGTTGGAGAGTGACGCGCGGGAGGCGGGAGTCGGGAGAGTTGTCGGTTAGCCTTGGCTGCGGGAAGACGTCCCTCCTGCAGCCAGATCTCTCTCTCTCTCTCTCTTGTGGAATAAATAGTTATTTAGAGAAGAGAAGTTGCTAGATGAATGGATTCCCATCCATTCATCTAGCAACATCACGGCCCGATAGAAGAACGAACGAAAATTATATTTATTCAAGAATTGTTAAATAAATTATTACTGATTGAAGGAATATCATTTTTTTAAATCTTTAAAAAAAATACAAATTTACATAAATCGTTCGAGTTATAATTTGTAAAATTTATGGCATATGTGCCGTGGCAAACATTTATGCTTTTACCTAAGCCCTCAACCAAAGGAAGGATTACTGACTTACATTATATTAAAGCTTCGAAGAATATTAATTTATAGACAAACAAACATAATAACAGATTATCTAACGAGAAACAGGCTTATATAGCTTAAAGATTGAGTGATCTACTAACGAAAAATTGCTAACCTCACCATTTAATTTCCTTGAAATTATTTCAGTTGTAATTTACAAAAGCATAATGAAAAATTATTTATGTATATTTTTGGACCAAAATATGCATCAAAATAATGATTTTATATTTTCTGCTACGAAAAACCTCAAAATGTACAGTTTTACATTAAATTATTTAATATAATATATTAAATTACATTCAAATAATCTACATTTTGCAACAAGCTGGTTAAGTTTCGGTTATGAGCTCCGTTTGATTTATTTATTAATCAATTTTAAAATATCAATATTGAAAAACTTTAAACATTTTAAATCACGACCCGAGCAAGTTCTTAGCTTTTCATGCTCAATCACTGCTTTAAATCGATCGTCCCTTTTTTAATCATACATTAACGATTTTTTTACGATATACTACTGAATGTATGTTATTCTTACTCTCGGAGATCTTGTTATCTTGAAGTTCAGTGTTTTAAGTGATTAAAAATACTTTTTATTTTTACCTTTAAAAATGCCTTGAAAAGTTTCTTGCTGGAATATGAATATATATCCAATTTATGTATTTTTATACATGAGACATGTGTATTAAGTAAATTTTCTGATAAGGATATTACAGCCGGGTTTACAGACTAACTTTTAATTGATGCACCCCAGCATGTTTAATTAGGCTGTTAGGTAATGGTTGATAAATGCCTCATATTGAGTATTTTAGCAGCATATATACCTTAATAATAAATCTCAATATTATTACAATGATCAATTTTGACGTTGGTTTATGCCCACGCGTATTTTTGCTACTTTGATGATTTGAATTTTTCCATTCCTTGGAAAAACAATATTTGTATTTTGGCAAACAAATGCCTCTCATAACATTCCCGTATTAAATTTACATTTCATGTATAATCTTTCATGTTTTTCATCATAATAAAGTGTAAGATTCTACGCTGAAAATATACGTATATCTAGAAGATGAATGTGGGGTATATTGTCCCTCGAAATGTGTATACATTGCTCCCCTTAAAGAAAACAAAATTTTGGAGATGGATAAGCACTGTCTGAACTTTCTTCTGGGCTCCTAATGTGGAATGACCTTTTTTATGGCTGTTCGGACATAAACAGCATTAGATTTCGGTCTACTCCAGCCCACAACCATAAGAAGATTTAAAGAGATTTTTTTTATGAAGGATAACGACCGTTTTTCCCATAGCTAACCGCAAGACAGATCTTTTTCTATTTGATTACTTGTGTTATTACGACGTGTATGTGCGTGTTTTTCTCCTCAGCTAAATCGATATAACATTTCGATAATGGCGCATTATCTTCTTCAAATTTGGCAACGCGAATGACTGTGGATAAATTTGCCAATAAAAACGATGTGGGAGCATTTGCTTAAAAATAAAGTCTCCGTACGCTTTTTTAAATGGAAAACTGCTTAAATACATTTTAAAATGCTTAAAAAAAAATCACTATTAAAATATTTATAAATCACTTCAATATTTTATAAGCAACATGTAGATTTTTTTACTATCTTTCTCGTGGAAAAAAATGTTTATTTTCAAAGAAAACTCTGAGATTTTTTATGGACGATATCTGGAAGATTTCCTATTGAAAACACAGTGAGAAAAGAAACCGGATGGAAGTATTACCTACTCCCTCACTGCATTCTCTTTATGATAAAAATAGTAGTGAAGAGATGTGGAACACAAGCAAAAAGATTTTGCATAAAAATGATATAAAGTGATGTGATATGAATTAAAAATTTAAATATTAAGCTTGATTCAATTGAATTGGTTTGATGCCAAATATAGTTATTACAATTAAAGTTTTAATTATGTATATATTTTTCAGAAATACTTGTATAATATATGTTTGCAATTGTGATAGAGTGAAAATAATATTAATGAGATGTAACATATCATCTTAATAGATTGCAGGTAAGCTGAAAACGGTTTATTGGTAAGAAAAATTTTATTTCATTATAAAGTATTATTTTGCTTATAATTAAGTTTTTATCTCATCGCAGTTTTTAACATAAAAAATTTCGTTTTTTTTTAATTTCATTTTTCGAAAGTACATATCTCTAAAAATGACTCTATAATTTCTTGACTCTATAATTTCTTGACTCTATAATTCTATAATTTTGGTGAAGAAATTCGCATTATTTCAATGATTTACAGCTAATTCGCGAAATGCGCTCGAAGCAATCACTTCGTCCAGATTGCGCCCCAACAACTCTGAGACCGCTGTGGTCGCAAACTTGCCCCATTACCTGCATTTTTTGCAGAACAGAGGTTCCTATTGGAGACCTTTCTTATCTTTGTTCTAGTTAAGGACCAAATTAAGTCAAAAAATGTTAAAACAGATTTAAAAAAGGCGTATACACAAGTGGATAGTAAGGATATGAAAAGAAAGAGCTCTGTACGAAGTGCTTCAAAAATCGAACAGCTAACTAATTAATTGATAAAATATGTATCATATTATTGCGGTTTAATTATCTATCTACATCTTTTCACATACTATTATACAATTTCGACCGATGAAGCCCATCAGTATTTAAACTGTCCGGAAGGCGCAGATTTTTAGTGCGAATGGCACAAGCATGCAACTACAAGATCGTTATGTTTGTACAAGCATCCTTCCGCTCTCAACGAAGATGTTTAGACATTCTTAAGACCCATTTATGAAGAATTATCGTCAGATGATTTACTGCAAAGATGCCTTGGTTCAAATAACCAAAATAACAATTAGAGTTTAAACGCGTGCGTATTGTTTTTGGTTTTTGAAACATATTTTTTGTGGCTAAAAAAACACTGTAAATTGCCAAGCATACTACAGTTTATATTATTAACGAAGGATTTCAACTTATTCTAAGAACAATAGTAGTTATAGGATCATAATCGGTTCAGATGCCTTATACGTTTTGCCAACCGCTAACGCTCCGAATCTTAATCTAAAAAAGCTAGAACAGCTTGCAGATACGCCAAATTAACCAAAAAAGACAAGGTTAAGATAGCTGAATGATTGCTTTATAGAAATGGAATCGCTAATTAGTAGTATTTTTCATTTATAACAATTTTAAATTACTTAAAACTTTTAACGCGTTTTTCTCGAAACGACATTTTTACATGTGTTGTTGAAAGAATTTTTGAAAAAGCAAGTTGCCGATTAGATCTGAAATTTTACGAACTTATTTTACATATGTTTAGTTATGGCAGTTCGCTAAAAATCAGGTCAAAATATTTATTTTATCTTAAGTTTTACATTAAAAAATACTCCCAAAAAAGATGTTTTTTTTTTCAAACTAGCGCCATTTTGTTACTTTTAAACAGAAAGTTTTTTTTGGGCCGTCAAAGTGAGATGACCCCTTAACAAGTAACATGATAGATATATTTCGCGCTACCTCACAAAAGCTTATACACTTTGAATATTACACGAAGACCTTTTTTGGCTTAAAATATGTCAAGTGGCATCTTAAATATAAAGTAAATTCTGAATGATAACTGCATTTGAATAAGATAATGTCTAGGCGGGGAAAGAATTTCAAAACCACGTATAATAGCAAAACGTCATCCGAGCATGTAAGTTATGGTGACCGTATGGTTTAGCAAAGATGTCATCCATTATTCATTCCTGCAGACAATTACAACGGGGTTTTATTACGTAGGACTTTAAATAATGCATTCAAATTTCGCCTTAAACAGATTTTTCTTTTTAATCCGCT
This sequence comes from Stenopsyche tienmushanensis, assembly GCA_008973525.1. NCBI lineage: Eukaryota > Metazoa > Arthropoda > Insecta > Trichoptera > Stenopsychidae > Stenopsyche > Stenopsyche tienmushanensis. The sequence goes on from WACJ01000142.1 coordinate 175,025, forward strand.
TATATCAATATTTTATAATTGATCATAGCGAAGAGTAATATTTTTTAAACAAAAATAAAGATATACTTAAAGACATTTCATACTCAAAGACTTGCTCAAAAAATAGGGTTGAACTTATAAAACAGATATTTTGTATGAAAGCACGGTATAAAGAAAGCTTCTGCGTGTTGCATTATTTATGAGGGGTTGCAAGTGATGTAATTATAATATCAATTCATATACGTATATCACAAGGATTTTAGTAAAAAATTGACAGTGGGATGAAGCATCTTCGATATAAAATAGCTGTCTTATTTGGTCTAAGGAATTTATCATATTGTAGCAAAATTTCCTGTGAAATAATTTTTGTTGAAGCTGATGTAATTTTAGCATTAAAATAAATATAGATATGGGACTATTCAAAACTTCTAGTATTTAAATGAGCTACTGTATGTGCTCAAAATATGATATTGTCACAGAAGCGACGTTACATCATGTGACGGTTAAATCAACGAATTAAATATACATATGAAAGGACGTAATCAGTCGCTTGTTGGATTAGCTGAGAAGATAGTCGAGCTCATTGAAAATTAGTTGTTAAAGAGAAATTTCGATAGATTCTTGCGACTCGTTAAAATTACATACCCATTAAATCTTAAAATATATGTAATTTATAGTAAATAGCCAGAAAATGACTATTTTTAATAATAATAGATAACTTTAGTATTGAATAAAATTTATAGAATCTTCGATAGAGATTATAGTACTCAAGAAGCAATAAAATCTCCTATATAAAATATAGGATAAAAATATGATTTCAATATATTTCTCAAATTGATATTATAATATTATATATGGAAAAAAGGAACCCATCCGAATTGTACATGTGAGTTATATCGTATAACAAAGTGCTTTAAGATCCCTTGAGAAACACTATCGTCTTTTTGAGCTCGCTGATATTTTCAAGTCTTTGTCTATGCTCTTACATTTATTTCTCGGATCCCATTTGAAATTCGCGTGCTACAAATCTGCTATAAAAATTAGGATCGTAATATCCAAAGGGAAGCTTCGGCCACTCGAAAATCTCAAGAAGAAACGGATCCCCATCGAAGGCTTAAAATCGCCAATCAGGCCCCATATAATATTAAATTTGATAATTATCAAATTTTCAATACGCGATTTATATAACTTGAAATGAAATATCAATATGCTCTTTGTCGTGGTATAATGGAAGCACTGTGTGTGTCTAATAAGCACCCGGCTGAAATACCTAAACCTTAACACAAATTGGAAAATGTATGAATATTCATGTTTGAAAAGCGGCCAGTGATTATTTCTCAAAATTCCCAAAAGCATGCATTTTTTGCATAAATACCATAATTGAATTTATAATGCATCCAGTTTAATAAATGTGGCATATTATAATAAGTTTTTAAAGCGTTCTCATATTTTAAGGTGCAACTTTAGATGATGCTGTTAAAATCTTTGATTGTCAAACATTTGAAGTCACTTGCTATTTCTCAAATGTTTAACAATTAAAATATTTTTGTGATTTTTGGCGAATTATTAATGAATTTAGATATTGATCTTTTGTAGTCTTTATGTCCCAAATTATGACCTCAGACTCACTTTTTATGGCCACTCTCTGCTCCAAATTATTAATGGTTTTCTTTAATCTAAAACCATGTGACCCATGACCCCGATACAATTAAAAAGGGCATTTTTAATTAAGAAATTTAAAAAATAAGTTTTTTTTAGTATAATTTTGTTTAATAATTAATTTAATACGATGGTTGAAAGTATATGTTTTTAACCAACCTCAAAATTTGTGGGTAAGTTTTTTTTAACGTCGACATCATGTTATTTATTTCCTTATTTTGTTTTTAAACGAAGAAGAGTTGAAAATCCAGCCTCGTAGAAATATGTACATACAAATGGAACTAGAAAGACAAACATCGTCAAATTTGACTAAGAATGACACATATCCACACCAGAATTGTGTGAGTAATTTTCCATTAAATGTGCCGAGGAATCATACTGTAAATCTAATAGTTCATCAGAAATTAAGGCTAAATCAAGAGAAGCAGGGAATAGATTTCGTGTCAATGTAGTTTCTTCTTCTTTCAACTCAGGGAAGTAACGCTGAAATTTGTTTTCAAGGGATTCTAGATGTCCAGTAATCTCTTCCTTATTTTTTTGAAAAATATTTCACCCTCTAGTCTACGTACCATACTGCAAAATTTTTCAAACATTGCAATGTTTCCAAGATTTATTTTTATTCGCCAGTTTTGCAGCTAGAATAAAAATGCCCCAAGATTATTGTGAAATGGTATAGTATTCGTTTTCTTTTCCTAAAGTTTCAGGTAAAGTCTATTTTGCTGTTCTAATATATCTGCCAGATATGCTACTCTTTCCAACCAAGCTTTGTCGTTTAAGTATACCAAAAGATCATTTTTCTCTTGCACTTCCAGGAACAATATGATTTCATTCGATTCAAAGACCCGATTCACAATATTTCCTTTTCAACTAGCGTACTGCTGTGTAGAAAAGAAGAACCTCGTGATCACAGTTCTTTAAACAGATGGGTGTTAAGAGCTTCAGATTTGATGTAATTTACGATTTTTATCAGCGAATTAAGTACTTCTTGCAGAGAAGTTGGAAGACAAGACGACAGACATCAGACAGCGATTGACTGGATTGAGGGTTGATTGTAAATCCTGCGCTGCTGTATGGTCTATTCCGGGCTACCCCGGACTAGCCACACAAAGAGTGTCTTCCACTGATCCTTTAGCCCCACGATGAATGCTCCAGGTGCCCACCCCTTTTGCTCTACGCCCTCTAGAGGAGGCAAGATTTCCGCGGGAAAGACCAGCATCAGACCATATACATACGAAAGTGCGATGGAGGAGGAAGGACTAAGGTTATGCTAAATTGAAGGGATTTACTTCCACGAGTTCACTGCCACCGCGAATCCAACCTCAATTTGAAGAAGGCTGCAGCCGATGACGAACTGCAGGGGATAGTGATGAGCCTTTGACACAGTCTCTACCAACTACTGTAATCGACTTTTCCACATACCCCTTTATGGGTACGCAGCACAGGGTGACCAGCGCCCCCAGCTCATGTTAGCTGGGCTACACTAGTAGCGTTTGATACTCAAACCGACGAGGCTATTTTTGCACTCCACTCCACATCATTACCCCAGGGGTTGGCTTTCCCCCCCCCTCCCGGGGTTTTATGGGTGGGCATTATGGAGTCTAACACCCACCCGAGAGGAGTTGGAAGAGTCTTACTGGCAAAGGCATACAGTTGAATTATGCAGTTAGCTACCCAAGCTAACTGAGTTCTTTCACTTTTTTCTGAAATCCAGATTTTGCCCAAGCAACCCAAGAATAGATGGTGCACCATCCATACAAACTACACAGACGTTTTTCCACTTTGTCCTCCCGTATCAAAAAACGTATTTATCTTCTCCGTAATATAATATCTTCACTTTTTGTAGTAGTTTCAAGTCCACTACAAAATAGGAAATCTTCTTTGATACCATCTGAATGAGTATATTTCATGAAGATAAGTAACTGAGCACACGAGCTTTACGTCTGTTGATTCATCAACTTGTAAAGAAAGCAATGATGAAACCTTGATTTCATTCAAAATATATTATTTAACACCTACAGACAGTCCTAATACTCGCCGCTAAATAGTATTATTAGAGAGAGATATTCGTTGCATCTTTACTTCACTAGAATCCCCAAGAATTAATTTCACCATCTTCAACATAGAGGGTTTGATGAGCTTTTATCTAATTGTGTAAGCTTTGTTTTTGCTTAGCAATTTTCAATACGATTTCATATGATACTTGCACTAATGCTGTGTTTGCTTGCTGAAAACGCCCTGATCGATCAAGTCTTTGAATGTGTTCTAAATGCTTCGCCTCTAAATGACGTTTGAGTTTTGAAAGTTTCATAGACTCATGACTGAGAACAATTTTGCATAATACGAATTATGGCTTCTCTATTTCATTGCTAGTCAAGTTGAATTTCAAATATTTTTGTGAATATTTACGATTATTTTTAATTAAAATGAAAATTGTATTATAGTGAATATTTTTTAGTTTTAAAATCCGTGGCAACACCCTTATAGGTTGGGAACCTATGCTTTATAAGAAGAAATAGATGAGATTACAAAGTTAGATTTTGATCAAACAAACAACTCGTTGATTCATTAGCTGCATTGTAGAGAACGCGACCCTTCATCGTAGTATATCAAAACATTAAAGTAAATTGTGTAATTATTAACATATTTAAATAATTTCAAAATATAGCTTGCTATGAAATCGATTCCAAAGTGTTTTTTCGCGCAATTCCATAATTATATGAATTCAAAGGTAGAAATTTTGGTTAAATTCAAAAGCATTGTGTTACGTTTTCTACGGTAATAAAAGAATTGTTAACAAAGGAACAATATCTTTTATTGTGAATTATACAAAAACAATGATTAATGAAAGACGTAGAATGGCACCGAAAAAATTAACAAAGGTAATGGACGTAAACAAATAAATTGGAAAAACGAATACCTCCATTTTGATCATTTTCGGTGTATAATCTAAACGCGTATTATAATTTACGTAATATAAATGGAAGGCTTCACCAAATTGTACATTTATAAATACTATCGAATGTAGTTGAGCAAGAATAACGATAATTTGAATACAAATTTCGTCCAAATTCCATTTTATAAATGCACTTAATATATAAATATACAGCATTGCAATTACTGCAGTAATTATAGTTACAGTTAACAGTAATTAGAGTAATTTAAAACTATTGATGTCCGCGCTTTTCTCTACGGCTAATGATTTAGTTTTATGTGTAAAACAGCAAAATAAAACGGGGTAGAGTAATAAAAGTCCGATTGGAACACGGGTAGACGAGTACGCTGTGAGCGGTGATAAAAAAGTAAATTTGTATAAAAAGTTAATTCTCCTCGCTTTCAAAACGAGTAAAAACCTGATTGAAAATAGATTGATTAGTCTGAAATAGGCCTTTACATTGCACGTCCTTGAAAATCCGGTTTGCCGGTTTCTGCTATTCGGGGGATGAGCTCGTGTTTGCGCGAAAGCCTACCGAATAATCTCATACAATAAGGCAGAAATAGAGCATAAAAGGGATTTATGACTCGGGGAGTATTTATGCAGCCTGATTGATAAAACGGTTTTTTTTTTGTGCGACAATCTAAGAAAACGCTGGTAAAAGGAACTCAAATCGAATCTAAAATTATACATATGCTCAATTCAAACCCTTTGTGGTCCAATGTCATACGACAATTGCGCAATAAATTTGCAGCACTGAATGATGAACAGTATAATATTTTTCTTCATATGATTGAAGCAGATTTATTTCAGAATTTAAGCAACAACGTTTTAAAAATTGATGGCATTTTTAATTGTACACATAAGAAACGTTGGGACAATTTTCGTTCCAAACTAAAATTATAGTGGGTGGGCCAACTATTAATAATAGGGTTGCTAATATTAAAGGACTATTGTATTTGATTATATAGATAGCCATTGAAATGTCTAAAATATGTTTTTCTTTAATTGATCATATCGTCATATGCTTCAATGTGTATTATTATAACGTTCGTGCTATTGGCGCGTGTTGATCTTCAATTTTTAACGAAGCCTTTCTATTCATTTAAGGGTTGAATATTTCATCAAGGTCGTGCGTGGGTCATAAAATTCTTTAATCTGTGTCATGGAGGTTTGTCTGTTAAGTCTATTTTTATGGTTAAGATGCATTTTCAATATTTCCTTATTTCCAATGATGGGTCTTCCAATTTACTGTCTCATCGTGTCTATCTTAAACTCATTGCGCAAAGAACGCATCGTCCAAATTGGCTTTAAGATGGGTTTGCATAGCAGTATTTTATTCTCCAAAAACTCAAAAAATATTTCTGATTTTTGGTCTATCAATAAATGCATCATTCCAGTTTTCTGTCTTAAAGCTTGACCAAATTAATTTCGAAATATTTAACTTTAATGAGAGTTTTTTCTTCTGATAAATATAACGCGTACTGATTTACTTTCATTTCATGCCTCTTTAAATACGCTAATTCTTGATCGATTTTAGTAAATTATAGAGATTTTACCGGAATAATTTAAATATCATCGTAGGGTCATCGTGTGATATTAACAGACTTGTGACTCTGATGAAAGTGGCAGTTTTTATTAATTCTGTTACTGAAAGGTTAACTGTGTATAGAAAAACATATTATTTAATTTATTGTCATGATTTTCGATGGTTTTATCTTGATACTTTACATAAAGCTGTAAAATAAATATTTACACTGTGATTTATGTCGTAATCGACAAAAATTGAGCAAGGAAAATAATGCTTACGTATAAGAAAGCTCACGGATGTTTTAATTTTCATGAAGCTTTTTGACTTAACACATTAATTGTGGGAAGCAGAGGCTGGCGGTTTCTTGTGAGAATAATATTTTTATGAATTACGTTGTCTTTTGGTTAAAATCTTACTGATATAGAGCGTATTTCTCAAGAATATAAATTTTAGTTGCATATTAAGCCTATGTGATTTAATATGAATCTAATATAAATTGCGAAATATAATGTTTTGAAAACAGCCCTCAATCTTAACCCAAATAACACATCACTCAATAAGTTCGTTGGGTGACAAAATAGTCCACAAAATAATTTTGGCCGATTGTAAATTAAAAAATATACGCGAGTTAACTGACACCTTAAAAATAATAAAAGGCAGTGTATTCGCACAGTGTACATTAAAATTTGTCCGTGAGAAAGCTTTGTTCGTAATTCGTAGTTCGTAATTTGTATTATTGAGTGATGTGTAAAATATTATTAAGTAGATAGTGTAAAAAAGGATGAAGATCATTGAAATACTCAATAAAAATACTATTTATGTATTCAAAATTATTTCAATACTTTACAAGCCAGCGAAGCAAAACAATCTGCTTCGGCTCATAGATTATCGATTATTTACTATCTCATCAATTCTATAATATGATGCAAAACAAAAAAATATATAAAATACTACCGTAGTTAATGTGTTAAGTTCGATTTCGTTGATTGAAAGTAGAACGATATACACTTAAACCTTTTTTTATGCGGTAGATGCTTTCAAAGGAAAATCGCAAAAAAAAACTATGACTTGCATGGAAAAAGTTGTGAAAGTAGTTGTAATTTTGGAAATTTCTTTGGAGAATGTATTTTTAAAAGTCGAAACATTGAAAAAATGCAAAAAAACCAAAATTCTAAACCAAAAAAGGGTGTGGTCATAATTCAGCGATAGCAGATGCAATATGATTTACACAGTCCAAAATTCTAATTTTTTTCCAAATTTGTGTTAGTGTTGATGGTTTATTTCCTATTTTATCCAAAATACCTCGATACGTACTCTTTATGAAATTAAAAAAAAAATAAAAAATGTTTAAAAAAACTGCATAACTTCGAAATCGCACAAAAAGGGGTTTGAGTGTATAATAGATTTTCAATTACAAAATCTATTGGTATCTTAATTTATTATTTTGTTGTATACAATACACTCTCGATTATCTGGGCTTATGCTGGAGATTCTTCCGATGGGTATGGATAATTAAAAAAACAAAATAACCTGAATCATCAAGTTTTTACTTGGTTTCGAACGTAATATCATTTTTAAAACTGAAATTTTTCGATTAAGATTGTGTTATTTCAAGCATATTATCCACGAATGTCTTTTTTTTTCCAGAAATTGACCAAGTTATCGTCTACCTCTTCAAAAATCTTCTTGCCCATCCATGCGCCTTTCTGGCTATAATAATCGACAGGAACGTTTTTCATTTCAGTTCAAGAGGACTTAATTTTGCGAAAAAGATCGAGTTTTTTCTACTAAATTCGCTAAATAATCCGCATTCGGATAATTGAGAGTCTACCGTATTCATACATAAATTCAAATTTACACCTGCCATCTAGCGATTAATTTATTAATTAAAAAATATGCATCATAATTTTAATAATTAATGTACGTAGTCATAACTTCATCATTGTGATTACATTTAATTAAAAATATAAAATTAAATATTTAACAATTAAATATATGTTATATTATAGAGACATCTATGATCGTTTGTTTGAAATTATTTTTTTATTTAATTTTTTAACCCTTTCAGACCTGGCGTGCACAATTGTAGACATAAATATATATTTTTTATATTCTCCTTATTATACTTTAGGACACATGGAATTTAAAAAATCCATCAGATGAAAAAATTAATTCAGGTCTGAAAGGCTTGTGCACAATTATAGACATAAGATATAATTTTTTTATAGTCTCCTTATTATACTTTAGACTCATGGAATTTACATAATCCATCAGATTAAAAAATATTCAGGTCTGAAAGAGTTTGCTAAATCGCTAATCATTAAAATTTTAGCATTATAATATCAAATGTGTTCAATGTATTACTATATTTGATTATAAAATCAGGATTTTATTGTTATATCATTTATTAAAGGAGATTTCAAGCAATTAAAAGATGCGTCTTAAGTTCGATATATTTTTTATTTTTTAAAGCTGTAGGTACACCCATACAAACATACACACAATATTTACAAGTCTTTATTTTTAATCAGTTGTCACACAACCATTATTTATTTAAAAACTTCGTTCAAAGCAGTTCATAAACCAAATCGAGTAATGCAACTTAACTTAAAAATGTCTGGGACACATGTACCATCATTATCATCATCACTCCTTAATATAAGCCAAAACGTCTCGTAGTAGTAATACCAATCCATTTACTATTGTGTGTGTGTGTCATTTTAAATGAATAATGTTTGCAAAAACAATGCACAATTAGTAGACATTTGAAAATCAATTTTAAATTACAAATCAATTATGCAAACAATGACAAAATGAAAAATTAGATAAGTACACATTTTTTTTTAAAGAATTGTCTCAATTCAAAGCATAATCGATCGAAATGTAAATCATGTTGTGTTTAAGAAAATCATAATTGTGTTCAAATCTTTTTTTCATTTTATAATTGCAATTTTGTAATAATACAAATATTTTCTGATAGAAATGTGAAAAACAATATAAATATGCTAATTGATATCATTTTAAATTAATTAAGGATTTTTTTGCAAAAAATGCTAACTCCCTGTTTGTTTTGATCAAATTTGCTTTGGTTAAATGATGATCTTTGTGCTATGGTGTTAAATATTTGTCATGCTGATTTTTAATAAATTGGTTTATTGATTCGATTGATTGTTGATTGAGTGATGAATTTCAATAGATTATTGTTTGGGTGAAGTCAGCATTTGATGCAAAAACATACGTGTTATTACATTTACTATTTATGACAAGAGAACATTCACACATTCATAGAGTTTTCTACGTTGGAAAGAATTTGACTAAGGAATAGACATATATATTTATTCATATATATGTTTATAAAAGTGCTTGAAAGAAAAATGTTCAACGATGTTTAATGTTTTAATGGCATTTTGCACGCTCGAGGACTGCTAAAATAAGATCCGCCTGTCGTTTTGGAGGTTTTCAAAGCGCAGCCTCGACAAGACCATTTTTACTCTTCACATCATTTAAGACAAATTGTTCTAATCAATATTAAATTAAAATAAAGACCCTGAATTCTTAATATTGACCATTTCGTATCGAAATGCCATAGTAACAACAAACATACATCCAATTCTTATTTTGAAATCTATTATTTATTTTTTGAATGTGTATTATTACTGATGCTTTGATGTTTTCCATTTTTAATTCTATAAATCTTATTTTAATAAATGTATTCTTATTTGACAACAATACGACTGTTTGAAATAAGATATTTCGATAATGCAGACAGTTCAAATCATACGCACGGATAACATGTTCAACAAGATACTGCGAACAATTTGCAAAGTGGATAAATTCGAATAGAAACGATACAAATTCTTCTATAATTTTGTTGTAAATTCAAGCATATATATATATCAAATAATACAATATAATAAAGCAGCACATTTGATAACATGTAAAAAAAAATATGATCAGAGATTTTTTTTTACTTATCGCAATAAATGTTTTATGCAAATGCAAATCATATTTTCGCAATAAATTATTTTATAATGTGAGAGATTTTTTGACGTTCTTTGTCTGTTATATATAATTATAAATAATAATATAAAGTCGTTTTATTAATTAATAATTAAAACATATTTGGAAGTGTTTCGTGCATATAATGTATTAACATTAAAAAGCTAGTAATGATGAACTCTAGACTGTTTTTTTTTATTTATTTATATAAATTATTAATTTATCTATTATCGTCGCAATATAATTTCATAACAATATGACAAATGGGCCATCTCATCATTCGAATAAAATGTAGATTAGGCAGTTCATAATAATGTTATTATTAAATAATTATGTTATTTAGCTAGTATTTCCAAAATTTTCTAAAGTCTAAGATAGTGCACTGCGTCCTCACTGATTTATTAATTTTATTTTGAGCCATTTACATCCACAAAATAAACCGAAACGAACCAAATACTCAAATCAGTGCACCATTTGTTAGCTCGTGATCAAATGCACTCTTTGATACAAATTCAAATTGAAAGATCGAATCGAAAGTAAGAGGGTTAAATGGGTATTGATCGTTTGATTTGATTTTTATTTTGCATAAATTCAACATTACACAATTTCGTTGATATTGTCATCGTTGAGAACAACGCAAAAAGAACACAAAGAAAATCCTCAAGTCCTCGATTGGAATTTATCCAAAAATCATTTTGGTCCAATTGCTAAATGGCCATTTTCATTTGGCATAAGGCCCGCTTACTGGTCAGCAGTCAAATCTGAACTCAGTATTTGGCTTTTTGTCTTTGTTAAAAATTATTACAGACGATGAAAGTCATCACGGCAAGTTGTCATAGTTAAATGTGTTCTTCGTCGACCAAATTTTTGTTCCACTTGCCGATAAATCTAATAAATTTACGCCGAAAACGAAATAATCGAAGAAGGAACGCACTTGTGCGTGATTTTTTGCGGAAACGATAAAGTGGAAAGAACAAAATGAAGGACCACAACAAAAATGAAACATAAATAAATTGCCAACATTTTTATTTCAATTGCGTACGTCAGTCAATTTACTAATATATAAACAATAATAAATCTCGATAAATTAATTTCAGAACGAAAAACAAACTCTTCATGTATATATGGATTAAATTTCATTATACATTCTTGTGTTAAAGTTTTTAATTAATTACTTTTAAAGTGCAAGACTTTGGCATCAACAATTTAGTGTTTACAGTAATTTTCCTAAACCTTACAATAACGTGAATAAATATTTAATATCTAACTATTTATTATAATGGAATATCATGAAAATTTTCTAAGTGGATTTTAAGAGATCTTCTGAGAGTAAAGTTTCGAATAGGAAGTGTATTTCAAGATCATCTGATACTGCAGTGATTGATTATTTCAATAAGAAGACATACGATAAGAAACCGATAACCATAGAAAAGTGTAAACCCAAGAGAGCGACCGTTACAAGAAACTTTGAAATCTCAGCAGTTCTCCAAACATAGTGCATCATAAAAGTACAATATTTTTATGGTTTTTTTATTATATGAAAGTACTCTATGTTTCGTTCGATTGTATTTCTTAATCTTACATAATTATAATCCATGACTCATATATAAAACGACCGGTTATCCTCATTTTCTCTGTTTAAGCTGCGTGATTTTACTGCGCGCAGTCTCTCCATATTTCTTAAACCTATAAACTCTAAATAATTGATTGTGTATAATTATCAATAGTAGTATGATAGTGTAAAACTACGTAAATAAAAATTTCAATAGACAATACAGAAAAACCTCACGCAAACATTCGTGGCAATGAGACCATTGCCAATACAACGAATTATTTTATTTTGGGTAAACATCTCTGAGATGATAACATTTCATTAACTAGATTACTTTGGTGTGGAACAACATAAACACATACTATTGAGTATGTGTGCATATTTGCAATGGATTTGTATGTGGATAAAGAGAGAAGTAGACCATGCGCATAATATAACAATAATATATAATCAAATTATATTTGCCACAGTTTCAAAATTATCAAAGACCCAAACAATCCATTGATACAATATTACACAAAATAACAATGTTTCAATCAATTTTTTTCCATGGCAAATAAATTTTGATTCTGTCGGTTATTTTGGTATTTGCTAAAATTTATAATAAAGTATTTTTTTGCACTTTATAGCCCTATTGATTTTAAATCTCTCCAATAATGTTTCCATAAGATTTATTAACTATATCTTAAGCAATCATCGAAAAAAGCAATAATAGATCGAGTCTCGAAATAAATACGATTCGTGTGTGTAGATCACAATCAAAAACAAACAGCATAAAATCATCGTCACATCAAAATCAGCAAAACGATATTGCAATAAATTTATCTAAATTTGTGTGAAGGTTTTTGATAAATTTTTTACATTGATAAACATGAAATATAGTGATATATTGATAAGAAAATAAAAATCACAGCTCATCGATACATTTAAACTATAGACACATCCAATGATCTAAATAATAATCCTAGTCGAAAATTGCGAAATTAAATTAACAGTACAATATTATCATATTTGAGCATTTATTTCACAATATATTAAAAAGTTTTGAAAGAGTTTTGAATTATACGTTTTTATCGTTATGAAATGCCATCTTTGTGATTTGTTTGAGGCTTACTCGTTCTAAAAAGAGGGTACACGGTTTGAAAATTCACGTAAAAAACGGTATACCATGCAATTATACAAATTGATTGAGCTCAGGATCACAGTTATTGTGGGATTAAATATCACAAAAAACGTGTACAAAATCAAGATCTCCTCTCGAAGGAATCCGGAAGTGGGAACAATCTTTTCGTTTTTTTTTTCATCGGGGGGGCACAATTACAAAATATGTATACACAATAAAAAAATTCAAATTCAAAGATTTGTTTTTTGGGTTCTTTGTATTAATTTTAATAAATCTATCTAAAAATGATGACTCATGAGAAGATGTAAATGTCATTTTATGATTGAGCGTCTGATGAGGATGGTTAATGATGGTCTGGTTCGAGTGACTTGCGACCTGCCGCCATCTGCTGGTTAGGTCTTTGGCTGCGTGGTAGAGTGGTAGATGTTGAGGGCACGACGCTATCGCCCAGGATGTCTCGTGGTTTCCACACGGGTGAACCTACAACACACAAACACCAAACTCTTTAGTATATTTACTATTTGTTGTTTCTTGAATTTTTTTTCATTTTTTTGTAAAAAAACAAATTTCTCTATGAACGAAGCCATTTTTTTGCATTTGTACTGCAAATGAACGCAAAAGTGTTTGTTTCATTATTTACACCCCGCAACAAGATAAATGCGTGGAATATGTCATTAAATCAATCAATACAAAGAGTTGAATGTTTGTTGATAAGTTGGACAGTTCCAGAAATTTCGTCTCACAACATGTTGAAATCATTCGATCGATAAATCTAAGCGATCAGTATAGATTTTAGATTAAATAGAGGGATATTTAGATGCAAATATGAGGAATAACAGGGCATCTAAATCTCAATAAAGGTTAGTGTTTATACAATTAATATTATCAAAAAGGAAGTGCGTGTGTAAACCATTAGACATTCTGGGATTTGTGAAATTATTATATTATACAAATACAAGCTTCATATTTATCCTAAATAATAAACACTGTTACATTTCATTTATCGAGAGGCTATTTTTATTATAGCAATTTGTTTTTATTTATTTTTTTATAATTTTATTTTTTTGCAAAGGGTCAAGGGATAATTTAGGTTAAGCTCTATGTATATGTCACAACTACAATCGCATGCAAGGCCAAAAATAACTAAAATCTACATAGATTGATTACGATTAATAATATAATGAATAATTTAATAATTTGATCAATCGGCATCGATAGATCATCGAAGCATATTTTATATTTATCACGTATAAACGAATAAATTATCATATACTACAATCAGAGATCATTTAGCCTAATCATCGACTAAATAAATTTACGCATGAAATTAAAATAACTATAACAATAAATTTAGCGCACATTAATATGAACAACATAAATAATTAGGCATACATTTATCAATAATATTTTTGCTATAATGACTCAAATATGTGCTCATTTAAGATCAAACTATTATCAGATTTAAATCCACATTTTTATATAATAATAATAAGATTATACATTATTAGTGCTTATATTATTAAAAATGCTTATATTGTGCCGATGTGCTAATTTTTCATATTAACATCATCATTGATTTATATATTTATCGGGATTGCTACGTATTAGAGGTGATATTTAATAGATTTATCTAAGAACATTTACAGTGTAATATTTGCCTATTAAAAATAAGATCGAATAAAATTGAGCTACTCGAAATTAAGTTGAAAATCCCTAAATTCTTTCAAAATTGACTATCTAACGCATCTAAATCTAAGTCTTCGATAATAATTACATTTATTTTGGATTTGCTACCACCAATTTGGCACCTTAATCGATAATATTGATTAGTTATGTTAACATGCATAAATATCACTTATCATAATATCAAGCCATACACACAATCAATGTTCCTGTATTTTCAATAAATTCGTTATTGTTTTCATCTTCTTTGTATTATTAGTCTTATTCTTTGATACCTTGTATAGTAAGATACATTATTTGTATAGTCCGCTTGTAAGCACATACAGTGTTTTCACAGTCTTTTTCGTTGTCGATTTTTAGATACACTCACTGCAAACTCAATTGTAAATAGTTTCACATCACTTATTGTTTGTAAAATGTTAAGATTATTTTATTATACTGTCTTTAATTTTTATTTGTCTCTTTGGGGGATTTAAACGTGTATTTCTTCCGAATCGGATTTGTCATAGACGATGCCTCTCATGTATTCGTATTGGCCGTTGTCTTGTTGGTAGTAGTCGTTGTCTAGTGTTTCAATGCTGCTCCTGTCGGAGGAGGAGAACTGCTTGCTTCCAAATGCTGGCTTCTTCTTGACTTTGTGCGATCGACTTCGATTCGCACAGACCTTATGCTAGGAGCTCGAGGCCTGCTTTTTGCTGGACAGGTAACATTGCACGCATGTCGGTCTTTCGATCACCTTCGCTATCGATTCGGTCGACTTTGAAACTACAATGCCCAGCTTATATGCCTTATCTTCATACCCTGCCATTGGAGAATATTGCGATGCCCTGTCTAGAGAGTTTGTTCCCAGTTTGGCCAATCGTTCCTGGGACGATTTTGTGTATTTTTTGGCCAAGTTTGGTGATCTGTTTGGAGATCGGTCGATGCTTATTTGCGGAGATTTAACTCGCATGATACCCTTTTTGATGATGGACTTGGATGGCGACTTGGAACGATCGATGCCGTTATGAGGCGACTTCGATCTGCCATTTGGTGATTTAGATCGTCCATTGGGTGATTTCGATATACCGTTAGGCGATTTGCTTCTATCTATGCTAGCTTGAGGAGATTTTTCAAAACTGGACCGCGGCGATTTGCCCCTTTCAAAATGTTTTGGCGATTTTGAGCGATCTCCCTTAGGAGATTTATCCCTTTCGATCCCATTTATCGGAGAACGATCTCGACTGGCACATCCTTTGGCTTTACCCTTATCTATGCTACCCCTGGGAGATCGACTCTTCTCGATGCTTCCCTTTGTAAATCGACCCTTATCGATACTACCCCTCGGTGATTTATTCTTTTCGATATGATTGTTCTTAACTGATTTATCTCGCTCGTTGTTTCTGGGGGATGGATCTCTCTCAGAACTACCTTTTGTGGATTTCAAGCTGCTCTTCCTTGGAGATTTATGTACTATTACCTTCGTAACGCAATCCTTATTAGCGAAATATGTACCGTTTGCACTCTTATCTGGAGACCTCTCGCGATTTATATTTCCACCACTGTAGGACTTAATAACTTTTGCTGTATGTTCTGGGGAACATTTAATACCCATGTTTTTGCAATCTGGAGTTCTGAGTGAAGGGGAAGAGTGCTGCTTACCTAAATCTTTAACAAGCACGGGATGATACGTTGCAGGCTGATGAGAAGATTGGATAAGACGAGCTTGGCTACCTGTACTTCCTGCACTCAGCGTCGAAGTCGTGCTGAAAAATTTTCATCGAAATAAATTTAAAAAATAAATAAATTGTAGTCATACTCTATGAATATACTAGAAAAATATATAAAGATTCTATTTATATTAGTTGAATTAGAGAAATATATCATTCCTGAGTTAATTAAATTAAATGAATAAACATTTCATCAGATATGCCCAGTGACCTATATATAGAACAAGTGCTTGATTTGCTTATGTTGTTGGTGATAAATAATCTTGTGGGCATATCTGGATTATTATAAAAATATTTCCACATGCATATTGTACTTACCTCAATGTGAGATGATTGGGTGTTCGTCCCAATCCCTTTTTATGTGTGGTTATACCAGCTTGGGAATCATCTTCACCCTCAGACTTAGTACCGGGATCTGAACGTTCGGGTTCAGTTGTTCTTTTTGTTGTTGTTTCCGTTACGTGTACTGTACTTTCAACCCCTACTAAAAGTGTTATTAGACAAAAAAATGACATGCAATTGATTAGGTTGATTAAAGCCAAATGGGGAATTAAATTTGGTATTGGGACACTAGGGTGTTAAAAAAATAGCATACTTTTCTTTTCATGAATCTTACCAGCTTGATCACTGATAGTTTTACTGCGATTCCTAAACGATTCCTGAGGCATCTGTGTAGATTGTGATGATTGCGATGAATGCGAAGAAAGATGTACTATTAACGATTCTGGAGTTTCTCCATCCTGGGAATTTCCCCTCGAGAGACTTTCACACTCTATATTTCCGGCTGAATGGCGTTGCCCTGGTTGTTTTCCAGATTTCTTAGTTTTTCCTAAAGTGTGTGATCCCTGCATCACTTGTACCTATAAAAAAATAGAAATCAAACAATGTGTTACATTTAAAATGAATTTCTACGTCTTTTTTGCTATTAAAAATAATGCTTACCTGTTGTTGTTTGGGTCTATCGAGTGTATGACTAGAATGATGACTGTCTTTATGTGATGATGGTTGGACAGGACCTGATGATGATTGGAGGCCTAATCCTTTTGTCGATGGGATAGACATATTTCGAACACTTTCTCTAATTATTTGCCTTATGGTCTTGAGGAAGGCATTGCGGAAATCAGCAGTGCTGAAATTTATCAAAAAATGTTAGACATCCGATAATTTGTAATTCATAAAATGCAATAATATATTTATCTTACCTATTTGAAAGAACATAAACCTTCTCTGAACGACGTTGAAGTTGAGATCGAAGATGAATTAATTCCCACAAGAAGTGGGTGCCAACATCTTTAGCTGATGATGCCCTCACTTGCACTTCTGTCACTGGTATAAGTACTTGATATCTGATTATTTCAACCTCATTTGAATTACTCTTAGAAGATACGCCCTATTTAAAACATTCATTTAATCTAAATAAATCTGTTTTTATCTATTATCGCAACTAAATCATAAATCGAGTGAAACCAACCATCAACTTTTTCTTCTGCCGTAATCGTTCTTTGCATAGGAATACAACAGCAGATTTGAAGACGAAGCACATGGCATGCAGCTCTAGCCCTTTCTTGATTTTGCCAAGGAAGTCAGAGATGTTCAACCATTCTACACCACCGTAATATAATAGATCACCTGCCATATAAAAAACTTATAATTTATTCATAGAGATTAATTTATGATCATATAGCAACATATTTTTTAAGGGAGGAAATTTTGATAAACGTGCTACAATACCTGGGCTTAAATCGATGCTCTGTTTGCAAGATTTTTGATGTTGTCTAAACAAGTGATCAAATATTGCACCATATTCTTCGTGTATTCGTTGCATTTCATTGATATGTTCGGCTACCTTCTCCATTCCTTGCAGTGCTTCTACAAATCGAAAATTAGCAGATTTAGCACGTTTTCATCAAATAAATATTATATAAATTACGTATGCAAATACCGATAAGGTGTGCGTGTTCGTCTGAATTAGGATCTGTCAAGTTTCTGAGCGATTGCAATAGGAGTGGATATTTGAGAATTCGTTGGATTGGTTTGATAAGATATGATTCTAGAGTACTGGAATGTTGTTGACGTGGATTTCTGGCTGCTAAAAATTCTTGCAATGCCTGATTACCTTCATCTAAAAGTTTAAAGCGCACACTGTACAATGTCGATAATTTAATGATATTAAAAAATATATATTTAGTCTAAACTTACTAGGATGCAGAACTTTTTGAGCTTTACTATGACTGGCACAGAATGAGCTATATAATTTAAAATGGTTTACATAATACAAAAAGGCGCTTCCGACTGAAAAGAGAACGTTCTGAAACAAGAATAAATTCAAATGATTAGTTTGTATGATCATAAACGTATATTTTTTGACTAAATAGTACATGAATAAATTCAGATTGATGAAATTCACAGGGGAAAAGTACCAACCTTATATTGACTAGAATGCTCAAATTGATGAAAGTTAGGTTCGAGCTCGATTGCTTCATCAAGGTTCTGTAGAAATTGCCTTTGAAACGTGACAATTTCGTGTATGTTCCCAAACAGAGCGTTAATTTCGGCATTGGATAAAAACGTTTCCCTTTTCAGGGGCTCCAAATAATTTTCTAGAAGGCTATTGAGGTGCTGTCGATAAAAAAATGGCATTACAAATCCATTGTATAAACGAATTCATATTATGCATGCTTCAAAATTACCTTAACATAAGTTCTTTCAGTATCCACTAGTTCAAGAATGACTTTCCGAAGCTTTTCTGCGTCCGTAAGATGTCTACTGGGAGTTAATAAAGCAGCACTTGCACTAGCCACGCTTCCAGTTGGTGATGACTTCCTTGTATCCTGTGGTGAGCGACAGAATCCAGTGACTTGTTCAGCGCTCTGTCATAAAAATAAATACCCAATTAAAATGTTCATGAAATACAAGTAAAGTAATTGACGCAAATGGAGGACTATTATAAATAGTTACCTTGAGCAAATTCTCAATTTCAAAGGAATTGGTCCTGGAGGTAACCTTGCTCGCCGTTAAGCCTGCTTCATTTCCAGGAGCTGTATTGATCTCACCGCCTTCTGTTGAAGAATATTTTTTGTCATAATCGAACACAAAAGCACAAAAATATTTTTTTGTCAAAGAACAGATTCACAATCGTTCAATTCATACAAATCACATCATTTATTTTTTGTAAAATTGAAAAACATATTTAAACCACCAATATCACTGAACAAAAATTTGAATTTTTAAATAATAAAAAACAATTAGTGAAAATCTGAAGAAGGCGAATTCCAGCGTGATCAAACTTTTTATTGAGTGAATTTTATATATTAGATTGGAAACTATGAAACGGGCGTTAGGACTGATCTGTGTTCAGCTGCGATTGAGTGAGGTTCATTATAAAGTGCGCTCTATATTGTTGTTTATACATTTTTAAGGCTTTCTTCTTACTCATTTCGTATTTGTATCCAATTTTAATTTTATTTTTCTCCGAAACCAAATGGAAACCATGACGCAACTCAAGCTTCTAAAAACATCAATCGCGCATTTGGAGATGATTCCACTAATGAAAAAAATAATCGATAATGGTTCAAAAAATTTGTTCTGGTAGTTTGAGTATCTTAAACGACACTTGAGGAAAATCACTGACCCATATTGATAACGAGGAATTAAGAACGATTGTGGAGTCCACACATAACTATTCGTGAACTTGAGTCTAAACTATGCGTGCAATAAATTAAAAAGGACTCATGTGCCGTACAAATTGATGTACCTGCAGATGATCGACCGCAAGAGTGCATCTTTGTTGCTTCGCAATACACGAGCACTAGGCAAGCAAATAGGTACATAAGAGTACACCCCCAGAGCACACACCTAAGCCGAAATTTTGTCAAAAAAAGATTATGGTTACCATATTGTAGAATGTCAAAGGAGTGATCCATTATTCTTCCCTACAATCAGGCGAAACCATAACAGCGGAATCCTATGTCGTGAAATTGTTGTCATGCATAAGAAACTTATGAAAAAGCAACCAGATCCCGGACAGTTTTAGGTGGTCATGAATCCAGGGATTAGTAAACGTAATCCCGAAAAATTCAGGAATGAAACTTTTATTTAACATAAATTGTACGCCTCACCAGCACGATGAAGGCTACTAAATCGAGACATTCCCGCCGAAATCTTGACGCTTGGAAACAGTGGCGTAACTACTAATTGGCGAGCTTAGGCGACGCCTAGAGGCAGTAACTGTCTAATCTATGTATATAAATATATACAATATATATATGTTTTCAAATTGTTGTATTATACTTTCCCTACCGGTGATGTATTTACTACACCTCAACTCTAATCATGGAAATATCGATATGAAATATAAAAGATACGGGCTTCAGAATTTTTGCACTCTTCCGAAATATATTTACGAATCACATCGAAGTATTATAGTATATAAGTATTCATCTGCAGCGACGGAAAAAAATAATTTGTCGGGAAATCGGGAATTTTGCAAGTTTTAATCCTGGTTGCCTGGCTACCAAAATCAGATCCAGACTAAATGACGAAACACTCGATATTTAATGTTACTTCAGGCATATTTTCATAATAATATTTGATTTTTTTAGTGTTTTATTTATCTATTTTTGAATTGTTCAACGCCCGTTTCATAGTTTCCAACCTAATTGTTACAATTTTGGATATTCCATTTGACTTTTCCTCATATTATTGAAATACAATATAGTTATTGAAATAAGATTATACATTTTGTTGTGGTATGGGGTATTATCCATAAACTAGAATTGAATATGACTCTGTTCTTGGAATTGACTTTTTGGTCAAAATTAAGATCAAACGCTGCTCAAAACTTGAATTAAAAAAGGCTTAACTTGGCGTAAAAATACTGTAAAGGGTATTCTATAATACGATCATCCATATTTTTAAACAAATCGTTGCTATAGGATTTTAAAATGTTAAATTATTTTATATTACGCATAAGAAGAGGGCGGAAATTACGCTCCTACACAATGTTCTCTTCTGCACTCTCAAAAGCTTCATTTTCATTACCTTGTCGTCAAGGTCTTATAAGATTATTATCTTAAAACAATTTTCTTCCACATAGTTTGATGTTGTATACAACTTGTGGTTTGTTTCGGAAAGTGAATTGAAGAGTCTCGAAACTCAATTATATAATAAACAGCTACACTGACATACATCAACATAAAATATCACAATATTAATTATTAAAAGTCAAACATCTTAAGGTAATTTATACGTATCTTGATGTGTGCTTATTTTTTTGTATAAATAAATATTAATTTGATTCATCGCGAAATATACCAGGAATTTATTTGAAATGTACGCATTACGTCAGAACTTAATTTGCATAATTTTCAAGCAAGGACATAATTTTCGATTTACAAGCTTGTGCTGCTAAATTCAAAATTATGCCACAATAATTGCATTTGATATGCTTGCTATGATATCGATTCAACTTCTAGATATTTTGATATGAACAATGTTAAATACGTGTCTGTCGATTTTAATTACGTCGACATTACAGATATTCAGCATCAGATAACAAATTCATGCTAAAATTTTCTCTCATAATGCATTGAATATGATTTGGTATCTATTTATATAGATATGTATATTATTTAATTAATCCATCAGCGGTGCTATTGTGGATGTAAATTGAAAATATTTGAATTATTTTTCCATAAATATTTTTTAGAATCATGCTAGACTAAATATATTGAATTGAAAATTTGATCTTGTAACGATCTTAAAAATTGATACTCATATTAAGTTTTTTTTTTGGGTGAAAATAATACAATGATTGTAAGTTTATTAAAGTATCAATTTTTATATGGAGGATGATCCATGATTAAATAAGATCAGTCACTCCAAATATCTGTTGATGTGGTGAAAATTTGCTCAAAAATTAATATTAAATTAATTTATTGAAAGAATTTTCCTGATACGAAGCAATTCGAAATGATTTCACCGGAACGAACGTCATTAAGGCCCTCGTAAAAATTCAAAATCAAATTACGAGCTCCGATCCGATGTTCGCAATCCAAAGGCCAATTCAAATCTAAAGTGCAATGATGCCTTGTATATTTCTCGATGAATTTCCAATCTTTTTTCCGCAATATTGCTTACGATATGCCAACATTGCGTCAATATTGAACGTATGAGGATTTCCAGAATGAAATGCATTGTTAGCGTGCTTTATCTCAACAACTATGCTCATAAAGCTCCAATAAAGCGACATGACAAAGCTCACTAACATTTTTAAGCGCAATTTTTCAGTCCGAACAGGTCCGCTGAAATTCCACGTATTCTTTCATTATGTACTATGAAAAATAAGAAGAGCTCTATTATATGTCCGCTGCCTTTATATTTAAAGAGTAATGACTCGCATGAGTAAATATATGGAAATAAATGATCCAGCTGGAGTAAATATACTATATCTTTGCTGAAATTTTCCTTAAAAGTATAGCCGGCATGATGAAGTGTTCACTTAATAAAAAAAACTCGAAATACTCACAGAATTTGTTCTACAGAGAAAATGTATTAATGTTTTTTTTGTGCTTACTTTTAGAAACAACTTCTATACAAAAAGAAAATTCGAGCATTTTTTAAGTACAAACACATTTATTTTAATGGACTATCACATTTTTGTAATTTTATTGATAAAAACGTAGATCAAATATTTATTAAAAAATATTGTCATAGAAGAATGTGTGCATTTAATGATGCTTATCTAAAATATCGTATGATACACGTGATAATAATTTTGGATCAAACACAAAAACTTTGTACATTTATCAGTACCAAAACAATACACAAGATTCAGAATCATGTTCAAGTGCTGCCGATCCCTTTCTTGCCCACATTCGAATGTTTAAATAATCATCCTTAGAAGTATTTATTTTACACTATATATTCAAAATTGAACGACTAAAATATGATAAAGATAACTATATGGGAGACATAAATCATAGGCACATCAGCATTACGGTCGTTAATTTAAGCAAAAATATTGAATCAAGCGAATGTTTAATAATATTTATAGCAAAATGGTTGATATATCGAGCACTATCTTATAAAGGCAAATAAATTAGACTTACTCCATCCAGGTGCCGGTACAATAAGGCCAGATATCATATCTTCCGAGATGAGAGCAGGATCCCCAGGTGGTGGAGGGCATACTAATCGCTCTATTATATCATCTGTGGCTCTCAAGAGTCCTGCCAATTCTGGAGGTTCAGTTCGTGATGACCTGTTTAAGAAAATGTTATATTAATACAAGATTAATTTATTTTGGATTTTCTTCATGCTTAGAGTCATCGAAGTTGGATAAAAAAGTTGAAGATACTTAAAATGCTATTATTTCCTCGTCTAGGCTTTGCTAATGCGTATTTTTTGGCGCGACCAAAAAAGCGAATATTTTTTTAGTTTGGGAAAATAAAATGGACATATTTTTAGAACCGCCGATCATAAGATATATGATCTGTTTGTGGAGTCTACAATTGTGCCATTTATCAAATTGGGGTGGTTTCGACGGGCGGGTCATGTTTCAAGGATAAAGGACAACTATCTTTTCAGGCAAAGACCCGTATTTAATAGAGTTTGCTGCTCTTTGTCAGTTAGTTTGTAGTAAATTAAACGTAATATTCGTTTTTGTAAATAGAATTTATAACTGTATTTAAATTATTTTTGATATTGTGCTTAAAATACTATAATTAATAAAAACCAAAGACTTCATTGGACTGTTAAGAGCGTGCATCATATATTACTGCTATGTGTACAGTAAATAGCATATAAGATTAATAAAAATATATTTGAATAACGTTAATGAGTTTAATAAGACCTCCTCTATACAATCTAGTTGATGAATTGTTTACGGAAATAAATTGAGCTGTTAATCTACATATTAATCTATTTATGGCGCATATTCACGTGTGAAGTTTAATTATTTCGCAATGTCTTTCTTGGAAATTTTCAGGAAATAATTTCTACAACAAACTTTTATCTCGTTTTCTTAAGACTTCAGCGTAATTTATAGAGTTTAAGTGAACAACACGAGCTCTAAAGACGGATAGACTAAGATAGATTACACCATTTTATGTTCATACGCATAACGGAGGAGCTTCATCATATAAACGTCGCGATATCATCATATTTGATATATAATAATTCGCCTTCAGCATGATCATAATATATTTCATTCATTTTTAAAAATAATTTTACCTCATCATCATGCAGAGTGATTGCTCCTCTTGCAGAACACTTTCCAGGTACATCATGTCCAAATCGGATACGATTGCGCCATTTATGACCATAATTTCGTCACCCTTGATGATACCTAAGAAGAAAAGCACATTTTTAAGAACGAAATGAAATAATATTCAATGCAAAGAAATGTATCTCAGCGTTTTCAGGGCAAAAATAAAAAAAATATATATTTCCTTACAGAAATAAGTTTTTGTTGAAGGAAATTTTGTTTTCACGGGTGAAGAATAAAGTTCAGATCAAATATTTACGAGAATATCTTTCCTCAACTTTGAAAACAAATTACACAAAAAAAAGGTTTATAAAAGTCCTCGAAAACTTCGATTGATTTACATCCTGGATTTTTTATGATTGTTATGAAGGACCCAATGATATATTTGTTATTCCATTCCGAAAATAGTTGCAGACCGAAATGAATTAGCAAACTTATCTGGTCAGACTTCCAAATATTCGCGGCAACTTTATGCCGTTTTGTATGTGTATTTATTGGAATGTTTGAAAAGCTTCCCTATGTACGTATTTAGGTCACATCCTGGAATTCTACACATGTCTCTTCACGTGTTTTGTTCATTTTTTATCGTTTTCCTTCTACTAAAACATTTTTTTTTTGTTATTGTGAGCTCTTTCTTTGATGTCAATAGAATTAAGACATTATCTCGACAAATCTGTTGGAGACAAACTTCGCATACGTTCGCGGAATTGAATAAAAACGTGCTTTTTAACACATTTATTGCGAAGATCATACGAACACAGTATATAGCTATAAAGTCCTAAATAAATACAAATTTATGAAATAAGAAATAATATTCTCATTCGATATTTTTTTCCCTCAATTAATTTATTTTTATTCTTGTAAAGAATTTTTATATGAGAAAGTTTCCTACTACAATCTTCACCTGGTTGATATTTTATAAGAAATTTTAAGTAAAATAGGGTCTATGGTGACAAAAGATCTATTGGAAAAAGTTAATAAGCATCATATGAGCCCTAAATATATACATCTTGTATAATAAATTCCGCAGAAAACCGCGCAAAAATAAACGCGGAGCGTTTACAACATTAAACTGCTCTCAAGGGAAAAATACATTTAACGAATATAGAATTTAGCAACAAAATTAAAATGGTATTTTTGGAATTGCTTGAGAATATTTTTTAATTTCATCCAGATAGGAAAATTGAGGACTTAAATAGATTAGCTCCTTCAATTTACACCTTGCTCGAGGACGTTGTTCTATCTAGACGGTTCACATAGTTCGTTAGTCTCTAAAATTGGTTTTTAAAAGAGAAAGGCCCCAACCGTGAGACTTTCCAATTCCCAATCCAGAAAATATGACCAAGGGAAGCATAAGGATAGCGAAGGAAAGATTTATACTCTCGATCAATACACACGGCTAACTTATACGTTTCCAAATGTATCAGATAAAAAATCCTCCCTCCCTCCCCTTAAATAGGGTATTTTCCATGTAGGAAGAAGTGCAGCAACTACTGCATACCTGAATTATATAAATCAAATGAAGTGACTTTCATAATTGATTTTAATACCACGCTACAAAAACTGGGCTTTGTTCATTGTTTAGGCATTAAGTGGTCTCCAGTGGGGACTATCTATTAACAATAGATATTGTATAAAAAATAATAATTTGAAAAAAATGTGAAAATCGCAGAGAAAAAACATAGTATGAAATATATTATGGTTCAATAGGGTTTGAAGGATCCAAAGTCATTGTGACAATAAAGAGCCAACATTGTATTGTATTGTGTAGATCCTAAGGATGCTTAAATTGCTCTTACCATTCTGCATCGCGACACTCTTATCCTCTACTCGACTGACGTAGCAACAAAGTTCATCCTGTCTCTCTGCATTCTCTGTTAATTCTGCTTCTACGCTGAAGCCCCACATTTGTTCTAGCGCACTTCGATGAAGCTCAACCTGATACAGGATTTTGGCGCACACCTCCACAACCTCATGTGTATGCAACTGCAAAGACAAAAGAAGAAATATGTATTTTTTAGCACAAAATAAAAATACAAAAATATAATTCGGCCATCTCGTTAGTAGGGGAGCGTAACTTTAAGGATCCACGAAAGATAATTTTCAATACGTTTTACGAAACTCGTTAAAATTTTCATTGATGGGGCAATGTGAGGGTTTTAAAATTGCGAGAAGATGAGACTTAAAGAAGAACTCTTTTTGTAATCTCAATATCCTTGTTATAAAAAATGTTCAATTAAAATTATCCGCAATAAAAAAAATTCAATCTAATCGAGGAAAATTTATCTCAAATACTGCCTACCCTTGAAGATATTTATTATATAATCCTATATATACATAAATATATTAAAGCTCGGGTGATGTGTATTCTTTTCATGAAAATCGCTATTTAAATTGAAAAATGAGAAAAGGCGAAGGAAACGGATGAGAAGGGAAGCAAAAGAATTAAATGAAAAACATCTCATTTTCCTCCTAATTAACGCTGCCCATTTCTTAATGAGATAAAAATGATGAAATTGCAGATTTGTTTTTATAATAAGGTTGGAAACAATTTGCTACTTTGTATATCGAACAAAATGTATATCTGGAGCCAAATAATGGCTTTTGAAAATAAATCGCTTTGCTGACTGGACTATTATATACATTAATAATTTCAGCCCTTCTCAATGCTCCCCTTTGAAAATGAAATATTTTATGTGCTAAGCAATTTTTCCTTCGTCGAGATACAATTTAATACTTTATATTCAATAATTTTGCGATGACATTAACAAAATATTTTATTATAATGTTCGTAATTCAGGGTGACACCATTAGAAATCTCAAATAACCTTTGACAAATACAGAAGCATTTCAATGATTATAAATATTATTCAAATAATAAATATTGATGATAAACGTAATATTGAAAAACCTGTACATCAACATTTTAATATATTATGATGATAGATTGTCCGGTTAAAAATGTCGTTTTTTAAATGAAAGAATTAAATTCAAACAAAAAATTAATTTAACAATTTCATCAATACAATGTATTTTCTTTCAGTAGATACAACCTTTTCCCATCTATTTTTTTTTAATTTCGGAATATTAAAATTCAACGAGTTTTGATATAAAATATTTTTCGAATCTATTTATGATTTTTTCCGCCCGATAAATAATGAATGCTACATCGATCTAAATAAACAATAGTCGAAAAGAGCAAGATCAGAATAATAAGGTGGATGCGGAATCGTTTGCTAATCGAGTTTCTTTGATTTGTTTTCGGTTATCTTTGATTTATGGGGTCGCGCATTATCATGTTGTTAAAGAATTTAGCAACGGTCGATTACACCTTTTCATATTCAATGCCACTTTAAAAAATTCTAAATATGAACAATAAATTTTCCTCGTTATGGTTTGACCCTATGCAAGGACTTCGTAGTAAATTATCCCTTTGAAGTCCCACTATTCATTTAAAAGAGCTATGTTTATTGATAAACTCGGTCGAGGGGTTGATTTCTTTACCTGCCTTTTTGAAAGCAACTGTCTTTTGCATTTTTGATTTGAGTAGAAACATCCACTTTTCATCTCCATCTACAAGATAGTGTTAAAACGGTTGTCTCTTTTCTTTATCGATCAAATCATAAAACAGTAATGTCATGCGATATCCATACCCCCTGTTTTATGACCTTTCTTATTTTTTCAAGTGTATTTGAATACTTTTCCGAAAGAGTCCAAGCTTTTCTGTTCATTCTCGTATAGTCTATGATGGATTTGATTCAATTTTAGCACGCAGGATATCGTCATCCACTTTAACATTTATCTCACTTCGGACCTAATTTTCTAAAGTAAAATTTTCACTTTTAAATTATTTAAACTATCTTTGTCATTAACAAATAGTTAGAGATCTTCGAGTGTGTCACAAATATTTTAGGCATTATTTGTATACAATTTTGCGTAAATTGTTTGTTTGCCACTAAATCCACCATCTTGAAACACGGTTTGAAAAAAAAAAATTAGAAGTGGAAATGTAGTATTTTGGCTTAATTTAGCTTTATTTGGATGGTTGTATAGATATAGTCGATGTATATATTTATTAATTGAAATTCAATGAAGAATGTTTGTAATTAAATTGAATTACACCAGTGATTGGTGCATCAAATCCATTTAATTAGACCAGGCACTCGATGCATTGGATTGGTTATTGATTCACGGAACCAAAATGGATATCTAAACAACCACTAATCAATATGGCATTTGTGCAGAAACGCTCTATACCATGTCAAAGATCATTAATTACAATAAAAGAAATATATAGATAACCACAATATGGTTACACAATAAATTTGATACTCATCTATGCGATACAATAGAATAATTAATTGCTTACTAACAATACCGTATTCGTAGTAATACATTAGAGTGTATTATTGTATTGTATAATAGCGTATACATATTTATATATGAATCCATTAGAAATTTACGGATAGATTTGTAAATTTAAGGGTAGTTTGAAGGAACGCACAAACACATGATAATTAAAGCGAGTGAATATCGCCTTTCATCAGTTAAACTTATTCAGTATTATCATCATTGGTTTGTCTGTTTATATTTTGTAAGTGCATTCAAATTTACTTAAAAATACAACAATATTGACGCTCATAAATGATAAGTTGTTCAGCTTAAGAAACTGTATATAATTAGAAAATATTGATTCGCCGTATACAAATGCTGATAATGTTATAATAATCGAAACGTATGCTTCGAAACCGATTATGTTGATTATTTAATCCCCGTAAGAGCAATGTGTCTGTTAATATAAGCATAAATAGATATTCTGTATCTCATCTGCTTTATTAATATAAAGCAGATGCTGTAAATCTGTTTGTCTGTAAATCTCCGAAAGTGGATTCTAATAGAAGAGCCTAAATAAAGGTCTATGCACGTAGACTTGATGCAAATAGTTAATAATAATCTGTATATAATATCTATTGATTTGCACAATGCAACATTTAATAAGGCATTTTTAAATCACAAATTATATTTGTTCACTTCAATTGATCAAGTTGAAGGCTGAAAGACATACATACAATTGGATTTGATGTATGTAGGGCTTGTCGGTTTCAAAAACCGGTTTTTAAAACCCGGTTTTTAGGCAAAAATTGTGATCTTCGACAACCGATTTTTTAATTCTAAAAATCCGGTTTTGAATATAAAAATTAAATTTTCATTATCTGAGAATTTTAGACGGAATACATTGAATATTTCCATTGAACATTTATCCTACATTTACCCTACACCCAGCGAAAGGGTGTTTTCATTATCGGGAAGTATTATCATAAAAATAAGATTATCTTTAAAAAGTAAATCAGTTGATGTTATGTTTTCTGAAAACGTATTTCCTAAATCAAGCAGAAAAAAATAGATAAATAGAATCAATACTTTATTTCTTTGCTTCAATAACTTCTTATTTTGATTACTTTTTTGACAACAATAACTACATGTTTTGTTATGATTATGATAATTTTAAATTTTGCTTAAAAATGTTTTATTATATGTGCCAATGATTGTATTTTTGTGATTATTATATTAAATGTTTAAATTTAAATCGACATTGTCGATTTTATGTATTAAAGTCTGTGTAACGTCTTAAACATTGAAAAAAATCGAATAAATTCAATGTATCCATTATTTTAATTTTATATTTTATATATTTCTTAAAACCGAAAACCGGTGAAAACCGTTTCGTTTGAAAACAGAAAACCGAAAACCGGTTTTCTAGAATGTCTTTTAATAAGCCCTAGATGTATGTATATACAATCGAACTTTTTATATCTGCACCAAATTTCACACAGTTCTTATTCAAAGCTCTATGCAAAGCACTCATTACTCATGTTTTGACCGAAATATTTTTTTTAATATTATTAGCACTATTTCACAGTGTTATGATATATTTTTGGGTCACAAGTAGAGCTTGTTGGTTTTCAAAACCGGTTTTTAAAACCAGATTTTTTAGGCAAAAGATTGATATTCGAAAACCGGTTATTTGATCCTGAAAACTCGATTTTGAATATAAAAATTAAATTTTCATTTTCTAAGAATTTTGGACGAAAAATATTGAATCATTCACTTAAAGCACATGCTCTAGCACTCAGCGTGATATTGATCTAGCTAGGAAAAGGTTCTTCTCAGAAAAGGTTTTAACTAGTTTTGAAATATTTTTTGCAATTAATTCTTATCTTTACAAAAAATGAAATTCTTAAAATGATTGAAATTATATTAACAAGGATGTATCTGAGTCTCTCAGCAAAAAGAAATATTGAAAAGGAGTGTGTAGGAATAGTTGAAGAAGATAAAACTCTTAAAGAAGCGTTTGAGAAGTCCATTAATAAATTGCTTCGGGAACCGGTAAAAAAAGCCTAACGTCAAATCATTAAAAGCAGAATTTGCGCTATATGAGTCAACTAACCAAAGAAGGAAAAAAATACAAATATAATTCGAATGTTAAAAATTCACACAATGCATCAAAAGTGTGTTTTCGTTTTAGTGAAATATTGTCCCAAAAATAAGATCCTCATTAAAAAAGAGTTCGATCAGTTGATGTATTTTATGTTTTCAAGTCTGCGTAATGCATTTAATATTGAATAAAATTTGTTATTTTAATTTTATATTTCTTAAAACCGAAAACCGGTGGAAACCGGTTTTGTTCGAAAACTGAAAACCGAACACCGGTTTTGAAGAATGTCGGTTTTTTTACAAGCCCTAGTTACAAGCGATAAGATAAACAAAAACATTATTTTTCGCCCTTTACTAACCCATTGTTGAAAATGTATTTTTATGTTCAATTCCATACTTATCAAATTATGCCTAGTGCTACTCAGAACCCCGGAGAAAATATTTTCATCTAGTTTGTAAAATTCGCCTTCTTTCAACTTGATTTAATTTAGGTATTCTGTATTATTTTAGGAACTTCATAGATTTTTATGAAGCTTCATACACGGGAAGGTCCTATAAATCTAAATAATTTGCTTAACATAGTTATAAATAAAAAATATTTGCCTTTGTGAATATAAACTCATTGATAATGTAATTGATTGTGTGCTCAACGATGCAACAACTATTTTGCCCGAGGTTAATCAACGAAGCTTTCCAATTGAAATTGAACGTATGACGTACATGGATTAATTAACAAGTAATTAATATCATCAACAATCAAGTGTATCCTTAATTTTCATCCTAAATCATGCATTATTTTTTTTCAATGAATTTGTATTGCGAGTGAATCAATTTTGATTATAAGGCCTTTAAAAATCCATCAGTCAGGATCCCAGGTTACTAACAGCCCCGCCCATATCAAGACACGGTGAATTTTTTTTTAAAAAAATACAGGTGGAAACGTGCATTTTATAAAAGGCGGATCTGAAATTAGCCGTCCGTTTATTGACGTTTTTAAATATTTTTGCAGTCGGTATTGTCAAGTCGGGTAGGTGCACTCCCCACGTTCGATCCGATTACAAATCAGGCATCCGCCATTCATTTTGTGCATAAACTCGCAGCTACACATCAACAGGGGCTACATATACCATATTTATGAAATGATGGATATTTGCAAGGATTATGGTCTATCGGGAAAGAGGAAAGGTGTACTCGATATTGCCAACAATGGTGGTGTCACGTATTGGCGATGTAAAATTGAATGTGCGGTGTAGTGCAACGCTCACCGGGGACGTCACGCTGCGCCGTGGAGCTCGTGACGTCATATAAATGAGGCTTTCGCGGAGAAGGCTTCACCGGGGGGGTTGGAAGGGCGAGTGGGGTGCGGTAGCTGAGGGCGTGGTCGTGCTATTTTTAGCCGAGCGCCTCCGTGCTTTTCTTCGGCTGCACGACCAATGGAACGTGCTCGGATCATTATTGTTATCACATTCGATTGTATTTGTATTGTCGAGATTGCGTTCTATATTTCGAAATGATGCAACACTCATCCATCCGGCTTTGGTGGGGTTGGGAGGGTGCATTTATCCTTTGTATCCTTTGTGTTGGACGCAGGAATTTGCGAGTCATATGTGACGGGCTTGAGCGAAATACGGCATTCCTTGACAGCATGACCATTTGCCACTACATTTTCCCGGCCGGATTAAAGCAAAACGCTTACATATTCATATTTCGGATACAACAAGATTTTTTTAATAAAATATATGCAAATACATTATTTTATTAATATTTATGCAAATATTAACAATATATTGATTTGGAACCCGTTCCAAATAAATATACTCCTAGAGAGATCTTTCTCGTTTATTCCATCACCTTTTCCCAATTTATCTGCGAATACTGAATTATATTATACAAAATACTAATATACCATAATTTATGTTATTCATTAAAACATCATTATTTGTATTAATTTCTTCTCTTTCATAGAGTGCCATAATCATTGTCAGATAGAGACGATCTTCATGATGATGATTTTTAAGTAGGAATTGATCTATAGTTGAATGATGAATAATTAATTCGTTAGCTGGTTGAGTTATATTTCAGAAAATTGAAAGCTATCAAGCTGAGCCTGGATCGCAAATAATAACAATACATCGATTTTTAGACGTAAGATGAAATTTCCAACTCAATATATTTAGTATAGCATAATTCTAAAATATCATTATGGAAATACAATGCATAAAAGAACTTCGCTAAAATTATGCAAGCTAAATGTGAATAGTTTTCGGAACAAAAAGACTGGAAAACAATGGATGCACAAACAATACAAAAAATAATATTTCAATGCATTTTTCCATAAAACCGATATGAAATCGGGATATCTTATATTACAGAGATACAATATTTGTCCTAGTTGCTGATATTTTACCAACAAGAACTACATAGCAAATATCTGACTGCACTAAACATATTTTTAATTCAACATAACAATGGATTTATCTTCAATTTTTGCAAAAAAAACTATGTATTAAATTATCAAATAGCTTAATTCAATTATAAATTTAAAATACTTTCATAGCTTCTCGAGCAAAATACATGATTTTGTTGCAAATATTTTTTGCATGATGATTCCATATTGAATTATTTGTACCTGATTTTCGATTTATACATACAATAGCACCTCTGATCATATAATATACACATACATAAATGTCGAATCATATTCAATTCATTATGAGAGAAAATTTTAACATGAATTTGGCACATGATGCTAAATATCTGTAATGTCGAATTAATTAAAATCCACGGTCACGTATTTAATGTCGTTCACAACTAAATACCTAGAAGTTGAAACGATATCATAGCAAGCATATCGAATGCAGTTATTGCGGCGTAATTTAGAATTTTGGAACTCATGTTTGTCAATGGAAAATTATGTTCTTGCTTGATAATGATGCAGATTAAAATTTGACACAATGGAAATGCGTACAAGTACATTTCTAATATATTCCCGGTATATTTAATGATGTACCAAATTAATATTTATTTATACAAAAAATAAGTGCACATCAAGAGACGTATAAATTAGCTTGAGATGTGTTACTTTTAATAATTAATATTGTGATATTCTCTTTCATCTGAAAATTTTATGTTGATGTATGTCAATGTAGCTGTTTATTATATAATTGAGTTTCGAGACTCTTCAATTCACTTTCCGAAACAAACCACAAGTTGTATACAACATCAAACTATTTGGAAGAAAATTGTTTTAAGATAATAATCTTATAAGAACTTGACGACAAGGTAATGAAAATGAAGCTTTTGAGAGTGTAGAAGAGAACATTGTATAGGAGCGTAATTTCCGCCCTCTTCTTATGGGTAATATAAAATGATTTAACATTTTTAAATCCTATAGCAACGATTTATTTAAAAATAAAGTTGGAGATGCATAATATGCATTTTCATTCATATAGATTTTTTATAGTCAAAAATGTAATAAAAAAGTATAATAATCCCAGAAAATATTTATACCAGTGTGATCCTATTTTTCACCAAAAATTCAATTCCATGTACGAAGTCAAATTCAATTATAGTTTATGGATAATGCCTCATACTACAGCATAATCTATAAACCTTATTCAATAACAAATTCATGGAAAAGTCCAATGGAATTTGGCCAAATTCCAAACGTGTAACTGTATGATAAATATATATATGTATTTATAAATAAAATTATATGGTTGACATTTAATATAAATTTGGTCACGCTGTGATACGCCTTTTTACCCGGATTCAAAGTTTATGGAAGAAATTTGAGCTTTTATCAAAGGTCAAGTGGCTAAAAATAATAAAACAATGATATTAAACGACAAGAAAAATAATCAAATATTGCTACATTTTTCCAAAAATATTTTTGGAACTATCACCTGTTTTCTAAATTTGGGTGCTTTGTAGATGAAACTTAATATTAATATTGATTTATAATCATATTTTTAGAAATTTAATATTTTTTATTGATTTGTGTTCTGTATTCCGTGGGAACGTTAAAAACGATAGATAAAAAAATCATTTGAAATTCATTTAAGAAGATTTTTATATTTATTGGCCCTTCATAAAATTATTTAAACAGGTTTTTTTGCACATAGATTGACAATTTTTTTTCGGGGTTTAGAGGGGTCTTTTGCTATGTTTCACACATCGACCATATGTCACAACCCTGACACTTATGTCAGGGTTGTCGAAATATATTTTTTTAAGCTTTTAAAGTTTAACGACTTATTGAATGATTTGTATGACATTGTGATGATAATCACAGATTACAAAGTTATGATAATTTAAAGGTGAAATTTTAGGTATTTTTTCAAAATGATTGAAAAATAAATACTTCCTCCTATTTTCGGTCTGCTCGTCCATCTATTCCATCCTGCGATTTTCTTGCCATTTTAATTGATATTTTTAAATAATAGCCTGTCGTATGCCCATAAACAAAGTAATATTTTTGCATATTTAGTGCCTTGAAGCAGTAAAAGCAATTTGACGATATTTATAGTGTAAAATTGAGTTCAATTATAAGGGATTGAATCGACTTTGAACCGTTCGCCCCTAATTGGCCTCCAGCGGGCTACTTGTCGCTTAATCCGCTCGCAGGCGCACAACAAATAAGGATACAAACTGTGCAACCATAAAAAGGAAATGGTAATGCCACAATATTCCCGGCACGATATTTTCAAAGTATGTCATACAATTTTTAATTGCGTCGTATTGTTCGATATAAATTATGGCCCAAACGGCTTATTGATGGAGCCAAGACGTATCAAGGGACCACGGGCCAAAATAGACATTTACCTGGTGGTCGTTAGTATATACTGATGGCTATGTCTATTTGTGTTCGGTTTTATATCGTGACACAAGGCGCAAAAGTCATATAGTTTTACGAGGAGAGATCACGTGTTTGATCGTCCTCGGGAGACAGGACGGTAGTAATCGTGAGAGTGAGATTAAATGTCTTGGAGGACGTGCCTGTTTTAAGAATTATCCTCCACCCACCAAGGCGAGACATTAAATGTGGTCGTACAACGAGATGAAATTGAACTCAAATCACATGACGATTTGTTATTGATGTTAATAAAAATAAATTTTATATTAATATAGGCGTATATGATATACATTATTCGTCAGACTAAGTGTTACCAATTTTTTTTTTTCATTTCAAATTTTCAATTTCTCAATAATTCTCAATGTTCTAAAACGTTTTAAAAGTGAAATCAGCTTAAAGCCAATTGAGAATACACCTGAACCTTGTATACCATGCTCATATATGTAATACAAATTTGTTTTATACAAGGTGTGAATTTCATACAAAAAAGTTTGTTAATATCCTTTATTTTTTATTGATCTATCGACAAAATATATATTTATTGAAAAAACTTTATAACTTCAATAAGGCATTCAATCATCATCGCAATCACTAAAAATTCTATATGTTCGACTCTTTTTCGAAATCGGTTGTAAGGTTTTATCAACGGAGGAAACAAGAGTATTTTTGGATTAGGGTTTTAAAAATTCTGTAATAAGCGATTGTCTCTTTTTGGAGTATAAGTCTTTACGTATTTCGTGATGAGGGCCCAAAATAATTTTGTATTTCCCTCTTGAATTTCTTCCCTCTTTCCATTATGGGATCATTTTCTTATGAAAATATATTTTAATTTATCAGTCAATCCCAAGCTGTCGTCTATTGTTTTTACTGTGAAACACGCAAGCTACTTTGCATCAAGTGTTTTCTAACTTATTCATTATTTATTTAAAATGAAAATCATTAAAACCATCTCCACTAATACCGCGACAAGTGTAAATTGTTTTTTTGGTAATCATCTTCTATTGGTGGTACAACATTTTTTTCAAGGAATACTTCTAGCCACATATTTTTTTTCAGTAAGCATTTAAAGTGAATTTTTGTATTTTTTAATGGATGCTGTAACCATTTCAGCACAATTTCGAATAGATTTTTTTTCAGGTTTGTATAACTGTTAAATTCTCATCCTAATCTATACAATCTAATATTCGACGAATATAATTTGCTTTAAATGTTAAAATCATTATTTGATTCAATGATGCATAGCTTGCGGCCCACAACAAATATTTTTGTAGCCCGGCACACAAAACATATACAAGAATGCCTAATTAAAGCTGCAGAAACTATTTATCCTGGAAATATAAAGCATTTTATAGCAATATCTTTGTCTCGTAATACAGTTGCAGAAATGTTATAAGTATCCTGTCAGATCTAGAATTAATAAGGCTCAACTTGGGTTAGTTTTAAAAGTAATTACTGTTAGCAATATTTCCCCTGAAGTAGAAAAAAAAGAAGCAGAGAAGAAATTCCAAGCATTACGAAGAAAACATTAAATTATGTTTGTCCCTTTTTATGAACATTTTAAGTTTTTTTGCGACCGACTAAAGCTTAAGCTTTTTTTTAATTTTGGCCCATGTTAGCTTTTGAGTTTAACGTCCCTATTATAGACTATATAGATATGTTTAGTGGAGAAAGTCCTGGTACATTGTCTTTCTGCATCAAGTATAAAATATATGTAAAATTAATTTATTTTCCATGATTGTACCAAATAAATTATGTTATTTAATCTTATTTATTTTGAAAGCTTATTATATTTATTTAGGTATTTATAAACAACCTTGGCCATAGTACATCAAAATAATATTAAAATATAGGACAACACAAGAATAACATAATTAAAATGGAAACGTAAACATAATTAATTCTAAAAATAAAAAGAACAACACAATTCATTTTCAATGAGTCTAAATCGAAGTCCATATAAATGACATTGTTGCAAAAGCTTCGAGATTGTTGGGTTTCATAATGCGTAACTCAAGCTTTTTTAAACGACCGAAGACCTTAAAAATTCTTTATTATGCTTATGTTAAGAGTACACTGGAATACGTATCTCAAATTTGGAATCCTAAATACCAAACAGGTTGTATTGAAAGAGTTCAAAGAACTTTACAAAATGTATTTGCTTCAAAATGGGAAAACCATACCATTCATCCGAATATAAATGTATTTGTATAAAACATAATTTAGTACCGCTCTATAAGCGTCATATAATAGCTGATATAATTTATCAACTAAAAATCATAAACAGTAAAATTGATTGTCCTGAACTACTGAGTTGTATTCATTTTAACACAACTAGCATATCAAAAATATTCTATCGATCGAGCATTTCCACTAACGTCTATTGACTTCAGATAGAATAGCTTTTTTAACAGAGCCATAATAAACCTTAACGATGTGCTGAGGGAATTTGAGTTGGATATATTTGATTGTAATCTATTATCTAATCTAATATCAAATGTATATTAATCAGTCTATTTAACGCTTGAAAATAACAATGACTACGAATCCAGATTACAAACTAAAATTAAAGGACCTATTAAACTGAGTACCTGATATATTATAACTATCAGGTCAGTCCAAAAGCTCGTGCGCATTTTTGGGATTTTTTTTAAATAGTGTAAATAAAACACAATTAAATTTAACATTTGAAAATCAATAATCAATACAAACGTGCTTTGTTATATTTTTTATTTTCGTGTGACGAATCTGCCAGATCTGCAGCGATAAAAATAATAGTGTACATGGTGAACATACTATCAGTCTAAGGACTGCATAGAAATAGTTGTTAGTGAAAAAAATAAAATTTAAAGGGAGCCCTGTTCAGGGCGTCCTGTTAATTTTAATAACGACGCTCTTAAAAATATTATGGGGTCAGAGACACAATTAACAAAGAATCAGATCGTAGAAAGGATGGATTCATCTCATGAAACAGTCTTTCGTCATTTAAAGGAGATTTAGGAGAGTATCCAAGCTTAGAAAGTGGATACTGTATGAGTTATCCGAATCAATTTGCCATCAACGAATACGAACGAGCCATTTTTAACCGTTTGGTAACAAATGACGAAAAATAGATTATTTATCTTAACACCATAAGAAAAAGACAGTGGACAGATAGAAATAAGCAGACAATTCCAACAGCAAATGTGTCTTTACATCATCATAATAACACATCATAGGGCTAGAATAACGCTGCAAAAAATAGTGAATTTAATTGGGAGCTTTTGCCACGTCCTGCTTACTTCTCGGATATTATCCCAAGTGATTTTCACTAATTCTGTGCCTTAATTTTTTTTACTAGGGAAAAAGTTAAATTCTAAATTGGATATATAAAATGGACTTTCAAGTTTTTTTTCCATCAATACCAGTGTCTTCTTCAATTTATACAGCAATGCAATTTAAAAGCTATCTGAGGGATAAAAATGTTAAATTGTGTTTTATTTAAAGTATTTAAAAAAAATCCCGAAAATGCGCACGAACTTTTGGACTGACCTGATAAAATATGTTATATTAAGGCTGTAATCTAATTCAATTTTATTACTAACTGTATGTAAAGCTGTTGGTTTTACACGAATAAAATAAATAAATACAAGTCGAATCCATCTCTTAAATATAATAGAGACTCTGGCGGCTGAAACAGATCTAACAAGAGTATTCCCTGACGAGGAGACGCAGCACTTCATAGCAGTTCTACAAAGAAACCCCCCGTGCTCAATGCACCCATATAGAAACATGGAGGATACACTTCAGTTTCTGGATAGCCTAAACAGTGCTTTATAACCGTTGTTATACTGCATCCAAATCTGTCGCATGCTGCCTTGACGGAAGATTATCCATAGCTCCCTTGTGTACAAGAACGAGCAAAAATTGAAGAAAAGCTGACATTTCACCTTTTCTGGCTGTATTTGTAAAAGCGCAGAATGCAGATGGATTTTCTATGCTTTGTGATATCAGCGTAATTCCTTAGCTCATCGTCATCGGTAAGTGCCTTATCATGTCGAAATATCATCTCGACTAACTTGGAGATATTGAAGATCAGTTTGGGCATAACAGTAATTCACACATCCTATAGCAGCCTTTCTAAGTGCAAATGAGAGATCGTCAGTATCATACAAAGCCGTTTGAACAAAAATATACCACATTTAAATAACCGTGTTGTAGTTAGCCAATGTTGTACTAGGCTCAGGTGTACTTTCAAATGATTCGTACCTTGGTATTTATAATTGATTCTTCATCCACAATTGTTGCGTTGGAATAAAACCTTTGATTTGAACGATGCCGAGAAGTATTTTTTAAGTAATATTTACGATATATGGGTACATTAATTGAAGTATTGCATTGTTTAAATAGAGATGAGTCTCAGTCGTGATTCATATACGACACGTTGAATCGGTTTATATGAACTAAATTGAAAGCTTTTCTGCATTCGGTTTAGAATTTCATTAAATTCAGAATTTCATACTCTGAACAATTTTCGAGAAAGTTGCTGCTTGTTAATTACAGCTCGTTATTATTACATTTTGCGATGCTGCCAGTACCTTAGAAACTATTAATGATTCAGTCCACATACATTTTGACCATGTTCAGATGTTTGAGCTCACAAACAATCGTCGCTTAGAATTTGCAGATAAAATATGAAGCAATTCCATTTTATGTATATATTTTTATTGCAATTAATATACAGAAATAGAGGTTTGTGTCATGTTAAAAAATGCTATGGAGTAATTAAGATAACTTTAAAATAATGAATGCCTTTCGGAAGATTCATGGAAAGTTATTCGTTCTATAGATCTTGAAGAACTTGGTTCTACTCTGCATAACTTTAGACAGTTATTCGATAATGATATTATGTAAGACATAATTAATGAGACTTACTCATATACTGTATAATGTGACTTTTAGAAGCTCATAAATAGTATATTTAAAAAAAATATTTGAATATGAACAAAATTGATAGATTATAAAAGACACACATTTTCCAAAAAAAAGATGTTATTCGAATGTTTTTTTTTTTAATTTAATTTTGCAAATTTTCCAACAATTCAACATTGAGATGAAATACACAGACTCGCAACGACTGTCTCATTCAGTTTGCATTTTGAATTTGTAGAGCATCTATGAATATGTATGTACGCTGAACATTTTGTAGTGTAGTGCTTTGTATTAATCAGATTAGTATGCAATATTCCATATGTGCCCTGTATCCATAGTATAATCTTTTGCGGTCCGCAGACAAGTGTAATTTTATTAATATTTGCAATAATTTAATAAATTAATGAATCGTCTATTGTCAATAAAACTTTTCATTTAATATATCTGACAACGTGGTTTGTTACAAATTTGTAGCTATTTTTTCATTTTTATACACCGAAATGTTTCAAATGGTACAGGCGCTGGTAAAATTTCCTCGTCATGTGTTCAAGCACACAATGAACATGGAATGGAATAGAACACATAGTGTGAAATAATAATTAAGTCTTCAAAATCACTGAATGCAGAGTGCTTATTACAGACTTGAAGCTTGAAAGCCTTTGGTGTAACTATGCGTAAGTAAGCTTCCAATATACAATAGATTTATTCCAGCATACGTAACAAAAGCCAAGCTTTAGTGGTAATCATCTTCACAAGACGAATTAATTACACACACCCTTACCATTCGAATATTTACCATAATGTGTGTTCCGCAATAATGGCCCTTTTAATCATTCAATCAATATGTTCGTTAATTTTTTATTTTGATCCGCGAAGATTGCTCAAATCTCTTATTTTTAGCATGTATCAGAGTTATCATATTCATGAAAATAAATTAAAAAGAAGTACATTTCGTTGCAATATCAGCAAATGTTATATTTCTTAGATTGAAGATCAAAACCATCAATTAATAAAATATTTATATATGATCCCAATACGAGAAACATCCCTATTTTTTCACCCCTCAAGAAAGTAGATTCTTAACGAGCTGCTATAAGGATTCAATCAATTTAAAATGAAAAGGCACTCACATAGGTATCGATGAGATCGCTGCGGTGTGGCACGAAATAATTGTGGTCTTCCATATCTCTCCGCTTCTTCACCCTCACGAAATGCTCCATGGGTGCCAAACCTTTTCTTGCGCAGGCTGCCGCCAGGAACTCTTCGACGCTCATCGCTTCCCTCAGGACAACAGCTGCATGAGCGCTTTCTGGTAATGATACTTTTATCGTCTTCTCCGAGTCTTCGCGTGACATCTAAAAATAAAATAAATCACGATGAAATTTCACATCAAAAACGACATCCGCCCGTGTATTGAGGGAAAAACAAAATAAATTCACATATGGATGCATTAAAGATAAGCCATATGGATATCCTGCTATCATTAAAATCTCTATTCCCAAGGGCTAAAAGAACGACATCATATGAAATATTTAAGAAAATACGCAAATACAGATCACCCATACAAATTTAAACCCTATACAAAGCATAAATCCTAGTCGTATTCTTGGCATTTATGAATGTGGATATAATTTATGCTAAACTAATACTGTGATGATTGAACACTTAAAGTGTTTAAAAGTTTACTAAAAGATCTATGAATTAGTAACTAAATTCCATATTTTTCTACATTTTTTCAAAACGAAACTGAAACTACACATCTGATTGATATTTAAATTGGTCGGAAAATAATCTGTTTGTATAGATTCGATGTATGCCTTATTTAAAAAAAATATAGGTTTTATGAGACTGCAATGTTGAGGCGGGAGCACTCTCGGGGGCAGAGTACGGGGACACGGGACCGTTCTTCTATCGGGCCGTGATGTTGCTGGACGAATGCATGGGAATAGACTGGTGTCGAATAGAAGAGACTCTCTTCTCTAAATAACTATGTATTCCACACGAGAGAGAGATTTGGCTGCAGGAAGGACGACCTCCCGCAGCCAAGGTTAACCGATGACTTCTCCGACACCCGCCTCCTGCGCGTCACTACCCAACCGACAATGGTGCACGCGCAAGAAGTGATCCGTCGGTATGCAGGTGCAATGT
This sequence comes from Stenopsyche tienmushanensis, assembly GCA_008973525.1. Lineage (NCBI taxonomy): Eukaryota > Metazoa > Arthropoda > Insecta > Trichoptera > Stenopsychidae > Stenopsyche > Stenopsyche tienmushanensis. Next base: position 217,804 of record WACJ01000142.1, read on the forward strand.
CTCCGTAATACCACAAGAGATGGCGCTGTTAAAATAACACATTGCATCTGAAGAGAGACGGAAGATGTCGCTGTTAATCTGAGCAGATTTAATTCGCCAGCTACTACGTGGGGATGGTAAATCGCCCACGCTACAAGACCATTACCAACAATTTTGACATGATTTTTCATGGCGTATATATGTTTTTAAAAATGTGATCACCAGCCACACCTCATGTAAATTTAAACCCAAGATGAGTTACGAGTCCAACCACTTAATCGCGGGACTACCTACATGTGTATTAAGTCTAAAACTATTTCTACATAAAATGTATGAATGATCTGGAAATTGTGCGAGCCACAGAATAAGGCACGTCCCCAGACAAATAAATCCAGTGGTGTCAGATCTAGAGATCGTGCGAGTTACAGAATAGGATAAGTCTCCAGGCGAAAAAATCCAATGGTGTCAGGTCTGGAGACTGTGTAAGCCAAGTGCAAGGTATCATGTGCAAATCACGTATTTTGGATATTTTTCAAAATGTTCAAAAAAAAAATTATCTTTCGACAACCCTGACATTTGGGACATAGGGCTTATGTGTGAAACCAAGCAAAAGACATCCCTATCCTCCTTAAAAATTGTGTCGGTCCATACGCTACACATTCTGTATATTAAATATTCGAATACACGAATATTTTACCAATTTTATATTCGCTAATCGAATAATTGAATTAACGATTATTTGGGACTCCTTATCACAAAACTCATTGCAGATATAGGATTACTGTCATGTAATCGTTTTATAACACGTTCACCTAGATGGCCCACCAAGTCTGCCTTCAAAGACATGAAATCTTCAACATCAAGCTCATTAAAACATGACTTTATTATTATTGGTATGAATGCAGCCCTCCTCCTTTGAATGTTTATAAAAGATACTCTTTTCCATTTCCTTAATCATTTGAAATTATCAAATGCTTACCGTTTTAATATGCTTTTTTGAAATTGAGCAATCCTAAAGTGTGAAGTTATATAGTCTATATCCAGCATTGAGAAATATGGCTATTATCGACGTTCCCACGGAAACATAAACGATCTAGTTGAGTTTTTATTTTTCACATTTTTATTATTATTCCAGACGAATGGTAAAGTACACGAATCGAATTTTACAAAATTTTGCTGATTTTTGATTCACGTTTTATGGATATTTGCCGAACAGACGTTCGTGCTATTTTCGATTCCTCGCGGGAGCGTCCTGCTCTCAAAGTTCACTTCGTTAAATGGTGATCTACTTAGGAAACAATTTTCACGACTCGGTTAGGAAAACTTTCACGGCACACCAAGTGGATCGAGTCAATTCGATTATTACGGAATACTGACTAGAATGACTGAAGTTTCCTTTGCAAAGTTGTAATTAAAGCGAAGGTTTAATTTGAAAATTTCACGATAAAATTGAAGGTGGATTGATCCACATTTGTCAATAACAAATACAATTTTCCAACGGAAAACTACGTATTTTTCATATTGTGAATTAATTTTTTTTTTCTTGAAGATGTGATCCAACGTTGATCAAGTCATATGCAGAGTAATTTAGTTTGGACAAGTTTATAAATGAGGACAACAGTTGAGCGTGGAAGAGGTGGAGTAGACTGCAGATCCTATGGTCAACCGCAAACCTTTGGAATAAATAATGAAGCTGCAGCAGGCATGTTAATAGACAATTTACAATGGAAAAACAACCCCTATTTGAATAGAAGGATTTAAGTAAATACTTCGCCGGTGAAATTACACAACGTTAAATCTTACTTGCAAGGGCGTTTAATAATTTATCTATTTGAATAGGAAAGAAAACGGCTTACTAAAACACACTTTTTATTTTCTCATATTACAGCATGGGAATATAGAAATGTTTAATTAAATGCTCCAAAAATTCTTCAAACATTTTATGTCGATGGTAGGAAAAAATGCTGATTATTGACCAAATGAATTGTTCATTTTTAACATAAAAAAATCAAAATTAATCATCATCACGGAGAATAAAATCCAGATTTTATGGCGAATGATTCAGCTGTTGAAACTCTCATTAAATAATTTAAGCCTGAGCTTTGAAAGACTTACTGACTTTGGAAGCATACTAGTGCATTCTCATGCAATAACATGCAGAGCTTTTGAGAGCTTCCCTCAACTCTTCCTTGGATGGCTTCTCACTACAATAAATAATTGTGTAAACAAACGTCTTTGTAGTTGTAATAGTCTTCTGTTGTATGAATTTTAACAATAAAAGTCCTTTATCATCCCAAAAAACAATTGCTATGATCTTCGTGATCAGCTTATTTTTCAACCTTGAGAAAATCCTTCTTGGGACTCAAGATACAAGTGATTGACCCAAGTTTTGCCTCTTTGAAACTACAGGAAAAATATTTCAGATTCTCAGTGCGATCTAAGCTCTTCTAATTACATTTTTACCAAGTCCTTTGAAAATAAAATTAATTTTATCTAAACCCATCTTGTACTAGCACTTTCAAAACTGCTAAAATTAAGCTTTCCATTTTTTGGCAATTTTTTTTAAGAAATTGTCTCCATAGAATATCCAGTATAATAAAAATCATCAATTGATTATCTTCATCATTTAAGCTCCGTACTCAAAATTTTAGTTATATAATTTCAAAGGGCAATCTCCATACAAATTCATGTAACAATTTTGTCTTCTACCTTTTTAGTATGAAATTTTACTATCAATATTTGCTCCAAATAGAGCTCCGAGTGTTCTAAATCAAATTTACTCCAACTGTCCTACTTAAATGAGGCTATGTATAAAACATATCAAAATGCCTGCATTATATCATACCAAAGTGGATAAACTATTAAACGCTCTTCATATTTACTTATTTATCCATGTTCTATATGAATGAGCAAAATACATTGTGAAAAATATTTATCAAATAAAACATAGTTGACAATTTATGCTAGATAACTCAGTGTTTGTGACAGATTTTAAAAATGTACTCATATTGACCGATATGTCTTTCTGTCAATTCTCTTGACTCATTAGCTTTAGGTTGAAAAATTGTGATTTAAACATGAACAATGCTTTTTACTTTTTACGCCGTTAAAAAACTCCAAAAACAAAGGCCCACAATATGATTAAAAAATCATAAGCTTGAAATGGCAATGAACATGATATACCACTTCATATCATCAATGCTCGACCGTACCGTCAGAATAAAAGATAAATGTAAAACTTGTCGAGAAAGTAGTAATTTGTGGACGTAATCGAAACTCGGTTGTAATAACGAATTCATCAATGATATTTATGTTGGAGCGACTTTAATTATGATTAGCCATAAAAATTAATTGAAAATTGTAACGAAATCTTATCTATCAAATTGGAATTAAGGCACTTCGCCGGCGATACAAAAGACGTCGATTGTATCAGATAATTAGTATACACGCGACAAAACCCTCTTAAGGGAAGAGTTGAGCATTTAATCGGTCTGGTAATGATTAAGGAAGAACGGATGTAGAAGTTAATATACGATAAGTGGTAATTATAACCAATGTACGAACCGATAATGACCCTTAGCCGATGGAATAAACGATAAGACACACTGGATTTTCTTCGTATTTTACATCTAAAAGATATTTGATTTTTTCATAGGATTTTTTGCTACATATTTACATAATCGATAGTAGATTATACAATTTTGTAGAGTGTAAAAATAAGGGGAACTTCAAGCGTGGTGCTATTTTTTTCAGCACAAACATGCTTATTACCATGCATACGCTTGAAATACCTTATGTTTTTATTTTAATATTTTAAGCTTCATAACGTATGTTTGTATGCCTTATTAAAGAAATATTTCATAGAGATTACATAGCATATATTTTCCTACATGTTGTTTGTATAATACTATAAAATAAATATCATATTTAATAGAAAGATATGTATTTCTTGGATTATTTACAAATAAAAACAATTAAAAAAATTGCGATCGTGAAGTATTATCTTATTAACAATAGGGAAGTCAATTTATTGGTACATGAGACCTTCAATGACGGCCCACAAAGCATTATTTGATTTTTCTATGCTAATAATATACATAAATATAATATCATAAAAAGATAGGTTATTTATTAAAATATTGTATATGGATAAGAAATATTGCTGAATTGATTACTGAAAAAATGCTTTGAGGCTATAATAACTAAAGAGCTTCCTTTGGACACAAATAAAAATAATTTGTATCGAATGTTGATATTACTGAATAAGGCTTTCTACAATACGAAGATCTTTATTTTTATTTCAAAAATATGCAGAGAATTAAATACAAAATAATGAAAAACAAGCTATTTTGCCGAAAATTTGGAACTGGTTCAAAATATCGAGTCCGCAATGGTCTTTTAACCCACAAAATGACGGCCAATAAACGCGTGACCTCTTTGGATATGCTTTTGAGAACCCGCACTGCATCAATAAATATTTTCCATTTTTAATGTTGAATTTAAATTTGGGTTAAATTTTTTTTTAACAGAGCATTTTTATCATATCTTTGCAAAAATATTGGCGTATTGAACCTTAGCAAACGTTCCAGTTTTTTGAGAGTATTGCCAGCAAATCGTCGATATTTTTAACTAAAACCTGCAGAATAAGAAAACGCGTATAATTTAAATATATTGTATTCAATTCAATGAAAATTTTACATTTTTAAAAAATGTCAAATAATCAAATATGCTTATGTAAAAAAAAATCATAAAACTATAGGGTTTGTTTTTCAAACAATTTGTCATTATAACTATTAGTATACTTCAGTCTATTTATATAGCTTGAATAAAAGGTAGTCTAGAGTAGTTTTCCACCGTCTCCCTAAGAAAACTACTCAGTCCCCCAAAACTACTCCCATACTCCCAATCGAGACGGACGCAAAAGCGTTCGTCAATACGTTCATTCAGGATACCCGTTGGATGAGCGTTCGAAATAAAACTCAGTGGTAATGCTACCTTCAATATCGAGCGAATGAGGAGGTGAATGTATGATACAGACGATATGGATGTAACCCCTTCCTGTGAATGGATATTGAAGAGGCCCATAGTTCTGCAGTGGACTGCTTGTGGCTGCACTATGATGATGATGATATATCTTATAAATACATTTAGTTTTAAACAAATCGGTTTATATGTAAATATTGATTCGCTTTAAAATGTGAAAAATTGGATTCTATGTATTTTTAAAAAATACTAGAATTCGAACTGAAATTGAATTTTCAAATATGCAACATCCAGAATATTTGGTTAATACGATTCCATATGATTATGTCCGACTAAATGAAACTCTGCTAATATTATTTGTAGATCAATACACTCATCCCTCGATTTAAACGGTACCCATTTTACGCGGTTTCACTTTTACGCGGTCAGAAAAATATATGCGCATAAAATAAAATAGAAAATAGGTGCGCATAGCTAGAGTGAGTCAATTTTCAGTTTAATCGATTTTAATTTGGATAAGTCCGTTGAATCTGAGTCTAAGCGAGTCTTGAGATCCGACCAATCACCTGGATCTCAGAAAGATCTGATCTTCTTATGGCTGAGTTCTCTGATATCTTAACGATGGTCTTTATCATGTAACAATAAAGACTTGGAGGCAAAAGTCATTTTTTTCTCTTTATCTGCCTCATATTACAATTCATTGTTTTTTCCCCATTTGTTAACCGAAATTATTAGCTTATAAATATGAAGCTGTGTTTGTGTATTATATAATAAAATAGGCTCGTTATTTATACAGTGCAGAGAGACTAGAAACGATTTTCACTCGTCTTCTGATTAACTTCCTGGTGGATTTTCACTTTTGGTGACATTCAGGCCGATTTGTCCTAATCACGTCTATAAAAGTTTCACTCCAAAAATATAATAAAATCATGAAATGTATTATCTATATTACCATGTTTTAATATCTATATTAGCATATATAAACACACTGATGATGCACATCAACGTCATGGCGAATCGGAACCATATAAATTGGCATTCAACGTCGCAAGATTTCAAAGACGACTCTGATAAACGATACTATTTACGAAGCCTTGTGAGAGTTTGTCACTCTTGTGCAGGTATTAATAAATTTCACACCTTGCGAAAGAAGGGCACGTACATTAATAACGTTGTTAGTATAAAGGATATGTTACAAAACGAGGGACCCAAGGCTTTCGCAGCATTATTATTTAAGACCGTCCTTCTTAACGACTAAGCACCGTCTTAAGCCACTAAAAGAGACATTTTGTTACGAGCGTTATTAAGCCCCTTCCAGTGCTCTCCCGAATATATTACATTAAAGTCACGCGTGATAAAGGAATTCATAATGATAATAAATAACGAGTTCCTATTTACTTGATGGAATATAAATCATATTAAGGCATTTAGCCCTTGGAAATCACTGCATTCGAGGGCATTCGGGACGTCGATCGATTGTGTTGGCTCTCGCCAATTTAAACAGTGCTGGAGCTGGTCTCGATTTCGTTTGACCTTTTTACGTGGGCCTCCCCAAGAATTATTGCGAGCACCGGAAGACAATTTTTCATTCCAAATTAGGCCAATATTTGAGATGTGTTATCCAATAGCGGAGAAACAAAACGAGAAAACGGGGGGAGAAGAAAGAAATAATAAAAGTGGTGTCGATAATTTACAGAGGCGTACACAAAGGATAGCAGCACAAGTGGAATAAGCAGAATATAAATACACGGCATACAAAGTTACGTCAAAAGAAATAAAGAGCGGTGAAAATAACGACGGGATAAACAAGAAATAACAAACGTATAAATAAGTGGAAAATCTTTTGTAAATAGTATCTTTCCCGGCTCAAAAGTATTGCCAGGTTTAAATCAAATCCTTGGCTGGCGAGGGAAGCGTGAAAAATACGCAAAACTTGAATTAATCCGTTCATCCTGCTTACAATATACAAGGCAATGTTTTAATATACACCCTTCAAAAAAATATCAATACCTAAACGGATTTATCGCATTAATAACTTTGCATGGATTTGTATTTATTCAATGAAAGTATCCCTATTATCAACTATAATTATTGCTCCTTATTTAACAGTGTAAAAACATGATATAAATACATATTTAAGCTGTGGATGTAGTCATAAAATACGAGAAATTCCTATTCCATATTTCATAGGATTTTATATACAAGGGAAGATATAAATATTGTCCAGACATATATGAGGGAAGACATATTATTATATAAGACTCTTGAGAATTCCCAGATACCCATTTACATTTACAAAATGCATATGCAAAACAGAATAAAGAGTAACATTGTATTTAGTCGCATTTTTATTATAATAGTAGTTCTATATAATAGTTCAATACAAATACATAAGTCTGCCAGATGAAATGTTACTAGAATTGTGGTATTTCAGCATCGTTGTACCAATGTTTCATTGATCAATTTGAATCAATCAAATGAAACAAGTATTATACTTATTATCAAACGTATTCGAATCAAAATATTTTCAGTTTGTAAAATGATTTTCATTTAAAATGATTATATTTTTCAGCCCATGAAGGATGAATACGATACTCATAAATTAAATATTATATTAAGGTTTTAATATTTGCGTATGAAACGAGTACATTCCGACCCTTAAATTGTTATATATTGCATATTGTCCTATTTCCAAAATTGTAGACAAGGACTTGAATTGTAGATACTCCTCGTGCGTTACATTTTTACGACCGCTTTTGAAATTGGATATGAATTTAAAGACACTTCTCTCTGCCAAAGCACTCCTCCCATCCTATGCAAAAAGCCTTGAATTTTATCTCACAAAAGGGAACACCGATTGCTCTTCTTTGGTGCATACAGAAAGCGGTCATGTTAGGGGTTCAAACATTGCCCGATAAAGGTCAAACATCCCCTACGGTGACAGGGACACCATCTCTACGCATGCGCGCATAATAGGATGTACAGCCTAACGAAAGGCAACATGAAGATCTCACCCTTGTATACAAAGGTTTTAATTTTGTAGAATTTTGATGAATTATTGATTTACATCCAAATGTTATATCTAAATATCATTTGAAGAAAACGATGTATTCATAGATATTTTCGACTGTTCCACAAGGCTGTGTCTTATATATCTTTTCAATAAGATTGATTTTATATAAATCCCATCGATTAACGTATTCTATAATCAATCATGAAAATAATTCGTACTGAAACAATTGTTAATTTTGGCTACATTCTTCTATGAATCAATATTGATTATGTGCTTTAATTTTTTAATCGTGTTTATAAATGGACCTCGTAAGCTGTACGAAACGGTTAATTTAATGTGCGTAATCTAATTTAGTGCCTAAATGTACTTGTACTAAATCGCGAAATGCGACTGCCTGTAATTAATACAAAACAGCCCTTATCGTAATCACTTGGTAAACCAGTGACATATATGGATCGTGGAGTGGTTGTTGTTAAGCTATGTATTTTTTTTGTTGGATTTAGTCTTAATAAATGGGATGAAAATGTAAGTATTTATCGAGTTAATTTTCATTTGGAATTTTTAAAAATCTGGCGCGGATGATATCTCTCTGAATTGCTACAAAATGAACGCATTAAATTTTAACTGGCTTCAATTTTGGATGCCTCGCATAAAATTGCTAAAGCATGGTGTGAAATAAAAGATTTGACAATATAACAAAGAACAGGAGGGATAAGAAACAGGAGATAATACAGGGTTGAACATCATGAATGGTTAGGAACGAATTTATAACGACCTTTTCCAGGATTACATGGATTTCGACTTCAACCTGATAGCATTGGAAGTACCAGAAGATGATTAAATGGAAGATATTCATACGAAAATCACTCCCAAAAAATGAAATTTGAAAACCGATCCAATCCCAATAAAGGATGATATAATCAAAGATTTCAAATTTTGCATGTATACGAATTATATTAAATATCAATGTAAGTAAAAGATATTTTTCGCATGTAATTTTTTACATATATAACTATATACTTAAGTAAGAGGTATAATTGTATATAAATATACTAGGTTATATAGTTTAATAATATTTATCTTATTGAATTTATTTGCAATACAATATCTGATGCTTGTCTCATGTACCCCATTAAAATCCATTTAAAACCCTTTGGGAAACAAAAATTGAGTTTTGAGAATCACATAAATTATCAACGAATAGGGGATGAATACGCGTAATTCTTTAATATCATCAAGATAGAATTTCCATCGATTTCTTCATCATATTTGTAGTTGATGATAATAATTGGATATACAATGATGATTTTAAACGAAAAAATAATATTCAGGCATAACTGCATTTGGCAGAATTGTATTGCAATCGATTAAAGAAGATAAAGCAAAACCTCAATAAATAAAATCAAATTTGATCCATGGAAATTAGGCATGTTTCATCATAACAAAGTACATTTTTGTACCCCAAAAACGATATTGTTCTTAAAATTTTGCCATATCGTTTATCGGATATTGGCGATCTTAACTATAAACTTTTTATGTGGCAGTTTCCATTACCATTCCCACACACTATGACAGATTTATTTTAAGAGAAATTTTAGGTAGGAGAGGGTTTATGATCATATCTACTCTTTGAAAAACATTCCGGCGCTATTTTACTAGTCATATCGGTATTTACTTTAACACATCCATAAAATTAAAGTATATCAGGATCGAGACGATCAATCAGATACATTAATGCTTCTAATCTCCCAGATTTTTTTATACAATCTTTGAATAAATTATTTATATTGGAAAGTTCTATTATATCTATTTTCATACGACTAGGTTTATACAAAAACCGACATTCTTCGAAGCCGGTTTTCGGTTTTTGGTTTTTGACCAAAACCAGTTTCCACCGGTTTTCGGTGGATTAATATGGAGAAATACAATTTTTAAATTTCAAAAATGTGTGCTATTTTTTAAACAAATCGCCTGGAGCGAAGGCCTGGTTTTCAATCTCAAGTATCTCAATAGTAAGTAGTTTCATGTTTTCTTTCAGGAATTTTGCAATTAGAGCACACCTTGCAGTCTTTATGTTTATTGGGATTGTTGAATATCAAATGGTTAAACACTGTCGAATGAACGATTTAATATTTTTATCCAATATTCTTAAATGATGAAAATTTAATTTTTATATTCAAAACCGGATTTTTGGGATTAAAAAACCGGTTTTCGAATGTAACAATTTTTACCTAAAACCCGGGTTTTTGAAAACCGACAAGCCCTACATACGACATGACGCCTTCGAATTATTATATTGTTCTTTTAGGAACATTTAATCCACGATAAAGAATTTCTAAATGATTGTAATTTTTAAAATTATTTTATAAAAAAATAGATAAAATAAAGAAAATTCTTATAGGAAATATTTGTATGAAACTAATTTTCACATTTCTTTTTGTAAGATGATGATAGTTTTTTTTGTAAGTTTATAATGTGGAATAAATCTTCAGCTGTGGTATAAAATAGCATTCAGACTTTTCGGCATATGAGCTGATGGTCGATCAAATAAATGCGTTCCTTTTTTCAGCGTAAACGTTTTCTCCGATGCATACATCCGGTTCCGGCTGAAAATTCTCCAAGGAGGGTTTTTCACCGCAAAGATATATCTCCACCAAGACAACAATTTACTCTGAAGAAGATGTTAACCTACTTTCGCGATATTCCCCTCACTGTGCCATTAGTTGGGCAATAAAATTGTAATGGCGAAATAACAGATTTGTTTTTCGACTTGAATCTCGCGGACTGGATCCTCAAATACGAGCAAGCTCAAGAATTATAGGCCAAACGTTTCGCGAGGGGCAACATGAGACGTGGGTGAACATTTTACTCTCATGGAATACCTAAAACAAATTAATTCAGATACGAGAGTATAAAATTATATTTCACTGGGATATTAATGTAATTCAATTCTTTCTCGTCGACACAAAGAAGAAAGCAAGCGATCCTTCGTATGCGAAGTCTTTGAATCGATTTAGGTTATGTTTAACTGGTAATTCAGGCATTCCCGACGGAAGGCTTCAGAAGTTCCGAGCGGTGTTTCATTTCTTTGTGAACAAAAGAAACGTTCTTTGGCGTTCAATTTATTCGAAACGGCAACAAAAGCAAAATTAGCGGCAGTGTACGCCAGCAAATGGGCCGAGCTGCGTCTTGAGAATAATAAGGAATACCTACCGTACCGACATAAATTAAGGGCACGCAGAGAAACAAGGGATGTTAACAACTTACATGCGAAATGACGAAACAAATCAAAAGTCCATGCCCTTACCATTTTTGGGTAAACTGGGAGTGCTTGCCTAAAAGCAGAGCAATTAAAACGGACTTCTTCGCGGTTAAGCCGGGAAGTAATAGGGCAACGAAAAATTTCAGGTCAAGATCCCTACTCAATCCGCTTGCACTCCACTCTTTTTTTTTTTAAAAATACACCCCAAAATAAATTTGACAGTGCCGGGTTTCAACCCTCGATGTTTTTCCCCCCCCAGCATCCTTTTATTACATTCACTGGGAAATACGTACATCAAACATCAAATTTCACTGTCTGAACTGAGAAAATATGCGCCCTTTTAAAGTCAATTGTAAATCAGTTTGAACAAAATTTGATTTTAAATATCACCCCATTCGCATAATTAAATATGAAAGTTCATATCTGCATTGTGAAAAAAATTTGATCATACTAACAAATTTCGACCGAAAATATTAATTTTTCAGATTGTCCTTTCCACAAAAAAGTTCACTATGGCTAAGATCTATTAACAAATGTCATTTTTATAAAAACTTTTCTGTCAGCTCCGCCTCATCGTGTAACAAGCTTGATAATGAACCAAGCTCAATAAATGAACCTTAACACTCTTGATATCACACAATATTCGTTAATTTACTTGGAATATTTTTTAATGTTCAACTTGCATGACATCTGCTTTCTGTTGTTCAGCTATTTTTGCCTATTAATGTGTTGCAAAAATAAAAGGACAGGATTACCGTGCAAGCTTACCAGTTTTTCTTCTGAAGGAGTAGATTTTGCAAAGGAGTGATGATACTCGGCTAATGACGCCACTCCAGAATAGTCAAGGGGGAATAACATAATTAGTCAATGATAAGAATGAAGCAAGTATCTTAATTATCAAAACAAACGCTTATTCTCAAGACAACACGGAAACAGAAAGAAGTCCTTTTTGAATTTTAAATAATGCCTATAGATGAAACAAAATATATAAAAGTTTATGAAAATGTATACCTTGTACAGTGCATTCGATTATTTTAAAAAAATGGGCATCTCGTTCTGTGCCAAATTCACAATTTAAACGTGTATGGGTGCCTTTACAGAACGACCTTGCTACCGATATATGAGATGTAAGACACCCGTCTTTGTCACCAGATTTCCGTACCCATAGGGTTAAGCAGAGTCGCATGCAATAATTTTGCGACATTTATTTAGAGAAAAGGGTCACATATATATTAAAGACAACATGGTTTATTAACTTTACTCGTGATACTAGAAAAGACTTTCTGAAATACGTAATATATTTTATTGCATTTGTAATTTGGTAGCCGTATTAAAATCAATTAATTTGTCAATGAAGTCCAGATTCAATATTAAATAATATTTGTATATTTTCTTAAATTAATTTAATAGAGTTTAAAACAACATGTTCATATCCTTATTGGCTATTCAAATATATTTTTAATATTTGATATCATGTTATTGATCTAATATTGATCCCCAATGCTTTAAGGGATGCAATAAACAACATTATATTCATTAAGAAAAATATTTATTAATCGAAATAAATTGTAGTTTTTATGTCAAAATGGGGTGGTTCACAGCGAAAGTCCTCGTTATATATTAATCTCAGTGCTTCTCATCCTCCATAGATATTATATCTGATTGGCCACTTTGTTAGGTGCATCTATGCACATCCGAATACATACTACATAATAACATATTACTAAGATATATCAAATATCAGTGATCCTGTACATCCTTATTTATATCCGCTTTTTATCAAATTTATTATTTTGCAAATGCAGATATATTCCCGAAATAAACAACATAGAAACATAATGGAATCAACACCGCTCTATATGGTATATCCTGGTTACATCATAAAATGTCACAGTTGCTGACCGTGGTTGATGCAATTATAAGAGGCCGCAGCCGACGATAATATTGGTTTAAAAGATGAAAATGAAATGACGAAGCGGAAAAATTTTCCTTGTGGAAATTCAATATTGAAAACCACATTATTTTCTACCTAGAAACTAATAAATGGGAGCAATTCTGAGATTTTTTCTGCTGGCGGCATTTTATTTCTAAAAGAAAACGTGCTAAAAAACCCATTGATTGCATCAAATTAAGATTGCTTTGAGTCCAATAACTAAATTTTAATTGGGAAATGATATTAAGAGAACCCAATGGAAAAGCGTCAATTTTATCATAAAATTTCCTTATAACTAGATAAAATTCATATAAATAAATCTGAATGTGTTAATATATATTAGTTGGTTTTCTAAATACTCTAAATGATTTTCTTTGATTTCTGCATAGTTATCATATAAGAATGAAGTCATATTTATTCAATTGGATGTATTAATCCTACAACATTCATAATTAATTTGCAATATAAAATTGTTTTTGCATGTTTTTCTCATTTCGTATAAAACGTTTAATCTCATAATCTGATTGATCTAAATTAGAGTATTCACATAGTAAAATAAACGTATCCTCTAATTTGAATATTTTAAAAAAATCCTATTTTATTCAAGTGAAATTGTAATTTATCTCTATTTAAAATTTTAAAAATACATTTTTAATTACATGTTTTTTATGAGTTTTTAGCATTTTCTGTGTCCAAATCAACTCTTATTTTATATACATATTAGATTGTCCAGTTAGAAATGACGCTTTTTTTCATACATACCTTTTGACCATCAGTTGTGTCTCAGCCATCCCTTTGACAACACGTATTGTGTATTTTATTAGTCGAATCAAATTCAACATAGACTATACGAAAATTAACAGATAAGCTTAGATACTTCCAGATAAGTATTCAAATACACTTGAAAAAATTGGAAAGACTATAAAACATGATAATTCGCGACCCCATTGGCAAATGATTCCATATCCAACTTATTCTCCTGAGCTTGTTCCTTTTCGATTATCATTTATTAAGATTGATGCAGCATTATTTATCGGTAGAAAAATCAAAAATATAGAAGAGTTTATATGAGGAATCGAAAAATATTTAATATCGAAACTCGTCGAATTTTATTCTTTCGGAATTAAAAAAAATATTAAATAGATAGCAAAAGGTTGTATCTATTAAAGGAGAATGCATTGTATCGATGAAATTAATTATTAATGTTTTTGTTTGAATTTAACTCTTTTATTTAAAAAAACGACATTCCTAACTGGACAATATATTACATATATGAACGAATCAAAGGTTGATGAAAAAATAAAAAATGAACTCATATGTCTAAATATTAAAGTCCGTCCGTTCCAATTTTTACTCATTCGGACTCTTGGACCATAAAGAAAATATAGTAATTTCACCCTTCTCAACATCGCAATATTTTCTAGTTTTAAATATATTTTTAATTGTGATAACTAAATTTGAATCCCGAAATATTTCAGATGTAGATCGCTCATGCAAAATTTCGATCCCGACAAATTATTTTTTTTCATCGTTGCAGATGAATACTTAAATACTATAATACTTTGATGTGATTCGTAATTATATTACGGAGAAATACAAAAAATCTGAACCGCGTATCTATTATATTTCATATCGATAAGCCCATTATTAGAGTCGAGGTGTAGTAAATACATCACCGGAAAGGATAGATTAATATAACAATTTGAAAAAAACATATTTGTACTGTATATATGTATACATAGATTAGACAGTTACTGCACCTAGGCGTCGCCTAAGTTTGCCCATTAGTAGTTACGCCATTGTTTCCAAGCGTTCAGATTTCAGCGGGAATGTCTCGATTTAGTAGCCCTCATCGTGCTGGTGAGGTGTACGATTTATTTTAGATAAAAATTTCAATCCCGAATTTTTCGGAATTACGTTTACTAATCCCGGGATTCCTGAGTACCTAAAACTGTCCGAGATCCCGGGATTGGATTCCCTAC
Source organism: Stenopsyche tienmushanensis (assembly GCA_008973525.1). Classification (NCBI taxonomy): domain Eukaryota; kingdom Metazoa; phylum Arthropoda; class Insecta; order Trichoptera; family Stenopsychidae; genus Stenopsyche; species Stenopsyche tienmushanensis. The sequence continues at coordinate 232,956 of WACJ01000142.1, forward strand.
TCATGATCATGTGAATACAAATATACACATAATTCCAAATTAAAAATAACAATATATGAGATGAATCATCTTAGATGAATCAATCATCCCGGTGCTTTAATAAAATCCTAGTGACATCCAGCATACATATCACGCTATATTTCATTCAATCCAAAGAGAAAACATTGTCGAATAAGAGCTGCTATCCAGGATGCTCAAAGAACATTACAAAAACATGTTTTTCAGTTGAAAGTTGAACATTAAATTCTTTCATCAATTTGACGTTAAAAGAGGACAAAACCATTCTCCTATTGATTTTATCATCATGCCATCTAAATTCGGCGATTTGAATCATTCTCATGAGGATATTTCGTAATATTTTTGCGGTTTGATATTTTTTTACGACGCTGGCAAGCTTCCAAGCGAAGCCTTACATTCGCGATCGTATGGCAAAATATTGCAGTTGGAGTGTATAAAATCAGACGCGCTGAAGAAAAATGGAATTTCATATGAATGTTAATATTCAAAGAAATTGGAAAATATTACTTTTTAAATTTTGCAGATCCAATATATATTTTATTTGATGTCTATAACACCTCCTACCAACTCCTATCCTACCAACCTATTGAATTTTGTGTTATATAAAATTCTTAATTATACATAATTTTATTAATAAACTCAATTATGCCCTTTGGCAACACATATTGCTTATTTTAGATAGTTTCAATTCCAATTTTCAAAAAAAATAATATAACTGCAACTAAAAATATTTGTGATATGAGAATCTTTAGCAAAGCATATATTATTAATCTAGCAAAATATTACTTTTTATTATGCCATAACCGTTATCGGAAACAAGCAATCTGAATAGCAGATTTTTCCAGGGAAAGGATTTTCATGGGATGGTTTCTCATTGTCTTCCAAATGTGATTGAGTCAAGATAAGATTTATTTATTTTCTAATAATATTTTGATTATCGTCGTAAATAAGCCACATTTAAGCGACCCAAAAAATCAGACTAAAGCCGGATCAAAATAATTGATCCGAAATATTCACAATTTTCGCAATCTTGATTTGGACACGAACCTTTATAATTAGAGTCCAGAATTTAATCCATTTTGCCAACATGTAATTCTTAAGCACCAGAATAGATGTGATATTTTATTAACACGTTAATATAAGATATATTTTTTCTTGCTTGTATATATGTAAATTTATGAATGAAAATTATTTTTAATTCAAATTATCTCTTTGAGATCTCTCATTTATTCAAATATATACCATTATCTCTCATTTACAAGCATTACGACTATATGAAAATGCTATAATTACATCGTTACAAATAATGTATGCTTTTATATCCAAGATTGTATTTCAATGTGTCTGTAATTTCATTCAACTGTCAGTCTTATAGACACATTACATAGTTATGCTTTTGAACTAATTTAAGCCTTTATCATAATGGATCTATTTTTGTATCAAAACGATTTAAATTTAGAATCTTACCTGGAGAGATCGTCGACTGGAGCCACTGTTGGATCGGGAGAGCATTGGAGGTCTCCTCTTTGTGGCACCACGACCAGCAAGCAAATTGTTAAGCAGCGAAGGACTTCGGGCGCAGATAAAGGCGTGGAATGAAGACACAGTGAAGACTCCCAACTTGTTCAGAGTGTTCTTGGTGGCGCGTGATACATGCGTCAGCAATGACTGCAAAAAGAACACAAAATAAACGACCCTTAAATTTGAATCGGATTAAAATTTCGGCGCTTAAATGCGATTTAAATGCGATTCGCACGAGCACAAAATTAAATTTAAGCCTACGCGATTTAACAAATAAATGCGGTTTTAACTCCCGGTTTATCACCAATGACATATACAAATATTGAGCATTTTCAGCCCTGCCTATACATTTTAATAGAATATTTTTAATGACTTCGTCCATGCAAATTAGTCCCGAGCGAAGCTACACAAATTGATTTTACACCGCAATAAAAAATATTCAACACGGGAAACGTTTTAAAAATTACAAATTCTAATTTTCGCGAGGTGCAAATACATTTTAAGCCACAAACACTGCTTAATACGACGAAGGACAATTGTGTTTTCCTTTTTTTTTTCATTTTAAAGGCCGCTTGAATCATAAATATTTATGAGAACTGCAGAAGCCCTCAGTTATAATTTATTTCTCTTTCAAAGCGATTTTTTTTCTACAGTGAAATTTTATTTTTAGACCTAGATACACAGTGGAGCAATTAAAGAAAATCAGCCCACAGCAAAAACAGACTGAAAGCCTTTGACTATAAGTCTGACCTAGATGAGAGCGCTTATTTTTATGGATGTTAATGGGGTTTTACCCCATTTCAGAATTTAATCTCCGAGGAACTGCATCAGTCTATTTATATCGCTGCGGATGAATTATACATTTTGTTCATTGGCTATTCACGAAAGAACGAGTTCATAAATCGACCGACATATATTTTACATCATAGAACTCAATAAGTCGTGCAAAAATCCAATGTAAACGATTTAATGGTCGTTGTCATGGAATTGTGAATTATGTTCGCACCACTGCGTTTGCACCATTGGCAATTTATTGAGTCCTTGGATGAAATGGTGGATGCTGGATTTAACGACGGCGTGTATTTTATAATCACTTGAAACTATCTTAGGGCCAATAAAAATGATTTATTGCGGGATTTATCTACTTTTATTATTATAAATCAATCTTGCAATTGAAGGCTTGTACATTATAAAATTTCATAAAAAAAATCATAAAGCATTTCTGTGCTCTAAATAAATCCATACGAATCTGAAATAAATCTATAACGCTGTATAGATATTTAAGTACAAATATTTTTCTTAAAATCTCAGATTAACTATACAAAATTTACTTTTAGGTATAAAACTGTATATTGAATAAAAACATGTTTAAAACATGTTTATATTCATCATCATTCCATAATACGTCAATTTTATATGAATAATTGAAGCTAAACTTTAGTTTGTATATATTAACACATTCCCATCGGATTACGCAAATGTGCGTCTTTCGGGAACTAACGGTTGCTGCGGGAGACGTCCCTGTGCGTCTTTAGTCCTGATAATTATATTTAACACAGATACTTTTCTAATATATTCAGTATACAGTGTGCGTTCAAAAAGTAATGCGTCCGATTTTTTCTAGGCACGACAATACATCGCAGCTAATTAGATAGGTTGAGGAGGATCTTAGCTATAAAACGAGCCCTTCAAAATTGCATCCGAGCTATTAGGAAATCAGGGTGTACGTTCCTGTGAACCACTTTTTGAAGCAATGCTACACGGCACAATAAATAGTTCTCTGAATTTTGCGTTAAAACTTGGGAAGTCCACCACCGAAACGTTTCAATTGATTCAGCAAGTCTTAGACAGTGAAGACCCACAGTGAACGTCCATCAATCTCCTGAATTGACGAAAATGTGTGCGTTATTCAATGGATAGTAGAAACTCTAAGAATGACGAAACAACAATTTACGACATTACAACCGAAGAATTGAATACAAAGACATAGTATCTTCGTTGTCAACGATTCCCTGGCCAGAACTCGCAACCCATTGATTCCTCAACCTACCTACAGCCCTGACCTGGCTCCTCCAGATTTTTTTTGTTTCCTCGCTTAAAATAAGCTCTGAAAGGGAAACATTAGGATACGATTGAACCACCCTGGCTCATGTTATATTGATTCTAAAGGACATCCCGAAGAAAGTCTTCCAGGATGCCTACAGGCCTAGGAACTCCGCTTTCAGAAGTGTATCAACGCAGGAGGGTGTTAATTTGAAGATTTATTACTAATTGCACAAATATATTCAATACATGATTTTTTTATGAATTTTAACGCATTACTTTTTGAACGTACCCTACAAGTTTCAACAAAATAAATATCTGAAATATAATAATCTGGAATATAATAATTTATCTCACTGGCACGCGCACCATAGCTTAAAAACTACTGCTATGTTTACATATTTCTACATAAGTAAAAAATTAGAGCATTTTTCTATTATTTTTGCGAATTTTCGTAACCCGACGGGAATGTGTTAATATAATCTTATATATTACGTATATACAAGAAGTTTGTATTATATGACATTTCCTTGAATTATTATAGAACAATTCTCGTTAGTGTCCAGCATAAAAACGGACGTTTGCTTATCTTCCTAGGCAAAAAGTTCTTCAACAAACAGACGTCATAAATTTGATAAGAAAACGACCTTTTGTTATAGTCAAAGGTATATCTATAAAAAATTATATAAAATCATGAAATAGTCAATAATATTGATACAATGAAGCCCGTAAAAAGACAAGCACAAATCATTACTTAGACTTTTGTACAATATTTTTTTACGTTTCATCTTATAGATTATCTTTATTGAATTTCATACGAAAATTGAAAAGAACATCAATATTTCAGTCCAATTAACTGGTACTATTACGATAATAACCCACAGTAAAGATGTGAGATTGAAATAAAATATTTACCTTTGGGTTAGGAAGTTCTCCGCTCTGAAGGCTCGCCATGTAGCATCGCAATCTAAATTGTTCGCAATGAAGTCTTTCTAAGTTTTCTTCCCATTGCACGACTTGCGACGTCATCTGTTGTCTTGCTTCTGCGTCAGCTACCACGCTCTGCTGTAGCTCTGCCATGTGCTTCAATTTGTGGTCCTGTTGGAATAAAAAGGAGCGTGAATTTCAATCATCCCTCTATGTAGATATCCAGAGATACCCCGTTAATATACTATTACTCTAAGAATAGATGGCTACTCAAAGCTCCCGTAATTACAGTAATTAATAAATGTAGTAGGTAAAATTTGTGTTGCTATCATCACCGACGCTTTGAAACTTTCTCGGCTCAATATATCACGGTAATTAACAAGTTTGCCTCTACATAACTTGAATATTTAACAGTGTTTAGTGTTGTTGATATATAGTAGACTTAAGATTAATTATCACACTCCCATATGCGTACACATAAGGCTTCCTCATATTGGTCCTGGAGTATACCGTATTTCAAATCGATAAGATATCTGGTGTCTTATTAAATTGGATCCCGTGTAACATTCACATCATATAAGCCATTCAAATGCTTATATTTTTAATGAACGTGAAATGCTCTCTTCAATATTGCAAATTGTTTATTTACAATTTTTTATCATCAATGCGATTTAACATCACTAAATCAAGACACGTGTACCGATAGGTTCTTCGAGCTATGGCACACATGTTGTATCATCGGCAATCAGGGTGATTTAATTGATTCAATAAATTTAATTCCATTGTTATGCGACAACGTTAGGCTATAAATCGCTCATATAAACCTGTGTATATAATCGAAACAAATCCTTATTTTAACGCAGGCTCTATTGTCGGCAGACGAAAGAACGAAATTTATAAAATACACATTTTCAGATAAATTCTGTCCAAATAAAATACACCTTGATGTTGTCTCTCTTTGTGCCGTATCCTAGTGTGTAGTCGATCTTTGTAAATACCAGGATGTAAAAAGCCTTTGGTTCCCGTGCATACCAGGATAAGGGATCCGATATTTTATAAATATCCACACTTTCCATGGAATCGATGCTCACTAAATATATACGACAAGAGACGCGCAAAAAATAAAGAAAACATTTTTCGCGTCCATTATTTACCCTCGCCGTATTATTTTCGGAATATACGATGGTGTTTACCAGGCTGAAAGAATAGTTATCATGGGGCAAAGAACGGAATGTATCATAAAAAATATTTTTTATGGCTTGGGGAAGGGGGCTGAATCGACAGAAAATCTCAATGATATTTGTATTATAAAATGAAACTCAATTCGCTTAATTATCTAACGCTCCCTTAATAAAATTTGTTTGATCCACGTATTTATTATTAGATCGTTTTAAATTCAAAATTGAAGGTGTACATGAAGTAGTAAGCTTTTTGCAAATCCTCGATTATTGATCATTATACAATAACAGATTTGAAATTAATCACTTTAATGCGTAAAATAACTATTAATTTTAACTCAACTGATTCAACTGATGAATTCATGAATAGTTAAGTCTTAACTTACAAATTAAGTCTGAATAAATATCAATTAATAAATAAGAAAATGTCGTAATAAATTAATCACTTTTCATATATAAGTAGAACCCAAAATGGTTGTCGTTTTACTGCTTGACCGTTTTTGGGGATTAGTTGCACTTAGGCTGCTGCACTTTAAAGTAGTATTTTATGCTTTTTTGATGACTATACTCATCAATAATAAATTTTAACTTTTAAAATGCAAATTTAATAGCCCAATTTACAATGGATTGATTTTCGCCGAGTGTAAAATGTATTCGAAAATTAATGCTTTATCATTTTCTCAAAAAATAGACTACAACGTGCGCAAATTTTGATTGAAAAAATTCCCCTGGATGTAGAAGACTGCGTAAGATGAATACTGCCATTCATAATTTCAGTATAACTTGTCCAGCAATAAACCTAAAGCAAAATCATGATACAATATCCTTTATCAGTTTTTGGGATATCATAATTTTTTGATGCAGAATTATTCTTAAAGCACAATTCTCTTCATCTTTTCATCTCGACTGACAAAAGACTGACTTTCCCAAGATTACTAATTGAGATCCTCTTATTGTGCTGCCTTAACAAACTATTCACTAATCTTAGGGCATAACCATTATTAACGGCTACATCCTAAATCACTTTTAATTCTAACCAAATACAAATCTATAATGTAGCTTATATTATTTTTACATATTATATTATATATAATTTTTCCTACAGATCCTATTGATCTTAAAGAACCTCGATATGCTTTTTGTAAATGGAAAATATACTTATATTTGTATTAATTTCCGTAATATTTGCCAGTTTTATTAGCGTTTATATTGTATCATCATCACGGGTATGTATTATATATTATTATTGCTATGGCCAATATGGAAAGATAATCAAAATTATATTGAGGTCAAATACAAGGTACAAATTCATCGTCTCACTCGGGAAATCTTAGGACATAAAGAGAGCTTCATCAGTCATTTTGTCGGGGTTATGAGGTGGAGCGTGTATGTTTGCTTGGGTGTGTAATTATCGATGACGTGTTCGTGGCTGTAACCTTTCGCGAGATTATCCGTACGTTTTATGATACTTTTTATGAGGATTAATGGGTAAATGGCGTTTAGCAAACCATGAAGGGAGAAGAACCCATTTATCATTTTGCTACAGACAAAAAGGGCACAGTTTTGTGTTCAGCATCAGTAGCGAAGGGCCGCAATGGCGACGGTTGGCCATTTCAGACATGCGGACAAAATTTTCCATTTATTTATAGCTGACTACGGATGAGAACGCGATTTGGACGTAGACGGGTTGAGCACAAAGAGTTCTTTTGAGGATGCTGAGATGCGGTCGGACCTTTCGGTCGCAATATCGACAGCTCATAAAAAGCCATATCATCACGATGACATCTTCAAAATGAGCAAAAATATCATATTTAGAAACTATTGAACCCCTAGATGTATGCAAATTTATTGTTCGTATGCTGTAAAACCTCTGGATAAAAATACAGCTCCCATCATTGAAAACGCCCTACTGAAAAACTGGTTGTAAAATTTCACTTGATCCAGCAATTTTATCGATGACCCCCTGTTAAATCTTGCATATCACATTTACATACATTAAAATTCAAGAAAAATCTACACAAAGAGGTGAAGAATAAATGGCGAAGACTTACTACAGTTGGTTTTAAGTTACATCTATACATTAACCTTTTTCCATAACATAGTTACTAACTTTCCTATTGTATTTCGCTTAATGAACAAAAAAACAATGCTGCTTCAACACAACTTTTGCCATAAAGTTTTTATAGCATGAGCATAGTAGTACTTTCAACATAATGTTTCATTAAATAATTTGAATGAGAGCAGTATTTATCTAATATGATACAAATTTTGGATAAATGCTGTCAAATTTTCAGCATGTGATTTATAATCATTTCTATATTTCAATATTCACACACATTTATCCTCTATTTTTTTTGAATAAAGTATAAATCCAATTAAAATTAATTTTGGCCATTTAATGCTATTCATGTTTAAATTAAACAGACTTTATAATGCAAAATTGGCGTAGAAAATTGGACGTATTATGATAAATTTGAAAGAAAATCGCTATGATTAAACTTTGGTCAAACGACATCAACTACTCCAAGAATTCAAGGTAAATCAATGCTTTTATATATTTTTTGAATTTTAAAAGAATAATTTAGTAGAATATAGTGATAAATTAATTAAATTTAATTAAAAACTCCAATAAATTAAAGAAACGACTATGGATCATAATTTGATGTTCTTGTATATTAAAATGGCGGGATTATTGACATAAGTCGCTTATGTTTCAGTTTTTTTTGTCATTATTAAGTCCTAAAATGTTATTGGTTAAATTTTAGATTTAATTTGTAATATTTTCTAAAAATGTTTTAAAAGTAGTTAAATATGCGAAAACTAACTAAAATATTCAAAATGTTTAATGTTGCAAACATCCATTAATAAGCGTGAGTACTATGTACAAACATGTCACCAAAGTGACATTATGAATGTTTTGGTTGCTTGTTTGTTATTTCAAATTTATTTTCTGCTTATAAAATCATATAGTAATTATTTTATGCTAATGTTTAATGTCGTATATATTGAGGTAACTGATAGAAGTTACATATGATGCATAGATAATGCATAGAAATACTATTTACTATCTATGTTTTTTTTTACTATGATTCAAAGACAAACAAACGTCTATAGACTTTATATAAGATGTCAATCTATGCCTTTTCATATGAACGCAATTTCCAGCTATCTGATTAAAGTGGAAACAATGGGGTTTATTTTTAATCGCTTTGAGTGTTTGAAGATCGACCAGCTATACATTTTTGATGTTTCCAGCTCTTCAGAAGCATTGTTAGCTTTGGATTTAAGTACTGCTCCTTTGTTCCGGGTGGCTTCAACTTTTTCTATCATAAAATCCAATAGGTCATAGTTTCCCATAAATTATCATGAGACTTAATCTATTGTACGCCTGAAAAGAATCATAAAGGATAAAACATTGGTAAATAAACGAATTGCGAGGAAAATTGAAGACCCATTCGATTAATCTTTCTTTCACAGCAGTTTGCCGTAGTTTCTTTTATCTGCTTTATCGGAAATATAAGTCGTCTACTGCAAAAAGCAGTCCGAAGATATCTTGCATCCTCGAACAATGGTAACTGTAAATCGGTCAAGTGATTTATGGCCTCTACCGATTCTGAGTGTCGCTGATTGTTAGCGATTTTGATATAAGACTTAAGGCCGACGTATATAAAAATATTCGATAAAAATCTATTAGTTCTAATACAGGATTGATGTCGATATAAATTTTAATAAGAAAAGGGATTATTGGAGATGAACACGACTCAATCGTATTTCTGGCAATTGTAAGAGATTTATGCTATTAATGTTTCCGACGGAGGGAAACTAGATGTTACATAGCCTGTCAAATCGGAGATAAATGGAATTATTGGCAAATATGCTTGTCAAGCGTTCATAAATTCATTCCATTTAAAATAAACGACGTCCTTTATGGCGCTTATTTTGCTCATTATTTTTTATGCAAGCGGAACCGAAAAACACCGCAAACAAATTCAATAATAGAAAAAAAAAGTTCCAGCCGAAAAATGTTCTCCAACTACTTGGAAAATAAATAGATTATAGGCATCCGTTTAAGCATTCGTTTTCGCTGAGGCCAAAAGACCGTGAAATTTCAGAGAATTTCACAATTAATGACTTTACCTCGGGGCGTTTGCGGAAAAAATATTTTCCTGGACGAAGTTATTCAAGGACTCTCGCGACGAGTTTTAAAACGTGAATAGGTTTAATAATTTCATTCACAACATGAAACAATTCATTTAAGGCCGACTCGGTGCTTTGCTTGTTTAAAAATCATCGAATCAAAACTGGGTTATAACAACAATTAAAAACACAATGAGCGCACGAAATGTGTGCAAAAATTATAAATCTGTATGAGAATGATTTAAGAGCATTCGGAGCTTTGAATTTGATTCTTTATAATTTTTGAATAAATTCTCTCATATTTACGGCCGACGATACAGCATTTGTGCCATGGTCTTGTTGATATAACTTACATCATAGCCAATGATATAATTTATATCATACCTGTGCACAATGTAAGGATTCCCGATATTTTTTTAATAAAGGCAACATCAAATTTAATATATTGTTTCAATGAAATAACCGCGTATTTTAATCAAACAAGAGGACGATAACTCTGACGATTTTGGTATATATCATGAACTAAAAAATCATCAATGTGTTTGCGATTTAAAGATGTTCATACTCAAATATTTTATGGTATCGACCAATTTTAATGTTATAATACGATTATTTAACATTCATTCCCATGCTATTCAAATGCCTTGCAAAGTCGGCATCATGATTTATTCAATATTTTTTACAGAAAAGCTTTCACATTTTCATCGTAATTTTCAGCACGGTGAGAATTAATGTAATGGATTGCTGTCGAAATGACTGAATTGAATTATTAGAGTACGTTTTAAGTAGAACTGAAGATTTTTAAGCAAGCATTTGGAATGTAAGGGGTAGGTGGTTCCTACAAATGGTATTAACCTCTTGCGGTCGTTTGTCTACTCTCAGCCACCAAAACAAGGAATCATAGCTCTATTCATTGATGTATCAGTTTATAACTTCTCTGAATGCTCTTAAGTGTTTAAGCGACCTTATCGCGAACCAAAACATTGCCTCGACAAATCAGAGATAACGAAACTGAATATAAAAAATGTGGTCGTCCCACAATCGCCATGCAAAATACTGTGGCTAGTCAGTTACCTTATAAGAAAGAAAAAATCGACAAGCTTCAGAGATATTTTACAAAATGGCAAAAAGAAAGTCACCGAAAGAAGTGAAGACTTCTTTCAAAGATACCACACAATGGAAAAATATAAAACAATTTTTAAATAAAAAGCAAATGTAGTCTGCGAATCCCCCCCCCCCCCCCCGAGCAAGTTTTTTTTGCGAATCCCATCCTAACCCTTGTGACTTAATTTTTCATACAAACAAACATTTCTTGGTCAAGTATTGGTCAAAATTGGTCAAAAGTATTGATCTTCTTACAACGTTTTCTGTATAGATAAATGTTTTTTTTTAATATTTTCGCAGATCCCCAGGGGTCTAGGGACCACAGTTTAAGAACTGCTGGTCGAAACATAATCAAATATATTTTATGCATAATATCCAAGGATTGTCATGTGATTTAAAAAAATATATTTTTCTATTGAGAAAATCGATTTGACAAATACAAATACACACACGTATGTAATTGGATCCCACATCCCCAAAGGAGGGCTATGACCACCGACAGCATATTGCGCCATTTCCGTTTATCTCGTGTTTCAACCCTGCAATCGATTTCAACCCGAAGATTAACTAAAAGCATTTAGATTTAGTGAAACCTGTTTTTAGAGCATATGTTTTTAGATAGCATTAAGTATATACGTGCATAATTTTGAATTGAAATTTTTGTAAAAATATTCATTAACTATGCAAATTTAATTGTTTGATTATTTCATCGATGAACATTTATCGGTTTTTGAGTTAATTATACATCAATTTATTGGAAGGGGTAGAAAATGTTCACCCTCCATTCGACTCGGCAATTTACGCGGTCCATACGCGGAAATTGAGGGCGGGTTAAAAAACGTTTCCCATGATCTCTATAAAGATACAATGATGGCATTTTCAAATGAACCGTGCACGACCAAACCAATGACCTATACAAAATTAACATTTCGATTCAATAAAGTAACTTTGTTTCCTGCAAAAATAAATTCGAGACGATCCTGTATAGATGTTTGGTCAGAATGTAAAGGGTCACGGAAGCTAGAATTTTTCTTTGTGGACGGCGTGGCATTTGAAACATGCCATAAAGAGTGTGTGCCAAAGGGCTGTTTTACGAGGGTCAATAAATATGAGGTTGTCATATATTTACGTGTCGAGATCGCCCAAGTCCTATTCACACATTGCACATCAAAGTGCTTGTCCAGCCGTAAAATCGCCTTACGAGATAAGGACGACCGACTACAAGAATATATTCGACCTATAATACAGACTTTATTTAATCTGATGGGCTGCAGGGTGCTTAAAAAACTACTGGCAAAGAAGTTCATCCTATGCCATACTGTTAACAAGTGCAGCACTATCTATACATTTGATCAATCCCAAACCATACATTCAAGAATAGTATCATACCGATAAATACACCAGCCTGATCTTATAGCATGAAAATTTTCTACATACAAATAATCTAATTTATTAGCCATTCTATGCGTTAATTAATTGTTTTTAATGTAAAACATGTAGCTATTTCGCTGCAACTGTTTTCTAAGTCATTAATTGTGGTAGATCTCGATTAATTCGTCTTCGTTCAATGTACGATCCTCCAATATTTTTGGATGTCATGAATGTCCATATCATCAAAACCTTCTCCATCAATATAACGACAAATGTTTATTGTCTTTTAGTATTCATCTTAAATTATGTATATTTTTCCCTTTAAACCGTGTCAAATGAGACTCGGATGTAAATCCGTTCTAAAGGCAATTTTAATGTATGGGATACAGCTTTTGGGTCCACATGGACCTCCAATATTGACATTCTTCGGCGCTTTTAATCCAAAGTGCTGCCAACTATATCTAACGTGTATGGTTTGTGTTAAACATTATTATCCACAAAGAGCTGAATGACTACATGTCTCTCAAAGGAGAGACTGTCACAAACATAAAAAATACATCGATAATAAATCTGATACAATATTTTCCTATGAAAATGTTAAAACATCTACCAATATTTACTCGATATACATTTACACAAAGCAAGTGCATCTCGTGCTATGGAGCTCTTGCGCAATATTGGAAAACTCCAGGGGAGAAAATATTTTTTTATTTAAAGCCAATATCCGATGCGAAAATACGTTCAAACATTCCATCGACGATATTAATTTACAGTTTGATATATATGACATTATTTATTGCTTCGTAGAACATCAATATTTTTCGACATACGATGAAATGCCATAAATAATATTACATTCCGATTACAACATATTGATTTGTCGTTGATTTTCATTCAATAAACTCTCATATATTCGTATTTTTTAATGAATTTTCAAATTAATTCATTGATCGAAATGGAGAAATTCATTTAAATTATTTAATCGTTACTTTGTGTATTTTTTTTTATTTAATAGGCAAATATTTATTCTCAATAATTTATTTTGTTTTTAAAGTAATAAAATTAGCCAACCCAATAAATTTCGGACAAATGGAACACAAACCCATATACTTTGCTATGTGGGCGGATGCTCTACCGAATGATTTATGAGATCTGGCATATCTCCAAATTCGGCAAACACTCTATTTTGGATTGCTCTTTCAGAACCTATTTTTGGGCTCGTTATTGATTCAATTAATGACATATTTTTGTTTTTTCAACTGGGCGCTATCCAAGCATATCAGATTTTTTGACAGATTTATTACTAAAATATGCATGCAAATTTAATCATAATTATTTTCTTTATAGCTTTAGATTAGGAAATAATTATGATGGACCGTTTATGCGTTCGAACATGTATGAAAAGTTACTTATTACTTCATAATACTAAATACATGCTGGAAAAAAATATGACCAAAGTACAAGCCTAATCGAGCTGGCTGAATATAATGAATACAATCGAAAAAAGGTAAGTCTATAAAATAAGACAGGTTTAATAATCTTAATGGCGAGGATTTTCAAGAAATACTGTTGGAAGTAAGGCCGATGAGGAAAATTTCAAGAAAATGGTGTCTGGCACATCGTTTTACCCTAAAAACTACAAAGAACGACCCAATTTTTACCGAACAATTCGAGCTATATTTAAACATGAAGATCATTCTACTGTTAGAGGCACAACATTAAAAATATAACTTAGCAAATACTCAACAAATACATTATTCAATAAGTATGTAGGATTTCTTTTTTGAAAAAATTGCGAAAATAACGCTCCCAAATGAAGAAGAAAATGGTTTGAAGTGAGAAAAATCCTACGAATTTATTGAGATAATCTTGCCTATTATTAAATATCATAGATTAATGGTAATTCATAGTGATTTTGGTATAATATAGCATTTTTCCGTAACTTCATATACGTGTTATATGGAACTTAATTGTTCATTTTTATATCGATGATTAAATATATGGAGTGTTTTTTTTCCGAAAATGAAATTTCATACTTTAAGTGCATTAATATAAATTTGAATAAATCCCCTGATACTTCATATCAGAGGGCTGATATTATCGCACTCGCAAATTGCTCCAATTTTCTCGTATGATACAAAATTATCTTATGTGTTGTTTAAAATAAAATTATAATATGTAAGCGAATGCAAATTCTCAAGAAAACGTGCTTATATTTTGTGTACTTATCATATGAAAACTTGAAAGTAGAACACAAGGAAGAGAATAACAAGAGCACACTAATTAGGAATTAATTATTCTGGAAATGTTTGATCTTTTGAGTACGTTGTCATATATCAGACGGCCTTTAAAATCTGAACACTTTTGCACAAAATGCGAATCAAAATTTGTGGACGACGTTGAAAATTTCAACTGACCTATTTTAAATCACAGAGGCTATTTTTTTTAAGATCAAAGGGTATCAATGGATCTGGTTGATGATAGGATGCTGCCGTTGTATGTAATTATATTTGCGCGAAAAATTGCAAAATGTTCAGCTTCCATATCAAATTCAGCCCGGCGTTTCTCTTGGCTTTATATGCTGCTAAAAACTTAAATATATTTTGCTCGATTTTTAAATATTATCAGTATCAGGTATCTGCGCTTTTCGAACAAAGAATATAGGATGCGAGACATAAGGATATGGTTTACACCCACAGTAGATCCGATGGGAGGAAATAAATCGGAAAAGCCTGTTTGTATGTCAATTGCACAAGGATAAGATACTTGAATGGATTGATCAAAATGTCACTTCATGGACATGGGAAAAACATAGGTCTTATAATCTGGTACCCATCAAGTGGGCTTAAATAAAATTATATGTAAATAAAAGGCATTATACAGAGGTAAGTTGAAAAGTCAATCGAAGCAAAATAATTTAGCTTGATAGAAAAAATATTGAATTTATATGAGAGCTATTTGCTGCATTTAGTATTGAACATATTTTTGGAATACATTTATTTTACGTTTACGTTTTAATATATTTTTTTTTGAAAACAAGTCTCAAATATAAATATATACGCATAGTAATGGAAAATTAAAATAAATGGTAAACCAGGGTGGTTTTGTTGCGAAAAATGTTCCCTCAAAGGAACAAGCCGTTTTTAATTTCTTTTTGTTATCGTCATTTTCGACTAATCGTATAATTTTACTCTTTCTCAACTCGTTAACTTTTCAGCTGTCTTTTACCGTATTTTTAATCATCTACAAAATGAATTTTCCCAAAGTGCATTCATGCATGGTTCCATTTGACAACAAAGGCTTTTGATGTCCTTGTCACATTTTTAAAACTCACCATATTTTGCTGCAAATACTTAGTGCCTTAAAGCCTTGCCAACAATAGAGCAAATAAAATTACATATAATATAAAAATGTGATAAATAGATTTTAGTAGATCGTCCTATAATACCTGTTCTTTGACATAATTGATTTTTTTATATAAAGAAAACTGTAATTAAATTCGTTAAAGTGGATAATAAATCTTTCGTTTCTGCTCCATTAATCTTGTTTAATCCAGCCTTTTTATTGAACACGTTTAGGTCGTATTGAGAGCTTTCGTAATTTATGCAGTTTCTTCAGGATTGCCTGTAACTTTATTGATATATATTATGGTAGATCTAACAACGAACCATCGTTCAATATATAAAGTTATATTATAATAATAGATCAATGAATGGTGTAATTTGTTCTCGTTGATAGCAAATATGATAATAACGGAAGTTCTGGATGAAAGAAAAAATGTTAAAATTCAACGGAGATGAAATAAACAATTTATTTTATCCCAAAGTCCCTGTCCTTGTAAACCCAAACCTTAAATAAAATAAAAAGAAGTGAATCCTATGGACTCTAAATGAACACCCAAACGGTCAAATTCATAGTAATAAGCAATAACCGTAGCACAAATGTAGCAATAACCCTAAACGGTGATTGTTTAGAGAAGGTTCAAAAATGCGAATATTTGGGAATCTGAGTCAACAAGGATTGGGACAATAAGACCCAAATAAGAAACAGCATGAAATTATTAAGGGAAGGTATTGGGAGATAATAAAAAAATGTCATTTCATTCGAAAGATTCCGCATTCTTCGAGGATATGCTCGAAATACATATTTTTTGTATACATAATAATTGAAAAAAAATATATTGATTAAGTAGTGTTGATTAAATATAGCAAAATCGCTTATATTTTTATGAACTCGTTGTTACAGAATGAATTCAATATTTGACATGCGAATGAAATCCAGAATTAATAGAAGAAACAATGGCATTGGTTTTCTTAAAGTTGGGCTATTAATTCTTATTAAATTGAAAATAGTAACGAAAAGAAAAGATTTCTGGCTAAATTAACGCGTAAATCTACTAGAAATATATATGAATAGTTTCGTCGATACAGTGATTTTGTTTCCAGTCAAACATATATGTGTGCCTTTAAATATTATAGAAGTTAACTTGTAAAACGTACGTTTAAAAAAATACTGCTATATAAAGCCATTTTAAAAGCAATTTATTCATACAGGATACAGCTCAGAGAAAGATAGATTGTCATATGAACATAAAAAAATTAATACAGTGTAACCACACACAATATACTACAAGACTAGATCTTCTTCAATATTAATTGACAGGAAAGCTTTAAATCCATACCATCTGTATCGTGCATTCATCTCATCATGCACTTAATATTGAAGAACGCTCACCCAGCGAGCCACTTGGTTGAAGATATCAAAGGGCCTTTTTGAAGCCTTTTCAATAGAGAAATCAGATTTTTTATTTTAAAGACTGAGTATTAATCTATATTATTTAATGTGAATTTATACGGCATATATGTATGTGAAACCGTGCAAATTAAGCTTTGGGCGTACAAATAGTGCGATTATCTTATGAAGGATTGCTCAATCGATATTGTTCGATCATATTTAAAAGACCAGCGTAAATGTTCATAATGTTTTTAAAATAATAAGATCAATTCTATTTATATTGAATTTATAAATAGATAAAACGAACGTGTATTTGAACAGTTGGCTGAATGTACATTGAAATAACTACAGGAATGTAAATGATTGGTTTTCTCAAATGCCGTTGAAATTGAATTGATAGATTAAATATTGATGAAGTTCTGTACACAAAAT
This sequence comes from Stenopsyche tienmushanensis, assembly GCA_008973525.1. Taxonomy (NCBI): domain Eukaryota; kingdom Metazoa; phylum Arthropoda; class Insecta; order Trichoptera; family Stenopsychidae; genus Stenopsyche; species Stenopsyche tienmushanensis. The sequence goes on from WACJ01000142.1 coordinate 250,421, forward strand.
GTCCAGAACGAGAGAATCTGATTTTAATAGTTTTTTTAAGTGTGAAAATGTAAATAAAGCGATTCTCTAAAAGCAATGGGCGTGCTGGGGAAGCGATAAATTTAAAAGGCTTTCTCCGTACAATTTATATTTTTATAGTCGGTTTGTTTTATATTTTTGGAGCCAATTTGGCGCTTCATCCCTTAGCGAAAATTAGACATCACTGTATAAATATATTTTTGCGGAATAATAATTTAAACGAAATTTACTCCGCTTAATTCCTTCATTGCCTGGGTTTAATTTGATTGTGTTTTTTTAAGACGATGCCCATTTTTGCGCGAAGGGGAGTCGTATAAAATAAATGGCAGTTATTAAGTGGGCGAAATGTTGAAAGAGGCTCGCCTCAACCTGTTTTTGACCTGCAGACATTCATTCAGGAGGAGTGAGTCGTAAAAATTGAATGGGTCTGGAGACTATAAAACTGTATATGTACCCCGAGTGGAGGAACGCCCGCTTCCATATTTACACCTTTTATGAGACCACAAGAAGCAACAAATATTTCCTGTGTGTGAATGTTATTGGAGGACCGTTTGTTTACATTAGATCGAGTTTATGTCCTGGCCAAGGATAGAAATTGTGAAAATTCGATACCAAGCCTGATTTCACCCCGATCAGATTTATAGCGATCCCTCTTTTGCCTGATATTTATGGCGTGATACAGAAATAGGCGTCCCTGTAAACCACCCAGCTTACATTACACAACCGTATTTTGTAAACCACGTCGGGGCCATCGGAAAAACAAATTATGCAACATTGTGGATTTATTTTTGAACGATTACAGCTTGCGGGAAGGAATGACATTATCGCCTAAAAATAGATCCTTGGTTTATTTACGGATTTAATATTGGACTTAAGTTGTCCGTTAGGTCGTAAAACCCCTACACTAAATGTTATGAAACCAATCACAATTTGAAAATATATACATAATCAAGCCATCTTCATTTAAAGGCTTAAAACCAATGCTTATTGGGATATTAAATGAAATATAGAGTTTTAAGATAAAATATAGAGTTCCTATTTTATATATATATATATATATATATATATATTAAATGCATTTTCTTCTTAAGGTTAAATATTCATAATGGGGATAGAAGATTTTTCTAGAGGCGAAATATTTTTGTGCAGTGATTTTATATCATCTTTTATATATGATCAAATTATGGTCAAATTGAATACCATTGTTATAAAACTGTCATATAGATAGCCCGCCTGACTTTCAAAATCAATTTCTCGTTGATGCAACCCTTAAAATTGAAGTATTTATAACGATAAAAGCAATCATGTACATAAAATTTACAACCTAAGAAACTAATTGCACAAAAGATCTACTTGATGTCTACGACCATTAATATCTTAACACTTCACGGTCTGTTAAGTACAACGCGTACAAACTTCAACAAGAATTCGCACCCCAAAAATGTACGAAATACACATGTCTTGTGTAAAAATTCAATATTACCCAAGTTTATAAATATAATTTTAGATCAATATTTTCGTGTACAGTTTAGACAGTAATTTCGTTAAAGCAACGAAATTAGTTTTAAAAGTTTAATAGCATTAACTCTAATGTCGAGACAATAAAATTCCTGACAACTCCGGGAAACTCACATTTATATCAACGTGACTTTCAAAACCACGAATAGTTATGGTTATGATAAGAAAACATAAGCATCATTGAATAAAACATTAAATTTAACCCCGGTAGTGCGCGATATTAATCGAAAAATAACCACGCGATAAAGCGTATCCGGATCGTAAAATGTTGAATTTATTAGAACTTAATTGTACTTTTACTTGAGACAAATATAGTCACAATTTGTATAAATTTATCATTATTTATGCATTTAATCGTATCGAAAATTATGACATGAACACAAGATCAAATCTTATTAATTTCATTATGATACAGTCAACCCTTCTATAACATCTGCTTCCATAGAGATTTTCCTATAGAGTTTGCGGCAGTCTCTTCTATAGCGTATTCTGTGACCTTACATTTTTTTGGTGAATCACCGGCTTCCAAGAAGAACATTCCAGGGGTATTTATCACAGTACAGCAATAGAATATTTTTCTATTTGTATATTCTTGTTTTTTTATAATAAAACTATTTGATTATGTAACTCGCCCATATCCAATATCTATTAACATAATAAGGCTAAAATATCTGAATAATTTAATATGAGTAGGTCTACAATTTCTATAATATACAAAAAAGGGAATTTTTTTTAGATCATAAGTCTGTATAAATCTTATTGTTTGTGCTGATTTCCTTCAAATCACAAAATACAATTAAAAAAACCTAACCACAAATTTTGAATAAGTGCCCAACTTTCTACAGTGTCATCCCTATCTCGACGCTATAGAAGGGTTATATGTATATCTTCTATATATCTATATGTATAATTCTGACTAATTGTCAGTCTTGGGAAGAGTTTAATTCCAGCTAAAATGTATTAAACATATTCGAAATGAAATATAAAATTGCCTTCTGTTCGACTGGGAAGTTTCAATCAGGCATTGTTTGACTAAAACATCTGAACATGAACTAAATACTTATGCATTGTACTGTTAATCCTTTCAATAGTACTGCAACATCGCAAAACGCAATAATGACAGTTCAACTTTCCCGGAAGCAGCTCACATGGTAAAGACTGGAACTGAGGAAAATCTAGCTTCATCCTCAAGCTTTTGGATCAAGGATTGAAAATGGATGCACAAAGTCTCCATTTTCATTAGAGTAAAGTTCGATTAATATTTGGAGAATAGTTCGTATATTAAAAGGTAATAAATTTAATCGGAAAATGATTTATATTTTAGAATGCGATCCGGAATATATAATATGTCTAAAATTGGTAAAAATTGATCTGATGTAAGTTCGCCAATTAGACAAAATATAGAATTCTAATGACTATATAACTGTATTATCAACATTGATAAACATATCATAATTTAAACAACTGGGCCTGTTCGACTTAATTTATAATGCTTATATTTCAAGCAAAATATTGGACCAAATCTGGCTCAAGACGAAAGATCGGAAATATTAATAGCACCAATTCTGATATAGTTTTGAACCTGAACCTCTAAAATCGAGGTTTTAAAACATTATATTTATATTTGGTTATTAAAACATGAATTAAATTATTTAAGCATATATCAAGTATCTATGATTAATATTACAATGCAATTCTATTCAATTATTTTATCATGTTTTTGAACTTATTCATTTTTAATGAAATAGGTCATGATTAAAATCGCATTAATCCATTGATATTTTGATGCAAAATATTTGTATTATACTCAAAATTTATCAAATATCTATCAATTAATATTCCGCATAGCACCTACCAATGATGCTTTTTTTCGGAATTCACTTAAATAAATTGAAATATTTCGCTGTGAAAATGAATTATCTAAGAAAGCACGTTTTTCGCAAATTCACTCCGCCAACAAATATTAAATAATATTCGCAAATAACGTCCCAACAACGGGAACAACATGTTTTATTACAATCATTACGTATATTTCGCCATAAAACGTACGACGGTACAAAGTATATGTGCACACATGAAACACAACGGATAAAAGGGGAACGTCTATTCGAATTTTATTTCCGGCCTCGGAGAACTCGGAACGAACTGTGGATAGAAGTTAACCATTCAATAAAAAACATGAATCATTTTCATCGATAAATTCTTCAACGTCTTTTTCAGATTGTCCTTGTCCTAAAAAAAAGTTCTTCTTCCTTCCCCTCCCATTCGTAGAATAACGCCCCACATCCGCATTGCACTCTTTTTGGCCTTTCAGCTGAGATTGGATGCTTCTATTGTTTCTATGTCGTGGTTTATTTATTTTTTTTCGCACAAAGTAAGAACTACCATCCATTCTTGCATGCAGATTTATTTTTTCAATCGTATGACAAAACAACGAGGAGCTTGAAAATTAATTGTTTTGAAGGAGCAAGCAAGCGCAAAACTCATTATGGTCGCAATTTAATTTGATTTTTCGTAATTTAGTTAGACGTAATGCCCCATATTCTAAAACTTATTAGACATTGCCCTCCACAGGATTTATCCCTCCATTAAAGCGACAGGGACTAAGAGACCTAGAAGAAAATCTATTTAATTATCTATAAGAGGATGCAAATGTACCATAAAAGCCCTGTTTATCCCTTGTAGGGGAGATTGAGAAGCATTATAATATGAAAATAAATTTGTTGATTTTAAACTGAAAAAAATATTTAAATATTCTTGCTCAAATTATCAACAATCTATTCAACATCTATTCATTTTTCAGGCCAATTCTAATATTTTTTTATATAATTCAATCCCCAAAGGAGACATTTTTAGTAAAACGATAAATGATTTCCATATGGGTTGAATTTAGATAAATAGAAGATATATTTATTTTAAAATGATATTTCACTCTTTAAAATCCCTAAATGACTTTATTAATTGCCTTAAAATTTTTTTTAGATCCAGGAATTTAGCGTTAACTTGGATCAAGACAATCGATTGGAAATACAATGCTTCCAATTTCTCAAATTTTTAAATACGGTGAAACATTTTTCCACAATCTAGATTCCATCTCAAACCACACTATACAAAATCATATAATTTACAATGAAGAGCTAAAAGATTTCATATCAGGATTCGTCAATTGGGAGGCAGGAACCGGGTGGAAATATCCATCCAAAGTTTGCTGCTTTGCATATTTTCTCTTCCCTTCTTCGAGTTGCTTATAACAATATATATATAATCTCATTTTTCGACGAACTTTTGAGCTCTTCTCTTCGTCGGGATCATTTTCTATTAGGATTTGAATCCCATTTTCAAAACATGCAAAAGAGTGTCGGAATTTCATTAGTTTTAATTCTCAAAAAACTTTGTTATGTATATCCCTTAAGGGCGGATCTTGATTCATTTCGTGCAAAATTTAATTTGAAAAAATTCTTCCTAAATGTTCAATTATTGAAACACATACAAATCCGTAAAAATACATATTAAAATATATTTTATATCAATATTATTGATACTGGTAGTTAGAGAATTCCTCTATTGCGGAATATCTGGTGTTTTATGCGAGATAAAATTTGTTCAAAATGGATCTAGGGATTTCACACGAATAAAAAGGAATGTGGTAAAGCTTGGACCATATGCGAGATGCACATCTCAGATAAATTGCAACAATTTGTGTCGAGTCTGACGTTGTCATATCGGAATATAATGCCCTTTTTGTTGGCTAACTCAAGTCCACATTTTGGCCAATTGTGAGCACCCATTCAATTCCTATCAGATATATAACATCAAATTCTATATTTCGGTATTTTCGATCGTCTTTGCTCTTTGGCTATCGTTCACATTCAAGCAATATTGTAAAGGATCCAATTTTTATCATCAATAATATTTTTTTGTAATGGTTTAACGCGTCAAACTGCAAGGATATATAGAGAGATAATTATGTTTAGCAGCTGGATAATTTTACATATTATCACAATGAGAATTGCTATCGATTTTATCATTAGTTTTATCTGATATTAACATTCGCCTAAAATTTCCAGATGTACACATTGAATTATACAATCGAATTTTAATATGCTAATAATGCCCCAAATATATTAATTAACCAAAGTAATATCGGTTTTTTTAATTTTATTTTTTGAAAGTACACGTCTCTAAGAAAGTTGTCCATAATTTTGGTGAAGAAATTCGTATTATTTCAATGCTTTAGAGCAATCACTCTATCCAGATTGCGCCCCAATGATTCTGAGACCGCTGCGGTCGCAAGTTATGCCCTTATACCTGCTTCTTTTTGTAGGCTAGAGGTTTCCGATAGGGATCTTTCTTCTATTAAGGGAGCAAATTAAGTCCAAAAGAAAGAGCTCTGTACAAAGTGCTTCGAAAACATAGCTATTCGTCGATATCCTGACTCAATAGAAAATATAAGAAATGCTACTATCATAAAATTCGACTGATGAAGCCCATCAGCATTCACACTGTTTGGAAGGCCCAAATTCCTTGTGCGAATGGCAGAAACATGCAACTACAAAATCGTTATATTTGTATAAACATCCTCCCGCTCTCAACGAGGAAGATTAGCAATTCTTAACACATTGACTGCGGGAAACGAGAATCCTCGTACTATCGAAACCATGCACGTAGCGCGGGACACGAGGATTCTCGTATTTACAAAATCAATGCGTTAACCACGGAACACACGAAAACTCATTCAAAAATTTACTTATTTGCTAAAATTTAACATTCTCGATATATATGTCAAATGAAGACCTTTTAACATGTTTTTTTTCCCTTCCAAGAAGTATCAAATCTTAAGACATATGTTTCGAATTCGGCACGATGATTTTTTTTCCACACATGACACTTATCTTTTTCGCTCTTAAATTGAATATTGGTTTAGTTTTACGTGAACCATCGTGTCTTTCGTTTTGTTTCATAATAAAATATAAAATATTTTTTGCAAGCCGTGTCCCGATATTAACATAAGAACATAAGAATAATTAAGTGTTTTAAGCATATAATTTATTTTTTTTGGGGTTTTAATGCCTATGGATGTAATTTAAAGATATTGATGAGTACAAATCAAAAAAAAGTTTTAAGATATCTTAAAAACTTTGAAAGTTACGCGTATTTTAGTGAGAATTGACAGTACTGTAAAAAATCACCTGCGCTAGAGCATATGCGGTCCGCGCAAACAGCCCGCTGGTATTGTGTTAAGACTCGTTTAAGAAGAATCATCGTTTAATGATTTACTGGAAAGATGCCTTGGTTCGAATACATAAAATAACAATGTGCGTTTGTATGATCTCTGGTACCGAAATATATTTATAAAGACACACACTGCAGTCTGCATTTCTAAAGAAGCTAGGATAGCTTGTAAAGACGTCAGATTAACCCAGAAAGACAAAGCTGCGATAGCTGAAGGATTGCTCTATAGAGCTGGAATTGCTGATTAGTGGTATATTATCCTTTTCAACAATTTTTAAGTACTTAAAACTTTAAAAGCGTTTTTCTCGAAACGACATTTTTGCATTGTATATTGAAAAACTATGTCGCCAATTGGTCTAAAATTTTACACGCTTATTTTATATATATAGGGCTATGATAGTTTGCATAGTATTATATAAAAGGGTTTTAGTAAATCCTAAAAAAAATATTTAATTATACGGTGTATTTACTGGAAAAAAACTATTGAAAATTGCCTATTTTTATTAAAGATGGCAACAGTTCGAAAATTGGTATTGGTTTTCATTAAAGGTCGATTTAATTGAATTAACACTTGACAGAAATAACACATGTATTTTATTCTGCATTTTGAACTATGACGAACTTTAGATTTATAGTCAAATAAGTTATACCATAGTTTGTGAACGGTCTAAGAGATACTAATTATACTCCATGTGTGCAGGACGACAAAGTTTCGAATTTCATAGCAGTTAATTCATAAATTATTAAATTGGAAATGCAGATTGCATAACTTTAGACAGCTTTCGTAAATAGTGCCAAATAATAATTAATTTTTTAGCATATAAAAATAATAAAAGACTTACAGATTCGATTGATTTTTCTAAACGGAAGATTTCCTCTTGAAGCAGATGAAGAGTACCGGTCTTTCCACGATGTCTTGCGAAGGCAGCAGCGCAGGCACTGTGAATGCTGTTTACCCAATTTTCCAACTCCACCTGTTGAAATATTGCAACAAATGTACTATTGTTATAAAAAAATTGTAAATGTAATTAAATGAAATTGTCATTACAAGCATATGCCGATTTCATCCATATATTAATATACAATGTCGAACACAGTCGACTATTATTTGCAGTCCAAGAATACATAACCGTTGTTATTTGCTTTATAGAATTGCGGCATAAAATGAACAGACTACATTTGGGTACACGTAATTTTGTTTTTATTCGTTCGCCTCCGATATCAACATTGAAGTGTCTAACTATTAATATAAACTATCATAAATTTGAACAGTCATAATCTGTTATAATCACGGCTTTAGATAGATAAGGTATCCAATTCAAACTTTCCAGGAGTGTTTTGACAGGTGTGGGACTCGACTATTATATCGGTGTTTAACAAGACAACTTCATATGACGTCTTTGTTCCGATTCCATTTTCAATCGTCGAGTCCCTTCACAAAGAAGACTCCAGCTGTGATTGCTTTTAATTAAATTTCGATCTGAAAGTTTTTAACCACATTCTACTTGTAAAATTATTCCGAAGGCGGAAATAAAGCAGTCTCGGCATCGAGCCATATGTAAGAGAGGTTGATGATATTAAAATTTATTCATATCTATAGATAACGTCATAAGTTTTTAGAGTAAAAATACCGTCTATGTCTTCCCTTTGCTATTCATAAAGAAATCTTTTTCATACGATGTCGCGAATATCAATTTTGAACTTTTATATGAAATAGAGATTGAGTGTAAATTCTATAAATAAAACGTCTATTAATTTGATCTTTAAAATCATATTTATGTATATTATTTTGGGAATCATTTCGCTTTGAAGAAAGCCATGCACTTCAACTCGGCATTTATCATTCTTGCTTTATTTTTGGCATAAAATACACAAAGGATGGAAAAACTTTGATCTGGCATTACTGAAAGGTACTCAACACAAAATATAATTGGAAAGTCCTTAAGAAATTCAAACAGACGTAATATATTTAAATGGAATCATAATCAAAATCACTGTAAAATCAAACCTAGATCAATCTTCAATTCGTTGTATTTCCTCTTTAAAAGCTTCAATATCCATAGCAATATAAAAATTAATGTAATAGCATTTGTATTTTCATTGGTATATTGCCTACCATTTTAATATGTTTTTTCATGGCGAATTTATGTTTTAAATCACATCCCAGCCACATCTCCTGTGGGTGTGAACCCATGACAATTGAGTTGTTAGTACGATCGCTTAAATTCTTAAATTGCGGGAATACCTACACGGTTTTTGATCATAAATATTTTAATAAAGAGTGATTAAATACGATCTTTTCTATTATTATTATGAGAGAACGATGCTTTTTTATATACAAAATAATCTTCCTGATAACAATATCAAATATAATTATCTAAAAAATGACGTTAAACTATTTGAGTACGTATATAATATTTTTAATATGGGGATTTGAGGTATTTTATTAAAAATTCGAGATAGAAATATCCCTTTTGATGTTTCAGCTTTTTGAAATTTTAATTATGGCCAAAATATAATCATGGTCTTTCCGAACCATCTTCTATTTTTTAGCATCAAGGGGGATAAAGTCCTGTCTGTTTTGACGTAACGAACTCATTGTTGTTATTTTTGATGGCTCCATTACTTGTATACCGATCATTAGACAAGGGCTGGTGAAAAGATTATTTCAAAATAAGTCGAATGGAACTAATCTCCTCAGATCTTTTGGATTCAAAAATGTCGATAATCCTGAAATCTCTGCCTGCGAAATATCTGATTGATTACTCCATTTGGTTTTATTGATATTTTATACAAATTTAAATATTTTAAATTACCTGACAGGGTGCTTGGAAGAGATATGCGTCTCCAAAGGCAGTGCTGAGGCAAAATATGTAATCTCTTTTTGGATGTTCTGGAATTGGTTGCATTATAGCGCCATCCACTATTATGAGGTGTTTCGGTGCAGCTTCTACTGAGCGCCCTTCGCGTGAATCACAGGGGTAGAAAAGAAGCGTTGTGCCCTTCAAACAGACCCAATAACCCTTCCACCCTCTTTTACGTGCTAATTCGATCTGATGTTTTTTCCGCAGCAGCCATTTCTTCACGCTCAGGAAACTGTGGACAAAAATTAAAAAATATATATTTTTATAACATAGATTACCATTAATTCTAAATCGCCTAAAAAGATGAAATATTTTATAAAAAACTACAATCAATTAGAGTGTTGAGTTTACTTTCTATTGGAATGTATTACAATATTTATCAATGACACGTGAATGTTTCCGATGGATGAGAAAGCCACAAATATGAGAAACAAATAATCCGGTTTGATACTGTAAGCACCACTTAGTAAAATTGTTTATCAGAAATAGACGTTTATTATTAAATAGAAAGACAATTTCGTATCGAAGTTTGACAGCGGTCGCTCCCAAATAATTTATTATCCCTAAACACACGAAAAAGTTATTTTAGCTCCATCCATTTAAAATGTATGACTTTTTGTATTTTCACTTCGATCCAATACATTGTTACATTTTGTTAAATTTGAAAATTTCATAGAATGAGAGAGGATAATTCAAAGTTATCTCAAAGAATAAATGCTATGTGATCTGCATGCATTTTTATGCAGTATGCAAATGTAGCATACATTCGTATGGTGTTGCGTGCTATTGCATAAATGCGGTGTGAAATTAGGGCACAAATTGCAACGGACATATTCTGTTACTCCGCCTTCAGTTTAAATTATCATCGGATGTAGGTTTTAAAATGTATACATGGACTTAAATGACGTAACCATTCATACGTAGATTTCAAAGTCTTCAAGATTTATTTCAACTTTTTGTTGCTAAAACATTATATTTTAAGCAACAATAAAGATGATTCAATTTTTTGCAGTATCGTCTATCAGTAGTCCTTTATCATAAAATATATACAGATTTATATTATCGAAATACATTAGATCTTATAAGAGTCAAATAAGTAAGATTATAAGAGCTAGTGATGATGAATGATCCACTTTATTGAAGTGTTTTTAATTTTCAATATTGTGTATTGAAAAAACTTAAGGATGTATAACTAAACCTCTATTTAAATATGGGTAGATATTTTTTAAAAAAATGTTATGGATGCTATCTATATCAAATAATATTCAATAGCTTTCAAATATTAGCTTTAGAAAATAATGACAGTGCATTATAGATCCAATTATTTCTTTGGATTCAATCAGATCGATCTTTTCTTATTCATAGGCATTATACATGAAGCGATGATGGTATTTTTCATTATTAATCCATATTAAGTGACAAGCTGAACCACCCTTTTAATACAAAATTGCCTTTATAGGTGAAAAAGCTAATGGATTTCCTCGCGTATATATCCGCGTGTAGGCCAATTCACAAAAGCCGCGCCTTTGTTTACGCGGCCAATTCACCCCTTCTGGCACCCCGGCCGTTATTATTATAATTTTTATATTTTTTTGACGACAACTACCATTATAGAGACATTAATTCAGGGGGCGCGCTCCGCTCTGGACGTATATTAATTGGCAAAGAACAATGTGGGGTTTTTTAGATCATGTGCAAGGGGCGGAGCCGCCGGCTAATTACCAAATAATGTATTCAGGTCATGCCCGTAGGCCGAGCAGGCCAACTTATGATGGAATCGGGACAGGACTAGAATAGCCCGTTAAAACTGCGAAGATATCACCCATTTAATTTTATGTCATATTTCCAATGCGGGAGTCACCAATCAATTCGTCGAAGGACGTCGCAAAACTCCCCGAACACGAATGGAATAAATTACATTCCAAGTGAGCGTATATCTCTAGTCTGGGCTCGTACTGCTATTTGAAATATCGGGAATATCATACGAATTGAACCTCTATTTTACAAGATACCCGAAGGAAGCACTCAATGAATCCGGATTGCAAAATGTTCAGTCTTTGATTAAATCTGGATCTCTTGTAATCGCCATCAAAATACTCTAAGCATCAACATTTGATGTAATCCGAAGATTTTTTTATTTATTAACAACATTCATTTAAACATCATCTTGAACAAAATATTATGAAGATACAATAACCATATAATGCAAAAAAGTTATATGTGATTTTTTTTTTTTTCTTAAACGAATTAGGATCATCTTAAACCTTTCCTTGGCCATGATGTATTTATTACAACCAGACTCGATAATAGGAATATCGATATGAAATATAATAGTTACAGGCTTCAAATTTTTTTAGGATTTCATATGGTGTACCAAATACATATCATAGCACGCGGATGTTTTTTAGCATAGTAATGGAAAGCTTAATAATTTAATTTTTTTTTTCAACCCCCTTAGTACTATATTGACAATCACACTCCGCTCTGAATTAAACATTGTTTTTATAATTTTTAGATCTAAAATGTAGCTTTTTATTGCTATTTGGATTTTATACTAGATGTTAAGATTTACAAATTGCAGGAATATATCTTGTTAAACTATTTCTCATTGAATCAACGTAAATGTGTTCTGAATAACTTGATTCTCTTATTCAATATTTCCAAAACTAACTTCATAAAGTCACTCAGCAGGATATAGTTAATTAAATTAATTTGTATGTTATTTATAATTTAAATGCTGAACATTCAGTTATTTTGTAATAATTCTTGAGCTATAAGATATATTTATCAATTCAACTTGTAATGATAGTAAAAGATAATATGATGACAACATTTTAATTTTGTAAGAAACCTAAATGCAAAACATAAATTTATTAGAGATCCTTAAAATTTCTAAATTTCATAGATTTCTATCCAATTCCGCGATTATAATGACGCACCCTTGTACATCGTCTTTTTGTGCTAAAGTCGAATGTTTGATTGATTATATAACTATTCTCAACCCCTTTCATGTTCCCAAAGTTTCTTGCTGTGTTAATTTCAACATTCACTTGAAACAACAGCACGCAAAGTTTAGATAAAACATACGTGAACAATCATTATCAATCGTGATACATTTTGACAGCTGAAAACTGCAATTTTTCTCCATATTCAAACGCAATCATGAAAATCGACAGAAATGCGATCGATATTATTGTATGAATGTTGCATTTGTAAAATCATGATTTTAAAGCAGATTATGCTAAAAAAAATACACGTTTACAGTGTTTGCTTGAGCGAATTATTTATCCATTTGTGAAAATTAATTTCGTTTGAAAATATTTTCGATGTGATAATTATATGAAAACATGTGTATTTTTGATATGTGAAATAAAATTACACTGACGTAAACAAAATACATTAGCGGGGTGTATCTGGAGTGACGATGGATGAACCTTCGCCTTCGAAGCCTTCGGGTGAAGAAAGCTCGCCAAGAATTAGTGCCGCCCCAATAACCTAATTTGACTCGCAGAAAGCGGAAGGGCGTTTCATCCGTGCGAGCTCCTCACAAACAGATGTATTGCGCCCTTATATTTCGAGCCCAGATCACCTACCGTTAAATTGAACTTAACCACCACTTAAAAAGTGGTTGGAAGCTCACAACCTATGAAGAATATATAGATATGTATCGATTACGTGGGGTGTTGAGAATTAAAAGCGCATTGAACGCTTGAACTTCGTGGCAATATATGAACTATACGTCGCTTTGCGGCACGCCAACTTGTAATCTCCAGAGGCAAAGCTTTCAAACTTTTTAAATTGTTATAACATCGTGAGCTAATTTTCTATAATACATGTATCAATAATGATGATTTTTCATTTTCTAAAATGATTAATTTGTCATTACAGAATAAAAATGTCAGTAAAAGATCCACACGAGCCACACGTGTCTTTCGCAAATGAACACAGATCTAATCATAGCCATGGTCGAAGAAAACCCGCGATATACTGTTTGCAAAATAGCTAACAAGTTAGAAATTCCACGAACATCCATCCATAATCATCTGACAAAATTGGGCTACATCAATCGTTCAGATGTGTGGCTTCCTCATGAACTGACTGACTCAAATAAACTTCAGCGTATTTCAACATGCGATCTTCTTCTCCAAAGACATAATAGCCAATCTTTCTTGAAGAGATTTATCACTGAAGATGAAAGTTGGATACTCTATGATAATATCCAACATAAACGGTCTCGAACCAAGGGTACAGAAGCTTTAACTGTAGCTAAACCTGGCCTAAACCCAAAAAAAGTTTTGCTATGCATTTTGGTGGGACTGGAAGGGGTTAGTTTATTATGAGCTACTTCAGCAAGATGAAACGATCAATTCAATAAAATATTGTTTCCAACTAGACCGTTTTCTGGCAATTGCATCATTTAGAATTGCCAGAAAACGGCCAGAATTAGCGAACAGACGAGATACAAATTATTATTTATTTTTTCTTAATATGGAAACGAAAGAAACTTATGGGACACCCTAATATAAAATTTTAATTCAAAATCCTCAGAAAAATCACATAAATTTCAAACAACCCTTTGAGCAACTTATTGCAAAATATTTCACAAGAATTCCGTAATTTATTGTACATGAATCTGGCATATTGGCAATATTGATTTATTCAAATTTTATTCTGATCCAGGTTTAATTTATCCACAACTATATATTTATGATAATAAGATTTATGGCTGAATTATTGCAATAAATCTCAACCAACCTTGAAAATATATATGACAAAAATATATGATTAAATTTTGTATTTTACCTTCAATTTTATTTGTATAATATGGCAATACTAAAGCAGATTTGTCCTAAAAATGCAATAAATTCTGTATAAGTATATTTATAAAAGCAAAAATGTATCGAGCTCCCAATAACATATACGGACCACTTTATCTTAACACGTTGCTTGCGGGAGCGGAGAATCAATATCATTCGCTTGACGTGTATCATACACACCCTTATTTCGTACGATAACATCGGTTTTAGATTTTATTCTAGAAACATATGACGTGATAATTTTGCGATTTTAGTCTTTGAGTGTCGTTTTCTCTTTATTTAACGATGGTTACAAAATATGAATTTTAAACAATTATAATAAACTGCTTAAAATATTCATATTACGATTGTACTGAATAAAACATATATTTTCCTATTAATGTCGAAGTAGCTTTAGAAATATTTTCTTATACAAGATTTAAACCAAAACCATTATAATAGAGAGCAAGAAGTTGTCCACTATGCCAAAATTGATATATGAATGTACATAAACGCCAAAGCAACCCTCTTTGTAAATATGTGTTGAAATTTGTTCTAAAATACAGTACGTAGATTTGAGTACGCATTCTCTTTCGGGGGAATATAAAGTTGACTTATTCAATAAATTCCAGCTGAGGGTACAAACCGCGTTCATCCATAAAGTTGATAAAAGGCAAGAATGTTTAAAAGAGTCAGTCAGACAGGGCTCGTGATATATTCGAGGTGTCCGTGGTTCGTAGGGCTCACGCGTTACACATACGCGAGTTTTCCTCAAGGTGAAAAATGGTGTAAGCCCTCCAACCTGAGCCAAAACGAAAGAAATTGCGGGATGGAAATGATAGGCCATAAAAATAAATGGACGAATATCTCAGATCATTTTTCAAGTTAACACCTCACTTTGTGTAGCTCCCCCGCCCGCCAGTCAAATTATGCGGAAATTAATAAAATAAATAGCATCCATTATTTTCGCATCAAATTTTAGCACCCTATCTTTATTATCTCAGTTTGAACAAGCCGCGGTGATTTCGTTCATATCGCGATGTTCATTTTCATCCGTCAATATTTTTGAGATTGATTGAACCTCATTCTCAATTATGGGGAAATTGAATTCAAACGTATCTGGAACATCAGACTTCGCGTCGCATGGACGAAATTGAATTTTTCCGGATCGAACTCGTTACTTTGATTTTTTTTTTCGGTGTAAAAAATACATCCATGACTTTTATACAACACGCGGCCATATTTTAAAGCACTTCCTTCTTGTCTTTCGCCCTTTGAGGGTGTGTTGTAAACAAGTAAACTTTCCAATTTAATAGAACATGATGGGGTGTGGTCTAAAACAATGAAAAGGATAATGTATCCAAACGTCATATTTTACGAAATATTCATATATCAAAAATCGATATCGATCGTCCTCAATATAATTAGATACAGTGTATGATTCTCGATTGAGTGTCTCGATTATCCGGGTGTTAATTCGGATAGAATTAGAAGATAGCTTTAATGTTTCGTCTTGCTGGTTGACTAAATTCAAGCAAGAACACAGAATACAACTCACAGTTCAGAAAAAACATCTCTGTTCCTGTGTTAAAGTTGCTGATGAATTCTGCATCGAATTTCGAAAATATTTGCAAATAAAAAATTGCAACCCTGACATTAAAGAATTAAAGAAAAGTCCATTTCTAGACATCATCTGTTGCGCAACGCGTAATTATTAATTTTCTCGTAAACGAAGGCGCAAAATCAATTGAAATTTTGAGGTGACTTGGGGCACAGTTTGGTTATGCTAATCATAGTAAGACCCAAGTGTTTGATTGGATCCTAAAGATTTTTGAAAGTCTGAAATTCGAGAAACAGGCTACTGGAAAAGTGCTGGCTACGGTATTTAGGGACTAGAAAGGTATTTAATTTATTTGTACTATCGAAAGAATGCTAGTAACTCGTAATAAATCCACCCAAAAATTCTGGAAACACCCATTTTACTATTCAGACTTGACTCCATGTGACTACCATATGCTTGGTTCGTTGAAAGAGAGATAAGGAGGGCAACGATTTCATCACAACGCTGCGGTCGAACAATACGTGCGCAACTGCTTTTCGACGCAATCGCCTTATTTTTCTTCTCCGATTTACATTTGAATCTCTCTCGTATGCGCGTTTTTCTTAATAAATAATGAGTATTAAAATTATAAAGCAAAAATTTGTAATGTACATATAATGTTATATTTGAAACTGTGGAAATTGTATGATTATCCATGTGTATCAAGTATCAGTGC
Source organism: Stenopsyche tienmushanensis (assembly GCA_008973525.1). Lineage (NCBI taxonomy): Eukaryota > Metazoa > Arthropoda > Insecta > Trichoptera > Stenopsychidae > Stenopsyche > Stenopsyche tienmushanensis. Next base: position 267,125 of record WACJ01000142.1, read on the forward strand.
CCTTCCTCCGCTCTCGATTATCCCGGATAATCGAGAGTGTAATGTATTCTTAAAAATAATTTAATTTAAAATGGCATTGATGTTGCTTTATACTTAATTCATTGTACTTCATCCATCTTTAGGAACTTCACAATAGGCGTTGGTCTTTTATAAGGGCTTTGTTTTTTTCCAGTGCCGAATCAATCTATAAAAGACTGATTTATTTTATATCATTAATCTTTGTCTTTCAATGCCCTATCCTATCGGAAGTTGGCGATCAGCATGACCACCTTTAATTCAGAAGCTGTAGCTTTGAATAATTACACGAAGTTGCACACGAAACAACACTTAAATTTATTCCTATGTATTTGTTCTTTTTTCCCCCATTACAATTTTATATTGAATAAAAAATTCCATTTAAAATATTGTTTTTGCTTAGAATATGACAATCCTAAAATATTTTCAAGCAACCCCTATGAAATTTTTACTTAAAAAATTATTCACATTATAAAATTGAATATTTATGTATAAATTTAATAAGCATTTAATTGCATCTTGTTTTATTGGCAATTATTTGTATATCCGTAAGAACGCTTTAAAAATATGTAAAAGCTCAATTTAATAATACATATCAATAAATGTATCATTATATAATGGATATTATTAAGCATATTTTTACGATATGCATAATATTTTATCGTTAAATCAGACCTCAAACGATACTATAAAAAAGCATTGATAGCCTCAACAGCTAACTATACTTATTTATATAACATCCAGGGAGGATATTATGCTATGAGCTTAAAAGGGTGGGTGTTCTCTCTAAGTGGTGTTTTTCTGGTTCCAATTGAACGCGGACAAAGAGGATCACCATGGCTTAAAATGTACTCAGTTACTTTACATTATACTGGAAAGCTTTCAAATAACTTTTCATCGAATATCGGTAGCATAATTATAATGCATTTATCTTTCAAAAGATTCATATGAAAATATATTCAGATTCATGTTATAGAGATTAATAAATGCTTGAGGAGATTTATCCGAGCATTGTTGAAGCGACTAATTTACTGATTTTATTTTCAGGTCACGTCGGAGACGATTCCCAGAGGAGAATGAATTTTCAAATAAGGGGATAATCGCAATACATGTAGTGTGCGTAATTTATTTTCATCATATTTAGAAATTCGTATTCCCCAAGGAGTCATTCCGCACAAATTCGCTACTTTATATTTATTAAAAATATCCGGTCAAAAATACGCTCCAACCCCCCTGCGAAGGACATTTTTTACACGTGCACGACTGATATTGCACTGTAAATGAGCCCTTATTGAATATAAATCCCATTGGTGCGGGGAGGTATGAAGTAGGCTTGAATTCTCGTGTAAATTTTCGAAATTGCTCATAAAATCTATTTTTACAAACGAAATTGTGACTTCAAGAGCATTATCGTGAATAAATGGGCGTCGGATGCGAAACATTTTTTTTTTTGTACAGCTTTGAATTTCCGCTTTGTCAGGGTGGATGAAATATGGGGTGATGATGTTTAGGTATTCATTCATTTATTCTACATTTGCATATTTTAATATGAAAAATGAGCGAATTTAAAAGAACGCAGTCGTCGAATCGCGGCTAATCTGTATTAATTTTCTTTCAATTTTGCAAAAACGTATAAAATTGAAAGCATTTTAGTCTTGAAGAAAACTCATTGCAGCAATTAAAAGAAATAATCCCCAATTTTGAGAGAAGTATTTAAATGAAGTCAGTGTATAATATTGGATTTATATACATGTGAAAGTGAAGTTTATTCAAAAACCCTTACAAGACTTTGAATTTTAAGAAGAAGAGGATCTATGAATGAGTAGCAAAATTATTATTGATATTTTATTTATTGTTGTAGTTTTTAAGTCCCTCGGGATAAACCTTTGGATTTAAACCCTAATCATTATGGCCATCATATAGGTCATAGGTACCTGGAATTGGCTTTCAGTAACAGAATAAAAGAATTTTATGTATTTTTTGCTGTAATTTCGATAGATCATTCAATATTTTTTGGCATATCGAAGGTTTTAGATTTATTTATGAATCGTCATTATATGTATTATATTAATATTTATCCCTGAAATTATGTGGTCGATTTCAATATGAATACCATATTTTTATTTAATGATGAATGAGATCATTGCCTTAAGTTTGTTTAAAGTTTAGAGTATTTTTGATTTGTGTTAAAAATTAATTAAGGCCAAATATCGTTTAATTAATCATAATCAGTTATTTTAATATGAAAACTCTTAATTTGAGCAACACTGGAATGATATGAGATAATTGAGCAGATTACGTAAGTGTTGATTTATTAGACGCTAGTGCTGAATTCAACTCTGTCAGTGTGTACATACCATATACTCGTTATGCAAACCTTAATTAATCTGAAAGGATGCTGAGATCCTTCACAGCGCTGTAATTAAATACAGCATTTATTTGTCATTTTGATGATTCTTATATTAATAATTTGTAGTAAACAACCCTTATCACTGGCTCGTACGCCACTATAAATTTCGATAAACGTCTGTATGACGTAAGCACCGTTTCTATACGTCTATAGACATTCATACATGTGAGTAGGATCGGTATATGTATGGTATTCGTATAATAAGTATCGTACAGGTTAAGTAAGTGGAAGGAGTCACTCGGTGGAACATTGGAGGAGGCCGGGAATGTCCTGAATACAAATAGCTCATTCCTCTTCTGGTCAAGCGGAGGGCGCAACTCACCTCACAAACATGTGCCGTCCTCATCAAAACTATTCAACCTGTGATATATCTGCAACCCTCGACCAAATCAAATAATTTCACAAACTAGCGTAAATTCCAGTCCACCGACTATGACAAACTATAAACTGGAAATTTGAAATGTTGCGATATTAATATGATAACAACGTTACGAGAATTGCATCATGTAATGCAGTGCATAATAACGATTCCTATCATATCTTTAGCAGCTTACGTTATACTTGCAATATGATTGATTGATATGAGATTGATGATAAAAATCTGATTGAATATCTCAAATTAATTTGTAATGACCGATCTGATCAATGGCTGACGATCAATGGCGAACTATTCTATGAATGAAATTAATATGCGCATTTCCACACTTCGAGAAAAATACTCATTTATGTCATTACACTCTGAAAATGCAGTACCAGAGAACAAAATGCAAAATTGCAGGCAAGTCAAAAGGATATAACGGCAAATACGAGAACACTGTGCATGTCCAATACAAAAGTTGAACTCGAGCGAATTGTTTGTCTGAAATATTGCGGTTTTTCCAGTCGTACTCGCAAAATCCTCTTTGAGCAGCAATGTAAGAGCTTTTGTTTATATTTTTTTCTATGTCTTTTATAATGATTTTCAGTTGATATTGATACCCATCGGAATTAAATTTACTGCATATAGAAATTCTCATGGCGAATATTTGCAGAAATTATGAATAGAATCCCCTGTGAAATATTGTGAACGAAAGCTTTATAATTTCATTCAATAGACAGCAGCGTTCATTCAAAAATAATGCTCATTTCCAAGGAATTTATATTTATACAATGTTATACGTAGAACGTTTAGTAGAATCCTGATAAAACTGGAAGAATTAATGCATTTTAGTTGGAATCAATAATCTGACCTAACAATCGCTATCTATCCAAATAGAATACGCATTTGGAGAGTTCAATTTTATTCAAATCAATATGTTTTGATATAATAAATGCTTTTGCGATTATCGTTGACTGAATATCTTTGGGTTAATAATTTTCGAACATGCAGCTTTAAATCATGAGCAAATTTAAAAGATATGTGCTTTTTATCATTTTCTCTCGTTGTTCAATGAACTTAAAACAGTGCATAGTTCAAGTTAATTAATACTTTACGCTAAAATTCTACTCTAAAGCCGACTTATATTAACTTTATTTACAAACTAAATCATAAATTTGTCCTTTGTCATCGAAGCTATAGTTTACAAAGAGTTCAAGCTGATTCAATAAAAAAATGTCATAATTTAAATCAGTCGACGTAAGATCTTCATCCCTTAGAAATGATGCCGTATCCCCTCTCGAAATTAGCGTATATGTTTTCTATAAATACGGATAAATAAACGTTCAAATTGAATTTTTGCCAGGACTTCTTCCGATTCATATCCAGCCGGCTTTATTGGAAATATTTCCCATTTATATAAAATACATATTTTCCATGTAAAGGAAAGGATATCTGACGAAAGGTTTTCCTCGTGCGGACGGTCTTAAAAATATATTCTGTAGCCTTTTTCACAAATATTTATAGACGGGAATAAACTAAATTATGTTTCCACGTAAAAAAAATCTACATGAAAGCTTTGCAAAAGTAAATCGGCTTTAGTCGATTACATTAAAAAAAGAGCATATATCTCCCCAGACTGGATAAACATGAAATATCGTCGTATTGTGTGGGATTCAAGCCATATTATGTCGTTCTAAAACATCGATTCCTCTTAAACTGCTCACCTGAATTAGCCAAAAATATTAATTATATCGCGAGGGATACTTTTGGGGGATGAATATGTGTGGTCAGTTCAATGGATATAAAAATACGGATTTATACCAGCGTCAAATTGAATTTCTATATTTCCCTGTTCATAAATACGGAAATCCTTTTTACGTGTTCTCCAATCCGGATAAATCTCTCTTCCCAATATTGCCAGAAACTGATTCGTTTTTATCGTGGAATAATTTGATACAAAATGTGACCTTATATAATATATTACTTTCGACATAATCCACAAAATATGTTGCAGACAAATTCAATTTTTCACGTATTCATATTTTCAAGTATTCGATGGCCCAGTGGCTCATTTTTCGCGCCAAAAGAATTCTCGATGATAAATTTTAATTACAGATGAAATTAAATCGCTGAAAAATTAAAACAAAGTAATCAGAAAACGAAATTAGTTAAAGTTTTGTTAAAAACAAGAATGTTTTGTCAGATATGGTCCTCTCGCCGCTTCGGAGGAAATGGATCGTTGTTCTCCTTTTGTTCTCGTTTTTGCGGCTTAATCTAAAAGAAAGTCCGAGTCAACGAAGGAGAACGAGTTATGGCTTATGGCTGATTAATATAAAAAACGTTTTACGTTCGAAAACAAAATTGAGCTTTTGTGCTGTCATGGTTTTGAAATATTACTCCGGAATAAATTTATTTTCCTCCGTTCGAACAAAATCTATAAAACAGATCCGCAAAGCTAAGGAAAGAAGAACTTCCCGATGCTTTTTCATCTGTCCTATTTAAAAGTGTTTAAGCCAGAAGCTTCATATAAATATATATTTTTGAATCTTACGTAATGAAATTACAATAAAAACCACCAAAATTATCAAAAACACAAAAAAAAACTTTAATCTATTTATGATTTTTTAATATACTACATAAATCAAAATTTATTACGAACACTACTGTCATCTTAAAAAAAGCTTCTTAGTCTATATAATCACCAAAATTCTATATCGATAAAATTTCAAAAGCACCTTCAATACATTAATCCAGGTAACTTGTTGAGTAAGCACTTACAAATAAAATTTGGAGAACATGCTACCTTCTATATTAATTTCAAAAGGAGCTAAACGTATATTATGTATGTGACCATGTCCTGTCAAAATACCATAGTTTTATAATCGGCTGATGATGAAGATATTAGCCCAAATATCACAAAAAAACAACCCCTATTAACAATGGAAGGCTTTTTTTTTAAGCCAACCATTTTTTCGCTGTTTTATGTTATACAAGTTTCATTAAAAAAATTGGCGACTACATCTGTGCTATTTATGGTGAAGTTCTGTTGGTTTGACAATGCCAGAAATGGTTTAGAAATTTTAAATCGCGCAATTTTTAGTAGACAAACCAATAAGTGGATCTCCTAACATTTTCGACGAGGATCGCATAGCTTCAGAAATAGAAGCCAATTCAAAGTTTTTATTTCAAGAAATGACATAAAAACAGCAGATACCAAAAACAGCCCCTAAATCAAGTCTTACTACGAAAAATGTACTACTATCTGTTTAGTGAGATATTCATGCTAAAATCACTCGAGATAAAATTAACACACTTGGATGGGGAAAGGTGTAGCATCTTTCATAATCACCGGACTTATTTTGTTCCTTACAGTGCTTTTTAGTTGAAAAAATATAAATTTAATAAAGGTATCAAAAACGGTCTCTAGGAATAGGTATAGGACTATTTTAAATCGAAACCACCTCATTTTTTTTAAATAATAAAAAGCTTGCCCAATAGGCCCTTTTATTTGGACACATCTGATATATAAAATTAAAATATTTATTCATTGTCATTCATATACACAAATAACAATTTCTTAAAACACATCACTCATTAAGTTCGTAGGATTTGTTTTTTGGGAAAAATTACGAAAAAACGACTCCATATGAAGAAAAAAAAAATTAAAGTAAAAAATATGAGTTATGTGTCACATATGAAATAATATGTATGTAAAATAAAATACTTTTCTAAATTTAGGCTAATCTATAAAAATACAATATTAAAACGGATATTTACAGTTTTAGCTAAATAAATATGATTTTTTGATTATATAAATATTTATAAAAGACTTTCGATGGCTGTATAACGATTTTGCTTATATTTGTCCCAATAGATTCAAAGCCATAAGTTCAAAAATAATTTTTCGTTGAAATCAATTTCGCATTAAATTGTCAGCTGCTATCTTTCAGCAATTCAATTAAGAATAATCAAATCAAATTGACATTTGTTATCATTTTCATTCAAGAATAATTGAAATTTCGTTGTACTTTAAAAATACGTTATTTTATATATAGATAATTTATCTTATTAAGAATCGAATTAGTAATCTTTAATTGTTAGATTGGTTGCTTTTATCTAGACAGTAAGTTTAAAGTCTTGTTATAGTAAATTAAGTTTTCAGAGTTACATTTTTATTACTCATTAATTGACATATTATATGCAATATTAATGAGAACTTACAGATGAATAGCGTATTAATAGCATTTGTTCAACTATAAACATATTAGACACTTTATTGAGTAAGAAAATTACTAAATAAATCATTCAACTTGCCGCAGCCTCCCAAATTGCTATTATAATCAAACAAGATATGAGGACATATTTTAATTATGGATCCCGTCCAATTGTCATGCATTCTGGCCAATGTTATATTGAAATAATAAATGTCGAATTAAACAATCGGTCAAATTTTCCGCGAAGTATTCAATCAGTCGCTTCCAGCATACACAATGCCCAATCTGATAATCGCGGTATTTATTATTTTTGGATGAAAGGCAATTTGCGTCAAAGCGATGAGAGATATGTGTTGACTGAGTTCGGAAGGGTTGACGTAATGCTTGGTTAATTGGCATAAGCCGATGTTGAAATTGACCAATCAGGAACTAGTGCCTCATTAGGGGCTGAAAATTCTATTGTCCTAGCGACCATTCAAGCCGTTCGGTGGGGTGGAAAACACTGAAAAGTTTTAATGCGATACTCAAGAAAAATCGAGATGAATCTGGGAAGCAACCGGGGGATCCTTGGCGGGATATAAAATAATTTTGAGAGGTCAAGATATATTTTTGAAAATATGAATCGATTTTCGGCACATCTACAGTGTGGGATAACGTCCTTAGTTTCGTAATTATTTGGAGAATTTAGCCGACTTCAGTGTATTTGGATTAACCTATTTACTTTAAACAGCCATTGAACCCTTTAGCTTACGTTGTTTACTCACTTGGGAGTCATCTGATACTATTTCACTGAGGAGCTTTACGTAACATCCCCTCGGATGTTACGTACTATTCATTGGTCCTTTCATGTTGCAATAAAGGTCAATATGCAAATATGTAACGTGCATAGTTTAAAAGAGATGCTTAATGTTTCAGGAAATCCTGAGGCATGGAAGTCTGTTTATTTGAAAATGAGAATTCTATTTATTCAGCCTGTAAAGTTTCATATTGTGTACATAATAAAACGAGTTCTTAATAGCAATCCAAATGCAAATACTTTGAATGTATAGCATCCGCCTAGCCAAGTGTTACCATATTTTCTTCATTATAGCAATCAAATGACGTATAAAATACATTTTCTTTCTTATTACTATTTTTTTGTTGTTAAGCATCAGTTCAATATTTATCTAATTCATATCTAATTTATGTAAATATTTCGTTTAATTACGTTTAACAACGATCTACACATTACCAACACAGCATTTATCACTTATCGACAGATTAAACGATATTTATCAGTTTGAAAACATTTATAAAAAGAGCAATAAGATAAAATTTACAGTAAATAAATATTATTTAATATTGTCTAGAAACTTTAATTTTAAATATTAAAAATTGACAAAGCAAAAGCGATTCAAATTGGTAACAGTTGATCTGGCGATTTATCATCATTGATGTTTTAAAATTTACATTTTATTTTCAATTTTCAATTTCAAGTCACATAACACATCACTCAGTAATTCAATAAGATTTTTTTGACGGAATTATAAAAAAGACCCGAAAAAATTTAAAGTAAGAAAATCCTACAGACTTATTGAGTGACATAATATAATTAATATATTTTACATAATGGATTGTTGTGGCAAAAATATAAAGCATTTACATCAATTTGATGAATATCGATAAAGAAAGGATTTGCTATAAAATCATTTGCTTTTCTTGAAACTTTTTTATTAGAAAAAAATATCATTTACTGAAGGCGACTTTCTAAAACACTTTCCTCGACCACTCAAAGTTGTTGGAGTGGTTGGAAAGGTTTAAAGGCAATAGAATAACGGAAGACGACCCTCTTACAGAACTATCATCGATTTGGGCGCATTCGCAAAAAGATCCTCGACCATCAGTAATCCATTGTTCGAGATGTATAACTTTACGTTATTGTAAGCCTAATGGAATGTTATAAATTTGTGTAATCGCAATATCCTTCCGTTTAAATCCTAATTGAAGTCTTGTTGCATGAAGATTGCTTGAATGCTTTTATTTTTTGCTCTAAAGTACACGACATTTAAATACTATTATTCAGTAGAAAATTTATTTACTATGGAAGCTCGTTCAAATACTCCTCACTTGAAACGACTCTTGACTTCCTGGAATGTAGTTAATCGCAAATAGTTTGTTAAATGGGTCTGCTTGCAGAATGCTGTTAGCTCTATTTTGCTTCTAGATTAGCTACTGTGCCAATACGATGAAAGAGTTATCCAAATTAAATTTAATCTACATAGATCGATAGATTTTATTCAAATAAAAATCACAACAATTATTGAACTTAAAAACGATTTCACACAATGAAAAGGATAGGAAATCTGATAGATTTGACGAAAGGATAGTTTATCTCCGACTTTACTGATATCAAATATACAAGAGCATATTTCTGTTATTGCTGAAGGATTTTAATAAGCACTTTGTTGATTGAAAAACATATTAACAAAAATGGCTTATGTAGTGAAAGCTTGAAAATTAATTAGCTGCTAAAACCACACAGCGATATGAAAGCTTTTGTAGATTAAATTTACCAGGAAGTGTTTTTGACGGGATTACGGAAAAATGCACAGTTATTTCATATATAATTCAAAAAGAAGGAAGCGGGTAAAAATTCGTGGCTTTAAATCATTTTGCAATAAGTCTGAGAAATTTTAACCATGCACACTGCTAATAATATCAACGAAATCAGTATTATTTAGCTTTAGGAAGAATCAAGCTTAATCATATTAGGAAAATTGAAACGAAAATTATTTTTAAATCAAATGGGATAATATCTTGTACAATTCATTAACATGGTTAAGCCGGGCTTAAATTCATCTCATATTTTTCTTTGGTTGATTCTTTCATAAATATGAATGGATATGAATAGGTCTATTTGAATTGAATCTGGATGAAATCTAGGTGGATTCTTCAAATATTTTTTTGAATCAGTTCTAACAACCATTGCGTTATATTAAATATCTAAATATTTTTGAAAATATAACTGTGACCGTTTTATATGGGATTTATCAACATTAAGTTTGAAAGCTTCACCCTTAGTAATATAAGATGTACCCATAAAGATTTTCGTTTTTAAATAAAAGATTTTAACACTCATATTTTTTAATTTTTAACATATTATTACAAAATTTCCATCGTTGGATATAACCTCTCTCCACCTATTTGTTAACATTTTAATGTCTCTGTCATAAAACATCACGGACTTTGAATCAAAATATTTAAAGAGTCCATTTTCGATCTCATCGATTGTTTTGTATTTTTTTCATCCAAATTATGCTGCATAAATCCAAAAAGATGGAAATCCGACAAAGCAGTATCTGAAGAATAAGGAAGATTTCGAATTTCGTTATTTACGCTGTATGTGTGTAAATTTGAATTTTAAAAATTTATTTTTGATTAGTATAGCCACCGAAAGAGCATAAAATATGACTTGAAAGTGCAGCAGCCTAAGTGCAACTAATCCCCAAAAACCGTCAAGCAATAAAACGAAAACCATTTTAGGTTCTACTTACAAAAATTCATAAATATACAAAACAAAGAGAATCACATTATTTTCGTTAGCTCTAATATAAATATTATTTCAAAAACATCTTTATATAATTGTTACATATTGCAGATTTGATTACTAAAAGTGGATCAAACACATTATGAAAAATTATAAAATAGCTTTTCGTATAATGTTGGTCAACATAAAACAAATAAATCCATAACTGAACAATCCTGTTCGAAAGCACAGTTTCATAGCGAAATTGTATGCGATGATGGAATATAAATGAAATTGAGTTTTTCCTATTATCAAAATGGAACAATAAATCCGTGTTGAAATAAACACACGTACTGTAAAAGAATAAAAAAGCTTCCGTTGAAATATCGACTTCGTGCAAAATTTTTAACAATTTTTTACAAAGAAAATCGATAAACGAAATGTTAGCTAAAATATTCAATTGCCTAAAAATACCATCATATTTTGAAATACATGCGGTAAAAGCGCATTTTCATCATGTTCGAATAGTGAATTTTACAATAGCGCAAAAAAGGCAACCAAAAATATTTGCGACCTATAGAGCGACATATAAGATTGTTTTTATTTTTTATGAAATACGAGGAATTTCCAATGGAATATAAGCCGCAAAATAAATAAAGCCTGATTATTTCGAGCTAATGATCGTGAAATATTGTTGGTCTACGCCAAAATTCCAGGAAAATATTCTTAAAAACGGCCAATTGATCGTGCTCGATAAAGCATTTGCATTGTATAGCGATGGTTTGAATTTGAGAATCCCTTTATTGTATTTCGTAAGCTTCTGGAGTGCATCCAAATAATTAGAGCATAACAACATTGTGAGCCATTAAAAAAATTGAATTCGATTAAACTAAAATAAAAAATAAGTTGATTTTAAGCATCCATCATAAATAATAAATGACAAAATTTATGATGGATTTATAATGGCGTATAATATATATATATTTTTTTTGATAAATTATGTCTTAACTTTTGTATCTGATATTTTTAAATTTGTATAAAATTGATCATCGCCTAGACTTTTTCTTAGAGGGAGTGTTTAAACAACCTTCGCTGAGTTAACTCAATATAAACTTTTATAGGCTTGATATAAATAAGCTCGTTAATATTTGGAAGACATTTTGGTATACGAAATATTTTGGTATTAAATAATATTTTATCACTTTATTTACTCATTTTGATCTCAATCATGACACCATTGTCTTATGGCTCCTTCGTTTTCTCCTTTCTTATCATATTGTCGACGTGTGCGCCCAACTCCTATCTTCCTTATTATTAATAACATCCAACTTTCGATATGAGATAGCACAATCAAAAAGAGTATAATAAATGATAGTTGCGTCCTGCCAGTGCTGCAAAACGTGCGTCTCCTATGCTTTGTGCAGAGCACAGAGTATTGAAGAAGGCGTAGTGAAAAGGAAGGAGGATATTAGAGATAGCAAGCCTTTCAGGGCAGCAAAAAGCAATTATTGTTGCCTGGGGCTCTTTCCTTGCGGTGAAATGAATTTTAAATAGGGCACACATTGTGGCCAGGTTTCCCAACATTTCATGCTTCGCTGAGGCCGCAGGTATATACTCAGAAAGCTCTACCAACAATCAAGCTCGCAGGAGTTTCTACCATCATAATTGCAGGGACGGATTTGACTATGCCTTCAACCTGACGAAGAATCGCAGAGTGTGCCTTTATATGAATACACATGCTTGAGACTTAAGTACGACCATTTTAATATGACTTCTATAAATCTAAAAAAAACTTTAATCAGGCTAATACTTGAACTACATATAACGCGAGATTCAATACTAATACAAATTTGGACACAATATTGAATCATATAATGCTTCATCCCCGAACATATCATGTACATTTGGGATTAGTGGTATCAACCAAGTCATCCACCACATTGATTTGTTCATTAAATTCAATGTGGGTGTATATACGCAATCGGATAACATTAGCCACATAATATGCTTGAAACATTCCAAGGATTCACTAGAGCAGATGTGAATCAATTTGCTTCGTTATTTCAATCTTTGATAAAATGGCACTGATTTTTATGATTCTTTGAAATCATTAGACATTTTAAAACGATCAATATTCAGTATTGAGAGATTGGAAGCATACAGATTTACATCTGAAAACGGAAATAATGAAGCGATTTATAAAATCGAGCAGGAATGATTTTAAATAACTAGACTTTATCATCATATAAATCCTCTCCTACTTAAAATCCTATTTAAATATGTATTATCTTAATTTAATCACATATGTGAGGCAATGATAAACCTAAACAATATGCGCTTGAATCATACAATCAATAATTTTCATAATATTAATAGTCATAATCCATAATAAAAATACCTTAAAACGCACATCCACAAAAATTATTTGGTTTTTAAAAGCAAAAATTAAAAAAAAATATGGCGATTCATAATGGTAACACTTGATTTGGTGAATTACGAATATCAATTATTCTTAATTATTTTATAATACTAAACGTACAGTTTATTATTAAAAATGAAATAGTATTGAATTTAGAGAAAAAAGCAGAGTGCTTTAAATCTAAAGGATAACAAGGAAGAAAGTACATTAATTTACCCTTTTCTTCCAAGGTCATCAAGCCAGGGATGATTTTATTATTATTTTACCTAATTATTCTAATGTCTATTATTATATTATGAAGATAATAATCTTTAAAATATTGTTTAAATAAACTTATCTAATGTTGATGTGAACATGTTTCCCAGTATGTTGCTAATTTTTCTGAAAGAATATTTCAAATTGCAATTAAAAATGCTCCAGACAGGACAGGATATCAGGCAGATTCATATTTTCTTCTTTATCCTTTACTCGCGAATGTTTATAAGTATCCATGAATCCTAAATGACTCCTGGGAAATCTCAAGAGTTATTCATCCATCAGCGCCCAAGTCAAAACCTTTTTCTTCATATTTAAAATTATGTACACGTTCGTTCCAATAAATCTGAGAAATTCTGCAAATTCGCGCGCGAAATTAATGAATCCAATGATAAGCGTATTCATTCGCTGTTTTGAAAAACTTTGTTGATATTGCGTGCGTACATACAATTTAAAGTGAAATCTAGTCGTTTTAATTGAGGGTGGAAGCCGACGCTAAGCCCGAATTTTCATTTACCACAAGAAAAACGAAAGTCCTCTTTATTGAAAAGAATTGAAATGACGTAATCTGGATCGGCTATCAATTTATATTTTAATTAAGCTTATCGTAAAGGCTTTAGGTATTCAATGGGCTTTCGTCGTTGTATTGACGCTTTTAATCATCCCTCGCAAGTTCTCCGTTTGTGTGGGTTAACTTTCTCGAACGCTATTGATTGGACGTTCCTTGCTTCTATTTATTATACGGCAGCCTTGTTTTGATTTGACATAAAGAGAATCCTCATCTGGCCCTTGCTGTTTATTTTTATTGCGTAAATGGAAATTCCGTTTGCCTTTTTTATGTATGGATGTAAGGTTGCAAAACCAAAGAAACCTTTTATTTCGCCCTTAATGGACATAAACAAAGTTTTCAAAAGTGGTTGCTGAAAAGTCGTTCGTAATTCGTATTGAAACATAACATTCAAAGTTATGCATATATGAAACTAGATAATAAAATATATTTTTAAAGATCCTTTTCACAATACATTAAAAAAAAGATTTGCTTATTTTAATCTAAAATAGTTAAGAATTTAGAAAATAAATTAATAAAAATATCGTATCTAATATATAAAAGTGAATTGGGTTTTGTTCGTTCGAAATGCGCTGCCATACCGTTCATCGGATTGCAATAAAACTTCGTTCATTTATTGATAAAGATTTTGCGAGTAATATAGATATAGTCTAATATATAAAAAATAATATTTGTTTGTACGTATTTAATGCGTTGCCATACCGTTCATTCGATTGCGATAAAACTTTGCCAACTTATTGTTTGCACTTTCTCTAATAATATAAGCATAGTATAATTAACTTACAGTAGATCTTATATATAAAAACTAATCTTTGTATGTTTGTTCATATTTATAATAAAACCAACAAACGATATGTTTAGAATTATTACTTCTGTGGCGGCAACGCGCTGATATTGGCTAGTATATAATAATAACAATTCATTTTATGATGCAAAATTTTCACTTCAATTAATATGGATAAAATTATGCTTGAAATAGTAATAATTTTAATAGCATACTATTTGCTATTATTTTATGGCAATGCTTCCAAATAACATTAAATTGCAAATATACATAATCATCCTTTATGGCGTACGTTTACAACGATAGATATTTTCAAAAATAATAATAATCAATTCAATAAATTCAAATATTATTATCTGAAATTTAATGATCTTATAAACGGCATTGGAGCAAAAGTCCTTGTACAAAAGTGGAAGATAAAATCGAGTATCCATCCATCCATCCGGAAACTGCAAATTATTGTCGAAGTTTCTAATTTGGGTCAATGGATTCCTCATGAATAATTGGAACTCAATCTGAATTATCGAATGGCCTGCATTTCTCACCTATGTAGATTAGAAAAGCGATCATATCTAAACCGCATTGTTTTAGATGATGAGTAATGGATGCTGTATTATTGAGCGTCGAAGGAGATAGGTCAACCACAACAAGACACTATTCCCATAACCAAATGTAGCCTTTCATCCTTATGTGTATACATAAACATCCACTATAAAATGTTAACATTCAACTACTATGTCATCTAGAAGGTGCTGTATTATGACCAATCGTATGATATAAAGCAATTCATTAATGAAAATGATCGACAATTGTTAACAAATATATTATGAAAGATTTAAGAGAATATAAAAAATTCCTTCATATTGTAAAGATTATTTCTTGCATGTTATTCTCGTGGATAAGTCGGATTTTGGGGCTATAATGGTTGTGGAGTAAAATGGGGTAGGTGGGTTCTCATTTATAACAATTTGATGACTATTAATTCACTGCTCTTTGTTATTCATGCATAATTCATATGGTATTCAAACGCCCATTCTGTTCATATTTCCATTGAGTCTTAAAACATTCTGTACTATGGTTCAAAGTTTCTGTAATAATTCTGCAATGGATTGGCCTAGATCTGATTCTGCCAGCGATGTGAGTAAATCAATAACGATTTTTTTTCGTAGAAATACGAAATTTCTATATTTAAATTTTCGCAACCTTGTTTAATATATGCTCAATTGTAATTGTATTTTTTATCAATAATTTTTGAACGTTTCAATTATTTTGATCAGCTCAAAAACTGAGCAAATGATGAAATATGGCAAAAAGAGCATATGAACATCGTCGGATTCAAGCTTTCATGTTGAATTGTACTATAATACTATTATCAGCATATGACAGGAAAAATTGACGAAATAATTTAAAAGTCTTTATTTAAGCAGATCAAAATGTAGAAGCAATGCGCTCAAGGATCGCGAATGATCGTTTCTTCCGTTTTAAAAGTATTCCATTTCCACTGTATTTGCTAGGATTCTCGCAAGAATGATGGGGTATTTTAAATGCTCGGTTGGTACACGACAGAAGTTAATATCGTACACGGGCGTTGAGCTTCCAGGATCAAAGAAAGTGGCTCTTCAACGTTCCTCGCCGGGAGCTTTTTGAACTCTCATTCTTGCTCATAAACGCGTTTGTTGGACAAAGTTTCTGCATAGCGTCGCCTTAAAAATGCACTTCAAATTTAATATATTTCTGCGTTTAATCAGCCCGCCCGAAATGAGATAAACTTCGTCGAAATTTGACGAATCCCTTTGATGGCAAATAAAATCTGATTCAGTGATGGCCGTCGCTACAAGCGTGTCTCTTAATAATATTTGCTTTATCTCGAGCAATGATCGACACAGTGAGATATTACCCGGAAATGGCTAGGGTGAATTTTGCGAGCGGGCCTCGACGATAATCCGCAATGGCCTTATAAAGGCTCCTTTGACTCCTGCGAGCGCCATCGTGGCTTAAGTTTAACAAATCCCTTGTAATTGACGGCGCGACACTTAGGACCCGCTGCAGGGCAATAACACCCCTACAATATTCGCAAGAGCGAGATTGGAGATTCAACAACCCGTCGAAACGCGACAAACGTGCAAGACCTCAACAACTGCAGAATTTAAAATGAGGTACGCCTTTATTATTAGAGCCTACGAAACAACAAATCTCGTATTCGGGCCCTGTCACATTATTTATGTAATTCGTTCAGCTGCGGAAAAATGAAAACACACCCCCTGGAAATTGACATCTGTGAGACTGGTATTAAGTCAGTATTCAAATTGTATTAAAACCTTCTTATGTCTCTATTTGAGCATTTTAAAATAATAGCAACATCTATCCGTGTATATAAATTCATAGTTGTACAAATCATAAAAATTATGGTTTGTATAAACTTCAAACATTAAAGTTTAATTATATATAAGCCTGATTCTTTTTTACACGGGGATACTTTCTAAATACTACTATACAATAATAGAGAAGGTGCCCATGCAAAAATGATACACAGGTTCTATTCCTCAAAGTCAATTCAAAATATGAATCTCTTTCACTCACAAGAGGTCGCTACCATAAGTCGTTGTTAAAAAAACGTTGTATGGACACTTTAGGCGCCTCAAAAATAGGCTATTTTCACGATTTTTTTTCGAGGATTTTTGCTAAAAAATTATGAAATAAAATGGATCTTATGTAATAAACACATCTTTCAAGTAAATGAAAAAAAAAAAATTATTTTTTTGAACAATTGTTATAATAAAACAATAGCATCGAAAAACCCGTGTAGAAATGTTATGTTCGTGGCTTGTTGATGGTATCTCCGAGATGGGTCATTTGAAACAAAAAAATAAAATAGTTTTAGATTCAGTATATCAGTGGCTATAGCGCATATCATCAGATTTTTGATATTTGCGAAAATAACAAAATGGCGCACGTTTTACGAAAAAGTAAAAAAAAACTCGTTTTTTTTGCAGTTTTTTGTAAAAAAAAATTACTTAAAATCAAAATTTCAAAAATCTGATGATATGCGCTATAGCCATAACTATGAAGAATATGCCATTTAAATTTAATGACAATCCGCCGGATAGTTTCCGAAATTTCATCAACAAGCCACCGAAAAACCTTATTTTGAGATAAACGCGTTTAAAGTTTTGGTTGTAGAAAAATTGCCCAGACACAGCTGTTGAAACACTCGTTGTTATTTTGAGTATTTCCTCCGAAGATCTTCATAAATCGGATTTCAAAACCTCGTGAACATCCTCAGCTAAAGCAGAAGGATGTTTAAAAGTTTATATCTGATTGTTTTTCACCACTTTCTTGTACTTGCACCATGAGTCTGAACAATACGTATGCAGCCGGGTGCTCTCAGGTAGTCACCTAACGGTCGCCCAAAAATGTAGTTAGACTCGTCCGATCTTTATGAAATTTCGATATAACATTTTTGAAGATATGTACTTTCAAAATTTAAAATAAAATAAAAATCGATTTTTTTAAATTTGTAAAGTGAGAAGACGCCTTAACTATTAATCTGACTTATTGATTCTGGTATTTTTATTAGTCTATTTTGGAGTGGAATAGCATGCAAAAAGACTCACTACTTCACTACATTCAACCCTCCTCCCCTTCCCCCCTTTCTTAATTCTTTCCTGCGGGTACGTATTGAGATTGAGCCCTGCCCTGCTCCTTATTACAAATTCAGTCATTAGCAAGAGGACGCGCGTTTTGTCTCCCCAATTATACGTACTTATTTCAACTTATCATGGCGTTCATAAGCAGTTACAAGAGTTTATTAATTAAAAATAAAACCAATATTTGGCTTATCGACCAATCAACACCAAATCTGCATCAGTCAAAGTTACCTTCAACGTTTTGGTATTTCTTAACATTTCAAAACTGCTGCAATTAGCGATTTCATACGTTTAACACGGAAATATTTCATAATAGGGAGTTAATCACTATTCTAATAATAGCTTGAATTTTAAACAATATTAAAATTTATCAGCCAATTCCAAGCCTTAATCTATTTTTTCTAGACACAATTTCTTCTCGATTTTTTTTTAATATGTAGTGAAAATCGCTTCATACACTTTCCAATCCTATTTGAAGATGATTAAATGACGGTTGATCGATACTTTTGAGTTGTTCTAAATTTTAAATGATTTTTATGTAAGAATATCTTAATCGTTGATAATACACAGGTCAAATGTTCTAATAATACGATATCTTAGAACAAAATCTTACAAAAATATACAAGATTCAATTATGCGCACACATTCTGTAGACTATGATACTCTACAATTCCTCAAATGTCACTCCTTTTCCATTTGAGTTATTAAAGTGCTTGTACATTTTTATTTGGGCTGTACTTCGTATGTGAATTTTTTCATCGTAAATCCGCGAAAATTTAAGCTTATACATTCCTATATTAAAATCTAGATGAAGTCTATCCGTTCTTCATAATCTTCATAATATCATTGCGTTCTTAATGATTTATATAAAAAGTTGTTATTTTATCTGACCAAATTTAGCTCAGTTGCACTTTAGGAACCTGAAGAAAAATAGTCATTCCACCTCATCCCAGTCACTAATTTCCACCCCGAAATGCTTTGATATAATAGCATATTTAATTAAATTACTTCAAACGTACATAAAATATTTAATCCATCGTTGCAATATAAATATATTTTCGGTTTGATGTGAGAAGATTAAAATAATGTATTTTGCAATCAATTTTAATATCGTTGGGTAGTAAAGCGAACAATAAAAGATACATGTGGGTTATTTCCCGCTAGAAATTATACATAAATTTATTTGCGTATGCAAATTGGGGGTTCATAGCTATTCTGTAGCATGATTCTGTACTAAAATTAATAAAGCACAAAAGCATAATTTAAACATTCATTTCAAATGTGATGTCTTTAGCATAATTAGCACATAAATATTTTTAAAGATGAACTGTCATGGGATTTTATTTATATTTTTGATGCAAAAATACGATTTTTAAACGCAATCAGAAATCAAACGGTTGGATATTTAATGAGAAATAAAACTGTTCATATTACCGGTATTGCTTTCATTCACTGGAAATATTCTGCGCATAAAGTTCATTCCGCGTTACAATTCCTTTAAATTTAATTACTGCAGCGGAATAAAGTTCCAAGGGCTCCAGAGAAGTCCAGCAAGCTCACAATATTTCATTACGAACATTCCAGGAAAAAGTTCAAAGTATTGTGATGTTCAGGCTATTCCATGACATTCGATATAATAATGAAATACAGTGTGTGAAATACTCATTAATGCACACAGTCGTTAATTTGACTATGACAGTCCGTGTTGAATAATTAGTTACCCTTGTTTATAATTCAATAACAGCATCGATTATATCGTGTAATAGTTTTTGAACAAGCCTGTTGTATACGAAAACAAATCTATTAGCATGATAAAAAACGTATTCATTTTGAGACGTGTTTTTTTTATGTCTGCATAAATTTATATGGCCTAAAAATGTTTAAAATCCGCGGTTTATGTCCAATGTCATGACGTGAAGTGGCATTACGTTCCGCACGCAATAAACCAGAAATTACCCTCAGGAGGTTGCTCCTTCCCCAAATGAAAATTGTGACGCATGAGTTCCGTCTGCTCTTTGCCTGATCCTGCTTTTATTCAGAAAATATGAACGAAAGGGCACGGAATTAATATAGCCAGTTCTCGACCTACGACCGCAAAACATACGACAAATCATCGACAAAAAGAAAAAGATAAACCCATTCGAAGCGATGCTTAAAATCAATAATTCTCAAGAAATCAATTTTACATGAAGTTGTATTTCAACGCTTAGAAAATTATTTTCAACAACTCGCAAATCTTGACTCAATTGAGCAAGAACGTGTTGCAGTCAAAAAAATAATGTTGTTAAAGGATCTAAACCAAATCGATAATAAACCCAAAAAGATTATACCAACATACTGCAGTTATCAGCCGATCAATGATAGAATTCAACATTTTGAAAATATAGATTCAAATATGGATATATCTTCGAAGGTACATCATATCGTTGAAACATATTAATAAGAAAAACACGTTCATAAAATGTCAAGAGTATCACTCAATAAGTTCGTAAGATTTTTTTTAAACTTTAAACTTTTTTCTTCTTCGTTTAGGAGCGTTTTTTCGCAATTTCTTCTTACGTTTACATATGACTTACGTTTATAGTGAACCTATCGTAAATAGAAAACTGACTTAACAGCAAAAATATTGAATGCTTAAAGACCTGGTATACATTCAATCTGCTCGGGGAAAATCGATATAAGACCAACCCTTTAAGTCTAAAAATATATTAATACACGTAAAAATTCCTTAAATGACGTCATTCATGACGTTTGGTGCGAATTATGCATAATACTACACTAGGAAAAAATACGCGGGTATTCAAGTAAAATGATCGGCGTAGGTTTCTCGAGTAAAACGATAAGGGTGTATTTTATTGCTTATTGCATAGCATTTCGGCGGAGAGAAGTGCTTCTTTTCGATTTTTTTCGCCAGGAATTAAATCTAATACTAAAAATCAATCATCGAATGCTACGAGGGCGCGTTCGCATAGTGAAATGAGAAATTTCCGAGACGGAAGATGATGAGGGTTTCGCGATTAAAGCCATCACAGTGTCTGGGCCTGTCAGCCGAAATTTTCTATCCTCCGATACCTAGATAAATTTCAAATTTTGATATATAATATATACATGTGAAAGCTTCACGTGAGATTAACTCGAGCAATCAAGATGAAATGTTTTGGACCATTTCCGACTGCGTGATGGATGTATGAAACTGGAAATTCGAGAGCGTACAGATCGTTTGATAGGACGAAAAATATTTGCGAACAAATTTGAGATGCATGTTTTGTAACTAAAAGGTCATTTTATCCAATACAGCAATAATATGCCATCAATAACTTAAGCAAATATGAATACTTCAACCAGATAATGCTGGAATAAATTCTTGATTTAGAGCTTCTACTTCCTTCGCCGTATTTACCGGATTATTATGCTTAGATCCTTAGTAAACTTATTAATTAAGAATACAGTCTGTATGTTTTTTTTACGTTAATCAAACGTAATTTTGATCTCATCCATTGAATAATAATTATATGGCAAAATAGGAATATTTTCAACGTAATACCTGAATATAGCGTTAGGTTATCATCAAATTTTAAGTATATTTGAAAGCATCGAAGAGCGAATATTTTTGGGCGCTCTTCCAAGATAAATTGGCAACGAGGTGGTAAGATCAGACGAAGGTAATCACTCGACTTTTTCTGACACTCATAAAGAGGGTTCATGGTTATAGAAAAATGGGGAAAAAAATATTCTTTATACTAAAACTAATAAAAATACACAAAGTTCAAAGACATCAACTGGCAAGATCGTAAAGTTATTCAAAAATTTCTACGCAAGTTTAATAGCGGACTATTAAAATGAAGGCTTTATTATGTCGTGCAAATTTATTCGACGCATTTAATTCTTTGTGCATAAATTTAATTAAAATGGCAGTATGCTGCTATATTATTCATTTTGAATAGTATATTTTGCGATCAATAATTCAGTTTGTCTGCAAGGGGATAATCCTGTTATGTTTGCATTTGATTTATGACGGAAAAGTTGTGAAATCATTGAAATCGTCTTCACTGACTTTTCTCAAGTCCCAAGAGCTATTTATCATGAAAATTTTCCAAAGCAGTTTTCCGTCATAAATCTACCCTTAAATTTAAGAACTCCGCGTTGAACGATTTGGTACGATATTGTTATATATTATTAAATAATATTTAATACTTTTTATTAAGATATAAAAAGGAAATTTTATTCTTAAATGTAAGCATGATTATCCTTGAAGATATACTTAGAAGCATATTTTAATTGATATAAGTATGATTCTAATTTTTTTTTATATGGATTCGGTTCAAATTGATTGAAACAAACATTTCTGGAACCTTTGGATGTATGGATTAGTGAACCTTACAAATATAGAATTCAGTGATGGCAACATAAAAAAATTATCAACCCCACAGAGGCAACAACCTTTACGTGTATATAGGTGTCCAGAGTGTGACTAAAAGTGGCTCTCAAACCGTTCAGAGTTCGGCCATGCATATTCAATAACGCTGGACAATGTTTGACGACAGCTGTCGCTTAGCGCCAACTTCAGCTTCCCACTCCCCCATCCTGTCCCATCCTGGAAAATTTTATTTTCTCAAAAGAGATTTCCACCGGAAGCAAATCAATCGAACTGGGAGGAAAGCGCTTATATTTTATTTAAAGGTTCGATCAGAAATTTTGCAAAAACAATTTTCATCCTCTGGGTGGAGGTTATATTTCTGAAAAACACGCTTTATGCATATCGCAAATGTATTTCTTTTATATCTAAATTAAATTAGCTCATCCCAAAAAATATATAAAATATATCCTGTGCTCCAGTTTGGGTTGACCCATGTTTATAACGACCCTTCTTTCCACCGACTAATTAGATCCCATCCCAAATTTAAAACGCCATTATGCACCTAAGTATTAAGCTAATTGAGTGCTTCATATTTTATAACATCACGGAGGGTTGAAATTTTGATCCACCCCTAAATATCAAATTATTTTATTACTGTAGTTGTCTCGATGAGCTCGTTCAGTGAGACTAAAAATAAATTAATATTCACCTCATAATGTGCGAATGTGGTCCCAACGCTTTAATATGTATTTAGTTTCTTTGAATGAAGATAATTATGTTCATATCAAGCATTTTACTACCAATATGAATTGCGTCGTTTGTGCTTCCGTGTGAACGCTTGTATTTAATAAAAATCGAATACAAGACAATATATAATATAATTCGTTATATAAGAATTATTTAAATCAATCTTTTTAATTGAATATAGCAAGAGTGTTTATTAATTTAATTTTGATTTTTGTCAGTGTTTTCTTGTAGTTTATAAATGCTTTTGTATGCCAAGCGTACTAATGAAAGTCAAGGGACTCCCATGCGAATGAACGCTTGCATCACCCGCACGTGAGGCCAATCAGAGTGACGTTTATTATTGCATCATTTTAAGATCATTTTATAATATATTTTAATCTATAAATCCGATCGTAGATGACATTTATTTAATAAAATTTCACTTAATTTTAATCACATGCATCCATGATTTAAGCATTGGCACGACAACTTAGAAAGTGCAGTTAAAGTTAGCAAAACTTTTTCTCGATTGCTTGTTATGTCGTCCTCAAACTTTAGATAACTTCCGTGCATAAATAGGATGATAAAATAGGGATTTCCAGGATTTTCGCTACAGAATACATTTTTTTTTGTGCGTCGCAGAGTGAAATTAAAAGCCAAAATACGAGAATGCTTATGATTCATGAGATGGTGCAATATTCGCGGCATTGCAAATATACGAGTATATTGCATGAATAATTCTAAGGTCTTCCAGTATTAGTTTTATGGATTCGTGAAATATTTTTATCAACTATTTCTGGCAATATGATAGTATAAACGGTTGAAAAAATTGACTTACCCGGCTTTTCGCACGGCACCCGTGCAGTTGAAGGATGCTGCTGCTGTACCAGTCTGTTTGCCTTTATATGGCGAGTTCATTGCGCTCTCGCCACCATCATCATCATCAGATACGGCCGTCGTCAATGACATACGATCATCATCGGAAATCTGCAACAAACACCAAGAAACTCTTAAAGAAGTCCATCCAACTTTAATAACACTAACAATAACACTGCGGCTTGTATAAACACGATGAATAAATGTGCATTTGTATGTAAATATAATACAACGATGTTGACATATTGCAACAATACTGATACAGTATCATCATACATTTAAATTCAATGAGAAATATTTAAGTTTTGATACAAATAATACCGAAAATCAACTGAATAACACCAAATAATATCTCAAATAACACAATGTCCGGTTAGGAATGTCGTTTTTTTAAATGAAAGAGTTAAATTCAAACTAATAAATTTTATCGATATAATGTATTCTCTTTCATTAGCCACAACCTTTTCGCATCTATTTAATTATGGAAGAATAAAATTTCAACGAGTTTTAATGTAAGATTCTTGTTTTCAGCTCCTCTATCTTTATGATTTTTTTCCCAATAAATAAGGTGGATGCAGAATCGTTTGCCAATCGAGTTTCTTTAATTTGTTTTCAGTCATATTTAATTTATGAGGTCGTCAAAAAAATATACAATACGTGTTAACAAAGGGATGGTCAAAAAGTAAGCACGAAAAAAACGACATTTCTGACTGGACAGTCTATTATATTCTCATACCTATAAATTTTATACCAAAATAATAATAACGATCAATATACAGTACACACGTTGGAGATGTTGTTTTTGACCACTTTTTTATATAATTTTGATATAAGATCGATGATCAACGTATTAAATCAGCAAGATTATTAATATACATGGTTCATCCCTTAAACCACAAACGAACTGAACACTATAAATAAAATAATTTACACAGCCAAGTTTCGAAATTCAACCTGAATACTTGTAAATATCTGCATATAAATTTATTTAAGCATGGTTTAACCATTTTAGGAATGAAGCATATAACGTTCCCTCGCTTACATTTTTAATCATGCACTTTCAATCTTCGTACAGATTTAATAATATCGAATACTTGAATGGTGAATTTTATTTATTCCCGAATAAAAGAAATAATTATATTTCATAGTACCCAGGGGTTGAAATGGACCGGAATGAACGGGCGCGGCGCGCCGGTTCGTGAAATCCTTGATAATAGCGTTCCGTCTCGTTGAGAAATATAGATTTGCGTTCAGGTTCACAAATTTGTAAAATGCATTAAATAATATTCACAAAAAAATACCCATGACTCTAATGATTTTTAGGTCCAGCATAAATTCAATTTTCACATGGACTAAGCATTGATATGAGTTAGTTCCTGGACGTTAATCTTGATTCAGGTCTAATCTGATGTTTGTAAAAAAATAAATATTTCGACGATTAATAAACTGAGACATGTTCATCAATTTTACCATTCCCTTTTTGATCCTTTTCTACCTAAAAATAATATTGGAATAAGATTATCCTTATTTGACCGCACGTGAAAGCAATGTGGAAACAACCACATGGAAATCCTATATTTCTATTAAAAAAATATCCTATTGACATTGAGATTGCTTACGTTTGATGACCGATTTGGTATCTTAAGAAGAAAAGAGATCACATAACAACTTCCTGTATCTTAATCTGCACAAAGCCTTCTTCAATGTGTCTTCCATATATTCCTATGTATAATGCTTAAGTATATAAATGATATTTTTTTTATCGTTGGCTGTATTTCTATGAGAATGCTTTGCTATTGTAAAACAATTTTTGCTTGGCATTTCGGTAATTCTCTATATTTTATAATCTAATACTACAATAGTAATAATACAATAGTATATCCTTTAAAAAAATAGGGAAACCCGAAAGTATTCGAAAATTTAGTAAAAAAAAATTGTTAAAAAATAAGAATTTTATATGCAACATTATAAAATATAATTCCCTTCATTATTCAACACATCTTTCCATCGTTTTGGTCGTCCTTTGATTCTTTTTTATAAAAACTTTCCGGCTTGGAAGCAAAAAACGGTTTTAAATATATTTCCACGCCAGCTGCATTTTTGAATAGTTTTTATCTCAGGCTCCATGGACCTGAAAAGATGGAAATCCATCGGAGCGAGGTCCGGTGAATAGAAAGGTTGCGGAAACACTTCTCAGTTTAATTCCCGTATTTTATCCAGTGTCAATTTTGCTTTATGATGGCGCGCATTACCACAAAGAATAAATACGGACGTTTGACTTTTAACTTTCGATGCTAAACTTCTAATTGCTGACAATGAGCTTTTGTAGTTAGTTTATCCCAGTTTCATTAATTCATAATGCATTATTCCCCGCACATCCCATCATAAGCACAAAATAACCTTTTTTTATAGTAAATCCAGGCTTAAGCGTAGGAATTGGGTTCTCTTCGAGAAAATAATTAATTTTTCCATCGTTTATAATCGTAAATGAGCCATTTTATTTATATTCGTTTTGTCGATGCGTTTTTACGCAGTGATCCATGGGGATCTCAGTCTTTGCAATAACTTCTTGATTATTTGTCGTGGATCTGATTCGATTAGGAGTTTTAGTGCATCTTTATCAAAACTCAAAGGTTCTCCCATTCTGCGCTCATCCCTTAAGCTTCTATTATCGGATTTAAATTACTTGATTGAACCAATATTGACATCTACGGACTGTTATCACTTCAGTGTTTTACTGGTTTTTGTGGCATTCCAATCCATTTTTTTTAAAACTGTGTCTAGACATAAACTGAGCTCAAACATAAGATCTCATTTTTTTAAAAAAATCTTTTGAGTCCCCTAATATAATATAATTGGGATTGTGATTTTAAATTGTATGTAAAAAAATGTAACATAACATATTTGATTAGACAGATGACTTTCGTGGTTTAAATATTTAATATAGCCATATATAAATACCTTCAAGACCTTTAGAGTCATTCAGATTATTTTGAAATATCAACGTGAGAACTCTATAAATTATTCTACAGTCATTAATATAATGACCAACAAACCGTTATAGTGTTTATACCAACCCATGCAAAATGCAACAATATCATTTACTCCCACGTCCGGACTAAATTACAATTCTGCATGCAATATTAACACTCCCAAGCAGGTTGTCCGAAATTTGTCATTTTTTGATATAATTAAAAAATATTTTTTACTTTTATGATAAAGAAGTCGCGAATGTGAAATTTATTTAAAGCAAAAAGACTTTACAAAGCAAAAATAAAACCACATCAAGCAAGTAATATTACAGCTTTTTACAAACGCTCACAGAGCGTGACTAAGAGGTATTTTTGTAATATCATGTTTGTTCCATAAAACGAATGCAATCTAAAGTTTTCCTTCGACCGAGAAAAAACTCTTAACACTCTCTTTATATTTGTTTGATATATTTTTTGCTATTTTTCGTGTGAAAATCCGATTTCAAAGATGAAAAAATGATGCCAACTCAAATGTGCTAAGGATAAATTTATATGGATCTTAATTTATTAATATAAGATTCGACTTCATTAAGTCCGTTTGATTTTGCATACATTATATAGATCATAACATAATCTGGTACGATTTTTTATAGACAATAATATAAAAATATAAATTTGCAATTTTCTATATTAATGGCTAAGAATTGAGATCTGAGGATCGGTGCTCAAATTTGAAAATCCTATTACCAACAAATTATGAACAATTATTTGGGCAACACAGCGAACATGATATGAAGCTATTCCAAATATAGTTGGTGTCAATTAAAATTGATAGAGCTCATCCATGGTTGGCTATCAAGATGTTTCCATAGCTCTTTAACATAAGTGATATAATACGTGATGTGAAATCATATTAAATGGACGACCATCCAAGAGTCAATGGATATAAAGACGTCCATTTCAGGCTTACTATGAATTAAATCCTCAGGGAATATGCAAAATTTAATTAACAAATGATTCGATGAATACGAAAATATTAAAATACTGTGTGATTTATGCCGATGACGATAAGTATATATTTATTGCAAGATGATGTTCATAGAAAAAGTTGACTTTATTTTACTTTTTATTATTTTTTTTTTCAACTGGGCTTGTGGCGCAAAACGCAGAATACCGTTTAAACAATCCTCCCAATAAGTCTTCTTCAGGCAACTTTGTTTCATAATGAGATTTTTCGATCGCGAGGTGCTCATTCGTCATATCAGCAGTCCGAAAAGCGGACCGATTGGACATACAAACTTTGTGGGCACTCCGTCCTCTTTTAGGGCTTTTTGCGGCATTTTCTCTGATCTATATAATCACGGAAACAACGAAGCGTCTAGATATCTTTATCATATTGTTTTTTTACAATAGTAACCGCCATCTCTAGTTAGGTCGAGTACTTTTGGGGCTATCTTTGTATATTATTTAAAAATATACATTATAATAGTATAAGTTTTATATTTTTATGTATTTAATAGATTTCCAGAGGGAGGGATGGACGTTAGATACTTGCCACGGGCGCTTCATACCCTCGTTACGGCTCTGGAATCCATATTTAGATTAAATATACATATATGTATATTGTATTTTTAAAGTGCTTAAAAATAAGGAACGATGTCCATAAAATAATTTATAATTATTTACTAAATCATGACCAAATGATCGATGCTCTATAAATAAATCATTATTGATGAATTGCTGATTTAGTTGAAGTTAATTTAAAGTAATGGAAATAAAAATTATATTTAAAAAAATTAAGAATATTTATTAGTGCAAAATGTGTTTGGTCATATACAAGTATTCTTCTATCAACAGCTTGACCGCAATTATGAAGAAAACTTGGTAACACTTGATCTGGTGTGTTTTCTATAGATGGAATAATTTATGGGGCAATTAGGGATATTGATAATACCGTTAACTATTTAAATCGTATAATTATCATAATTTGATGATAAGATAGTAATATGATGAAGATCGTCATGCTAAGACAATCGAAACCGATAACTCATCAAATGTACATGTAGCACAAAGCCAAAGTTTTTTCATTAAATTTCAAATAATTTATGAAGGTCTACCAAGTGCTAACGCCAGAACATCCTAAATTCACAAATGGTATCGGTAGATCTCCATCATGAATTTTAGCGCCAAGTCACCCCAGACTCGAAGAGCTCCGCCCCTGTTTTAGAGTATATACGTATGAAATGTTATGTGCACCCCGGATGTGATTTATAAATCTATCGACCGAAATTCCTCCAAATAATATATCTCAAAGTCATTTGCGCTTTAAAGATTGCCCTTATTCAGCGATGGAGGCGTCGAGATTACATCCATAGATAGAAAAAAATATGCGAATCGCATAAGAATATTTCGCACGCCGAGATTTATTGTCAGCGGAAAACGATAAAACACGAAAAAGATGTCGCGCGAACGCGCGCGAATATTTGTGGGAAATATGGGGCGCACCTTTAATATTTTCCCCTGTGTTAGGGGTGGGTCGGAAGACATCCATGTCCCAGTTAATGCTTCTCACGGAAAGAATAAGATATTCTCCTCGTGTTTTCTTCGCTGCCAACTTTACTCCGGTTTGTACCGAACACGAAGCGAAAGAATAACTCTCCATTTTGCGAATCCAGACCTGGAAGTCTCCCAAAGTAGGGACCGTGTATGCTCGTATTTTTGACAACAAATACACACGATTCTTGTAAATCAAAAAGTTTGCAAGAATTGCGAGCTTCGACGGCGATTCGCGTTGAGCGCCGGCACAATATTTGAGACTTGGAAGCGCTTGCCAGTTTAGGGAAATTGGCGAAGCAATAAAGAAAATCACATCTTTATATCTTCTTGATAAAACCACACCGATGCTATATTTATATTGCGAAATTTTCATATAAAATATTGCACCATAATTTTCTCCAAAAATAACTAAACGTTTTATCACAATCGGTGCGCTTAAGTCGGATGCAAGATAAAAGTCCCTCTAACTCCCATCCATTTATCTTTATCCTAAACCATCCCCATAAAGGTTTCCCATATATTTTTCTGATTAATCCACCTATAAATCTACCAGTCATACACTCATTTACTTTATATCTTTGAGCATAATTCGATGACATATTTGATCCATTTTTCGTTATATATCCATAGCAATTGCAAATACTATTACCAATATTGAAATAATTCTCATCTAACTATTTCTATTCGTCGCATTTACGTCAAAGGATTTAAGCACATCTGAGGAATAATAACTGATGCAAGAAAATAATAAATTGATCATAAACAAGGAAAATTACTGTTATAATAGCAACAATAGCGTTATTGCTGATGTATACTTTTTATTCTATAGTTTTTATGATATCGTTCGTTACAAAATACAGTAAAACCTCGATTGTCTTGATTAATTAAAAGAATCAATTATCGATTATGGCTTTATGCTAGCTCTTCTTTTAGAAGCTGCCAAATCGCGAATACTCAAATAAGATATATAAGTTGTACTGAATTACACTCTTCTTGGTTCTCAAGTCAATTTATGGCGACATCTGAACACTGAAAAGCTTCAGAATGTATAGGACCAATATATCTCCACTCGCAAATCTCTTCTTTGTCTTCTCGACCTTGTTCTTCTGAAGCAGATATTTCTTTAATAATTTCCTCATTATTCAAAATTTGGAATGAATTCAGGATCGTTTGCATCATAATCGCACAATCGCATTCGGCATATATAGAAATTTGTGCTATTGCTTCTGCAATATCTCCTATAGCTGGTAACCGTTTCTTTATTATTTTCTTATTCCAGCAATAATCATCATAGCATCTGATTTCTATGTAATCGTTTGAATGTTTCTATTACAACCTGATCCATCGGTTGTATTACCGATGTGCCATTTAGTGGAGGAAATTTTACCATAAATATCGATCTGATCGATTTAAACATTCTATAGATAACAATAATCTTTTCCTTATTTTATCCATGAAGTTTTGATACTTTTTCACTTCTGGTATAAACTGTTTTTCATACCGTAATTTAAAAACTTCATCATTTATCCAGACTTTTTCTGATGATCGTATTCAATCGGAAGACTTTTATATATTTAAAGTATCTGAGGCTCTTTGATTTTCCAGTGACAAGCGATACCTTCTTTACTAGTTTTGTATTCAGGTGAAGTATTTTCACATCTTGATGCTAAAGAATTGTTGGCTAGTTTTATCAATTTAAGCCGATCTCATCAGCATTGTATATAAACTCTTCGTCGAATCCTTCATTCTCCA
The DNA here is from genome assembly GCA_008973525.1 of Stenopsyche tienmushanensis. Taxonomy (NCBI): domain Eukaryota; kingdom Metazoa; phylum Arthropoda; class Insecta; order Trichoptera; family Stenopsychidae; genus Stenopsyche; species Stenopsyche tienmushanensis. The sequence continues at coordinate 298,539 of WACJ01000142.1, forward strand.
CAAATAGCTTCAATACTTCAATAAATGTGTTTGCTGAAGGTATATCAGCAGAAAGGTTTTCCTCATCAATTTCAAGTTCTCTGATACCATTTCGTCCTTTGAATTTTTCAATCCAGCCCGTACTTGATTTTGTATTGAAAAATATTGCTATTTTACACAGTAATGGATCAGATATTGGTTGTCTAGCTAATCGTTTTTGTATGAACCAAATAAAAATACACTCTTCAACTTCTGTATATCCTATTTTTTTCATAACTTTTCGATATGAGCCTCCATCTTCTGATATTTAACAATTAATTAACGTCGAAATATGCAATTCATCATGTACACCAAAAATCTGTGTGTTGTGTCTCATGATTTTTTAAAAAATATTATTCATTTATTAAAATTCAAATATTTGCATCAAAATTTCAGCACACAATGTTTATATTTGTTTAGATGGTGATGAATAAATATCTGTAACCGCTTCGTTTATATCAAATATGTCTTACGCGAATAACAAATAGTGAATAGATCCAAGGACTCTTCCTTGAGGAACACCCACATTAATGAGATAAAAGTCAGAGATTTCACGATTAAATTTGATTTGAAAGATATGACTTTAAGATTTCTCAGTAGGCGTAGAGAAAATTTGTTTAAATTTGAAAAGCAGTCATGTGTACAACACTTTTCAGATGCTTGAGGAATGCCAAATAAGACAGCCAAGTACGAAATACCTCTTCTCATCTAAGAATAGATTTATTATAAATACTTGGCATATGGTAGAATGCTAGTTTTAAGTTTTTTTTTCTTATTTTCCTAACATATTTATTCCACAAGGGCATAAATTTGTATACACTTCCATCCATTATATTATATAATATTTGAATCACGTGACCGATATGCCCTAAATAAAGTAAGTAGGAGACTACATGAGGATCAGACATCCGTTTTTTTGCAAAGGAAACTTTTTAATTAGGATGAGGAAGCACTGAATAAATTCTTCATAAGAAATTAGGAATACATGAGAAACTTCGTATCGAAATAGACGAAGCAAATATAAAAATTCATATTAATTCTAACGAAATTTATCCGTCATTAAAACATTCTTATATCGAGCTCTATGAAAACACGCATGAATATTTGCGCTGTGAAAATATTAATCTAATTTTTTAAGATCGAGTACTTGAATTTTTTACGTCTCCGTGACAATTGTTAATATGGTCATAAATTATGATCAATTGATAGAGATGATACACGAAGAGCATTCAATCATTCATGTACCGAGTACGGAAATTCCTCTTTTTTATTCGTAAATTTAATTTTAGTGGAAAAATATTATAATGGTCCGCCAAACCAAATCATCATCGATGTTGGAATATTTTAAAAATAACAAAGACAGATGGCAATGTCAGGGAAATGGAACTGCATTTCATGGTAGATAAATCAACTATTGGAATCCATATTGATGAATGACAGTCGGAACTTTGTCAGATATGTGCACTGATGCGTTGTCATACAGGAACAGTACGCCTTTCGAGAGCTTTCCTCGCCTTTTCTCTTTGATAGACTTTTTTCAAAGAAGTTATTGTGTGAGCATAAGTCCCTTTTTTATGATAGTGTTCTGTGATATGAATTCTAACAAGAAAAATCCTCTATTATCCTAGAAAACAATTGACATGGTCTTTCCAGCAAATTTTTCAGCTTTAATTTTTTTGGGGGTTGGGGAAGTTTTCATTTTCACTGCATGGACTCCATTTTGTATAGAAGATCTCCCTAATACAACCAAAATTTATGTCCTGTATTATCAAATTCAAATCAAGTCCTTTTTACAAAATTTGTATCTAGTGTCTGTATGTAAATGTATTAACATTCTCGATATATTTTGCAGTAATCTTAAACATATTCGATTTTGCATAAATATTGCTACACACTGTTTTTATTTAAATATCTTTATTATTTTGCCAATTTGTCAAATTTAATTATTCCACTTTTACACACACTTTTTAGCTATTCTTATTTCTACAAGACTCCCAGTTTGAGAATCACCTTCAATCGACTTTTTCCCCCATTAAGCTGATCAGGCAAAATTTTACTTTGTTTTATAAAAGAGCAGTTTTTTTGTACGAAGTTACTAAATATTGTGCTAAAAATTGAAATTGTACTGAAATCAAGGCAAGTATTAGGCGCTTAAATATTCAAATAATTTTAGGTAAAGGTCATACATGAATTTTATAAAATTTTCATGCGTTTAAAGACGATACAAAGAGTTTGAAATAAAGATGATATTGCAAAAAATATAAATCAAATACGGCCATAATTTATATTATTTTATATGAAAATATTAATTCCTACGGTTTTACGTCATACAGATAATATTTATTTAATACGGGCTACCGACCACATACTCGACCGTGAATTTGAGCTCGCTGCCTTATGAAATCATCCCCTTTGAGCGTAATCTCTAATGGTTCAAAATATTATCTTCCTCGGGGATATTGAACGGCAAGTAAATATTTATCTTCGATGTGAAGATCTGGGATTGATACCCCACTGGCTATATATTTTTTGTCGATAAAATTACAGCCATTCACTATGCAAACAAGACTCAAGTTGTGAAATTAAAGCACAACTTTAAAAAGGAATAAACCCGGAGCCATAGGAGGTCTGTGCAAATATTCCGGAAAGGGGGTTTCCAACATTTTCAAAAAATCTCAAATCTTTATCGGCTATTCTATAATCGAAATACTTTGTTTTCAAAAGAATTTCACTGAATAGGTTCTCGCGGCTGAGAAGGATGGGGAAAAAATCTATCTTTTTGTGAAGGGGCCGAATTCTTATCTGAATATTCCTTTTTGGGAGAGGCGGTATCTAAATTAATTATCAAACCCGTTGTTACCATAAAGTACTTTGAAACATTAACTCGTTTTCGTCCAGACACGACAGATTTGCTCTTTGTAAAGCCTCTCGGTTATAAATAATTCACGAAATATCCACACAGAAAAATATTTTAAATATGACCCCACAATATGAATATCTGAGACAGTGCAATATTTCCAATGAACTAATTATAACTTAGATAATTATTACACGATATATTATTACTATACCCGAAAACTGTTATTTAGGTCCAAGCTGTGATTGTTTTGTTGTTTGGTGACAAGGGGTAAAATGACCTGGGAAGTTTGGTAGTTCCAAAGTAAATTTCTTGGTTATAACTTAAGCAATTAATTATTTTTGTCCTTCTTCTCTGGTATTCAACTATGTACATTAAGTTAAACTTGATATCAATATTACCAGTAATATAAATAAAGAATCAATCGTTGATTTCGTCGGATTTTTTGAGATAATACACAAAAAATAAAACATTTTTAGATCAAGATTTTTTTTCCAAGTTCTTACGAGGGGTTGATGTAAGAGGTTCACTTCCGGTTTTGTCGCGAATATAGGAAGTTACCCCTTGCACAACACAGAATTTCCCTCTTATAAATTGATACAATCTTCAAGGATGAATTGTTAGCTCAATTATTTTTCCTTCCCATATAATATAATATGTATAGATAAAATACATCTTTATTAAATACCAATTGTTTAAAACATGAAAATCTTTCAGCTGTATTTCAATAAGCTATTTATTTGATACGATAAAGTCTAAAAATATGTTGAAAAATCGCATTTTTTAACTAATTTAGTAAAAATAATTATTACGACATTTATTTTCTTAATATCTAGGGAACATTATCTGAAACAATTCTCATCATTTTATAGTTAAAATCGCCTTTAAGTTCAACCATTTTGAGTTTAAATCTACAATAGTGATGACTAATGATCAAATTATTCTGATGAATATATATTCTAAAAAAACCTTGTTAAAGTCGATAATAATTCTATAGAAAGCCCTGCATAAAAATATTAAAAATACTTGATTATATAAAAGAGAAAATATTTTCGTATCGTCATCAGATATTTAAATGCTAGTTAATCTAAGTAAAATTCCTTTCTGCTGAGACAATGACTAAAACTCGCAAAATTCTCGATTTCCCGACAAATTATTTATTTCCGTCGCTGCAGATGAATACTTATATACTATAATACTTTGATGTGATTCGTAATTATATTACGGAGGAATACAAAAATTCTGAACCTCGTATCTATTATATTTCATATCGATATTCCCATTATTAGAGTCGATGTGTAGTAAATACATCACCGGTAGGGAAAGGTTAATATAACAATTTGATATGTACTGTATATATGTATACATATATTAGACAATTACTCCCCCCAGGCGTCGCTTAAGCTCGCCAATTAGTAGTTATGCCACTGTTATCAAGCGTCCAGATTTCGACGGAAATGTCTCGATTTAGTAGCCTTCATCGTGCTGGTGAGGTGTACGATTTTTATTACATAAAAATTTCAATCCCGATTTTTTCGGGATTTCGTTTACTAATCCCGAGATTCATGAACACCTAAAACTGTTTGGAGTCCCGGGATTGAATTTCCTAAATAGGAATATGATCATTTGTATTTAAGATTTGGTTTCATGTGAGGTAGTATTTAAGTTAATCATAAATAATAAAAAATACATAGATAATGCATTGCTCATCCTGAAAATTTGTATAGATGAAATAATCTAATGGGATAGATATATTTTTATACACAAAGCACTTTATTCACAATCGTAATTAGTGGGCATTTACTCCTTTTTTTAAGCAAAGGAATAGTACTGAAGGATTCAATTTTGTATCAAAGGAGTTTCCTGTTCTCTTTAAAATTTCTTACACCTGAACACAATGCAGTAAAGTACAAAGGAAACACCGACACCTATTGTTCAGGTGAGACAAAGAAAACTTACCCGGTGTATATTACACGGTACATATTACAAGAGGAATAAAAACACCCTTCGAGAGAAACGTTTCCCAAAATAGTACAAACTGGAAAGTTTGCATCTTCAAATATTCACTGATTGAAAAAAATAAGTCACGGGCATTCTTCCTACTCCCCTGCGAGAAGATGGAATTGTGAAATATTTTGCAAGAAATGATAGATTGAGCGTGATCAAATCACTCTGTCTTCGGAGGAAGACAAAATGATCTATAAGATCTTCGCTACCCTGCCTGACAAGACAGATAACCGAGGTGATATATGGTGCTCACGAACCACCGTTATTCTACTCTTTCTCCATGTCTTACATCTGTGGAATATAATCCAAAGCCGGCGATAAACACCCCGTGCCTTGAAAGCCTCAAAAAAATATTTTGTACATCGTCTACTCTGCGCTAAATGAAAATTTCAGTCTAAATTAAGGCAGCCGAATTATACTCCCCAGAAAACACTTAATAATTTGAATATTTCGCAAAAAATTAACACTTAAACACCCGCTGTTTTTACGCAAAGAGTACGCCTAATACCGCACTTTTTAGCGCGATCTTGGTTTTTTCGCGACTTCGTAAAAAATGAGTATATCTTTTTTCCTATTGGAGTTAATTTGGTAAAATAAAAAGTATTATGATAAGTATAGTTTTCTACGTAAAAGCTAAAAGTATTTAGTTCAGAAATAAAATTTTCAAGTTGTGAAAATGTGAGATAATTATAATTTTGACGAAAAAACAACACAAAAAAATATATTTTTATGTATTTCACACAATTTTGTCGAAACATTTGAATTTGGTATCGTACTACACATCCCAGAGAATCCCAAACTATAGAATTACACATCCCAGCGAATCTCAAACTGTCGAATTATTTATTTATTTATTTCTGTATTTCAAATTCAGCAATATGGTCTAAAAATGAAATAAACAGGAATTAAAAGCTACTGGACTTCTGAGAATTATAGTTAGTCATTGAATAAGTTGATTATTTATAACAAGAACAGGAACAACTGCAGCGATGGCAATGGCACACGAATAGAGCAGTTTTAAACGTCCAAATATGTTGATAATTTTGAATATTTATGACACTAGTAGCTAATTTATTATAAAATAAAATCACTGATTTAAAAATGTTTTTTTGTATGGTAAATTTCAAAACATTTCCCAGCGTGTAACGGAACATTACAAAACACACACGTGAAGCTTGTATAACCCCACCTTTTATTTTCGGTGCACAATCTACATGCTCTTCGTACGAAATCTTTGGTTTTATGACTAAGTATTTTTCAAAAGACATGTTTTTTTAAATCGTCCAAAAGTCTTCCTGGTGGATCAATAACTGAATGTCCTATAGTAGTTCGTAATCCAGATGGCACAGATGTTATTTGCGATGATGACAATGATGCTTGAGCTTCTGATAGTGATTGTTCAGACAAAAACTGTCTAAATCCTCATCAGGATGTATCATGTATCAAATTTTACGTATGGAATCTGGGGTACTTTCTTCGTTGTTGGAGAAATGTAAAAACGTCAAAATTTGCATAAATCTATTTCTTGGCATAGTTTTTGAGAAATATAGCGTTTCAATCATGGCATTTGTAGACCAATAGTCAGTAATCATATCTTTTCTCACCTGACCCATGACTATTATCAAACCAAAAAATACCTTCAGGTCCTGCACTGTGGTATCAAACCATTTTCGAGTCTTTTGCACATATTTGTATTTGTTTTTAAGTTGATCATAATATCTTTTAGTTTTGTCTGAAAAAACTTTTAAAAAGATCATCACCAATAAACAATGATGCAACTTGCTCGATATTTTCAGAATTTCTGGGAAAGACTCCTGGATTACCATGAAATATTTCGTTGACTCTCGGTTAATTATTTTTTGTCCAATCCATGTCGATGTCTATGTCACCCTCCAAATCACTCGGCAAAGTCATGGTTCTCGATTGCTTGGCCACATCAATATCCTCTTCAAAATTATTAGCACCACTTTCGCTCTCAGTATCACTCGGCACATCCGACATGTAATCGTTAATTATTTCTTCAACATTTGTATCCTTTTTTATTATGGGTAAAACACCACAAATAATTAAAATTTTAATATTTTTTCAGTTCCGTATTAGTCTTATAAACACAAACTGTAGGGTGGTCGCTTCAGCCCACGCGCTTTGGGCAGTTCCGGCAGCCCTCACAAAAACACAAGAAACGTAAGCGCAAATTTAAAGGTTCATTGCTGACATATTGAGTGTCTGCCTTTGACTAACTGGTCATCTCACTGTTTCTCCTTCACATCAATTAGCAAGCTTCATTGTGCGAGATTCCTAAACCAATCACATTGTTATATACTGGGTTTTCTCAACCCTCGAATACCCTTAATAGGTTTTAAAATTTCGAAAGAATCGGCACTTTGAGTGATGGCAAAGTCCTCCTTTGTACTACTTTATGGCGCAGTAAAGCTCATCTCGACTTCTTGGAACAATTGTGCATTCCGAAACCCGACATTGTTTTCAAATATTTAAACTACAATAGGCAATGCGCTCTATATGCTCTTATACTCATCAATCATTCGCCCAACCTTTAGTTATGCAGGACTCATTTGAGCAATATATGCGTAACCAATCTACAAAAACTCCAAGTTGTATAAAACAGAGCATTGAAAATTACTTTCAATATCAGACCGCTCAATCCATCCAACCGAATATCATCCAACCGACACCCGATAATATAAAATTTAAATATATGCACAAAATGCCAAAGCATATATTGTAGTTTTGAAATAGTTTTAATGTAATCTTCTGTCTCCAATGGGGGGTGGGGGGGGGGGGGGAAGTGATATTTATGAACGAAGTATGTACGGATTTTTTATTGTAGTTTTTTATTTTATTTTAGTAACAAATTAATTTTAAATGAAAGGCAAAGGATTTTTTCTATTTCCTATTTTTCTTTACCTTACTAAATAAAAAATGTAACTAAAATACTTCAATTTTACGATTAATATTATAATTTGTAATCAAGATAAAATCCCAAAACTTAAGTTTAAGCAGTTATTATAAATATGTATAGGCTAGATGCATTAAATTATGTATGCTATTTTAGCAAATAATGGTTATTATTATTATAAACAATGCGAGGCTATTTTATTGAATTGATAAACAAAAATTTAAATTCGTTTTAATCGATGTGTAAAGATGTTTTCGATCGAAATAATATATTTATTTCGAAGACGATTTGTATCCATAAATATGTCATATATTTTACAAGTGGCGTGCCGAGCGATGAATGGAACCGTCTTGAGTCATAAAACTATATTAAAAAAACAAAATATGGGGTGTGTGCGATAGTATTTGAAAAGATACCGCGGTGCATGCGGTTCCGCACTAGTGCGGGACCGGGTGTTAACCGCTTACGAAATTCTCCGCGGTACCGCGGGACCGGGTTTCTGAGAGTTAATAATAAAGTATAATGAGGACGAAAACGGAAAATATATCGCACGGTCCCAAAAGTATGATATATTTAAATTTATTCAAAGGAAGATTTAGCGTTCCTTGTAAAAAATATGATTGCTCAATAGCTGCATTTGTGTGAATAGATAGCGATGCCTCGTTACAAAATGGCATATAACCGATCGATAGATAATACACTCTGCGAGCCATTGAGGTGAACGTGATGAAAAATAATCGCTTCAGGATATTGATTGTGATTCAGACTTAAGCATGCAAAATGTATTCAGAGGGATAACAATATTCATGTAAAATATAAAGAGGGTCTCCAAAGGATGAAGTTAAGTGTTTGTATTTATCATAGTATTCGAAGAAATAACCGCATAAAATTTTATTGGGATCAGCCAAATGGAATAAAATTTTGTAGTGGATAGACGGACAGACATACTTATTGTGTCAGCAATACTCGCCATAAGCCTTTAAGGGTAGCTTGAAAATGAGCAAGGGTGAATTTGTTTAATATAGATCACATAAAATAAAAATGGTAAAAAGGGTGAAATGTCCAGAGGGTGTACTATTTTTATTTTGGGGTATTGAAATATATTTTTATTGATCGAAGGATGACTTTTTTAAATAATAACATTGGACAGACAGACATACACAATGTTTTATTCATTTAAATGTGAAATAATAATTATAAAAAACTAAACAACGTCTGACTCTATGAATAATAAAATATAAAGCATGGAAGATTTGGATGGAAGAAATAGCATGTTTTCGCATTAAAAATTCCCAGACATTCAGGAGACAGACTCGGATTTTCATATCTTTATTTTGCAACCCTCGTTATAAATGACGCGGACATATCTTGTTAAAGTCTTTTCCACCTTTAATAAATAAATTCAATTCTCATTTAATATTGCAAACTTGTTCGTTTCGTTGAAATGTATTTCGATTTAAATTCAGGGATTGTAGATTCATGGCGTTATTCAAGTATATTGGTTATACTGCTAATATTTTTACTCAACCCCAAATAATCTTGCGGCTGAATTGTTATATCGATGAATGAAAAATAAATATAAATTGGGGGCGAGGAAAGTAATTGCCCTCAAAAATGTATTAATCATATCATAGAAGTTCGATGCCATAGTAAAGGCAATTTGCGTCTTAAATATGACAGCATCCGTAAGATACAAGGCTTTTGAGAAAGCACTGTAGATTTAATGCCGAATTTAATTAAATTTCGTGGGACGTATAAATCTTATTTATTATTTGAACGAACAAAATGCAAACGCTCCAAAATGAACCGTTTTATTACTTTTTAACAAAAAAAAAACCATTCAGACACTTTGAAATCCGACTCGGCAGACTTTTAATGTGTTTTTTAATCGCCCAAAAACTACATGGGCATGATGAAAAATAAATAATTGCAAATTTGGGGACTTATTCCAGGACGGTTTGGGAATTACTGCTAAATAATTAATTTCACCGTTATTCCAAGCAATAAATTCGCCTAACTTGCAATATGTATCACGAAATGCCAGTGTATGTGATTCGAGAGAAAGTCCCATAATTAAAATAGCAGACGAGCATCGGAATCCTTGCTAGGAACGCAATGTAAATTTCTCAACTTCTCTTGGCGGTTTCTCTCCAAATTACGTCAATATTGACACGAAATAATACAAACCTTATTTCACCTTTGAAACCGAAATATGTATATTTATAATTTATTTGCTTTGCGACTATATACGTTCTTAATTTTGGAATGAATAAAGCAAACAGAGGCGCTCTGATAAAAATTACAACTTGCGCATTTCGAGAACAATATATACAATGGCAGTAAATATCACACTAAAATAGATTCATTTATATGAATCGTCAAACTACTGATTTAATTAATGTTGAAAAATAATTTAAAAAAACGATGCTATATACTGAGATGTACACCAATGCAGATGTATGAACAAGAGTTTTTATAATAGCATAGATCCTGGATTATTATTATAAGTTCATGTTCAAATCCAGTAAAAAAAGGGTAAATTCGCCACTCACTCGTAGATCTTTTCCTATTTAAAACTCCTATACAAATAATCGTAAATTATCCTCACGTGGAAGATAATGTAAAACCATCCTATCTACATCTTAAAACGGTTATGACACTTTAAGAATACAATAAATATACACAGATCCTAAATTATTAAAATATTTACGCAATAATTTAATATTTCGTGCTAAAAGAATCTTAAAAGACTGCGATTCGTATATGATATTAATATAATTTTACTATTTTCTATCCTATATCAGATGTAGGCAATCATCATATATATTTTTTTTTTTAATACAACATTTTCATATGATAGTTTTCTTATGCCTTCCGTATATATTGTAGTAATATTTAAATTACTTTAATAGGATTTTTAGATTCTTAGAATATCTATAAGTGTCGAAATTATCAACATTTTTAAATTATGCTTTAATTATTATTGGCAATCAGATACTCACAGGTAGTCCTGCCCAACTTCACTGTTCATCGCTTCAATTTTTCGGATGTAGAGAGTCTGACTTATATATATTAAAGTTAATTTATTCCAATCAGTGCTGTTTTGAACATTCTCATTGATATGATATAAAATTATAAATTCTTCATTTTAATAACCAAATTAATTATTTTGGTGGACATATTTTGTGGCTCGCAAAGTCTCCAGACCTGACACCACTGGAATTATTTTGCCTGAGGACGTCCCTTCAGATAACTACAGGTGAAATAAGAAAAAGATGTAGTGTGTGTATATGAAACTAAAATAGTCAATTTGAATAAATTTTGTAAATAAATTTAATAAAAACAACTTAAGCATAAAAAGTATCTTTTTAACCCTAACCCTGCCAAACATATATACCTTTAAGTTTAATGACTTAAATCGAATTTATTTATAAAACTAAACTGAGTTCAAAATAGTTGTTAGTTTTTGTTTAGAGAATTTAAAAGTTAACATATTTCATTCGTTCGCAAATTTTTTGTGAGTTTGAAAGTGGAGAACTTATTTTCTTTAAATCAATTGCATAAAATAATTATTTATTTAGATCAAAAATATATTGCAAAATACAAAAACAGATTAAAATGTTATGACGATTTAAAGATGAAATTTTGGGTATTTTTTCGAAATGTTAAAAAAAATCTATTTCGAAAACGCTGACACTTCGGATATAGGGCTTATATATGAAACGTAGCAAAACACCCCCTTAGCCCCAAGAAAAAAATTGTGGGTCCATGTCCAAAACACCCTTTACTCTTGCAATAAATAAGAAAATTTTAATCGATTTTTATACACAATTAGTACTTTTAAACTGATCATAAGGGTTGATATTTTTTCAAAATGCTGAAATATATTTTTTATTTCAAAATATGCACATTTCTAAATTGTAAATTTATAAAGATCTTGTTTATTGGTAAAATTTAGCTTATGAAAATAGCTACAATCAATTTTAGTCTAAAGCCATAATGGATGGTCCGGGTATTAATATTCAGCCTTTGTTAATACACGTCGCATTAAAACTATTTTTCGAGGACATTTTCCTCAGTTCATCCGTATATCTATTTATAATTGCCCTTAAAAGCCATATTATTAGGAGCTGCTCGAAATTTTAGATCAAAGAAAATAGCTTTCGGTTCAATAACTCAGTATGGAATATTTATGGCGCGGAATGGCCCAACTGTCTGATATTCAAAAGTGAAAATTATCGTTTTGAAATAATAATTAATGATGGGTCTTTATCTGTTCGGAGCAAACGACTTCAGAATACTTAATGATAAGGAATACGAACGCACTTCATATAATATTAAATGGGGGAAATTCCAATATTTTTCCGATATAAAAATGTGTAATTTTAAGAAGTTTAACCGGGAAGATCCCCTTGGCAGCGCTCCGATATGCCTACCTTAATATTAAACGGTTTAAATCATTTTCAACTTTAATCATTCATTTTTATTAAGGGGTTGAAAACGCTATGGAGATTATTAAATGTTGGAAATGCCCAACTGTAATCGTTGTACTTATTAGTCCGGAGTCGCTTCTGCAATGTTAAGCTAATATCGCGTAATATGTATGTTAATAAGCCTTTAAAATTCCTCATTCAAAGTTTGCCCGTTTATTTTTAAATGAGGCTTTCGAAACTTTATTTCAAGGTTTTCCCCCGGAGTAAAAAAAATACAATTTATTTCCGCGTAATTTTATAAGGTCCAAGCAAAAATATTGCATGTGCGTAAACACGCGAAAAATATATTGTTTGTCTTGATAGCTGGATTCATTTAACTTTGGTAAAGCAACTTCCTTTAATTGGATCACATCTTCAACCTCTCAAGGATATTGTCTGGTTTGGACAATCAATTTTATTAAGAGCGAGCAAGCACCTAATTCCAGGCATTCCATTCCGACATGAAACCCATTTGCTCTTCATTATTGCAGAAAATAAACCTCTGCACATATTTCTTTTAAAAAATATTAAATATTTATGCAATTTATAATATTTAATCAATTTTGATACAATTTTAAAAAAATCTTGTGCTGTGAGTGGCCTTAAAAAAATAAGAACCAGCGCAGATCGTGTTTTTAAGGGCTTCTCTTTTATAAAGTTGCTGCTTAGATATACTGTTTGAGCGTTTAAAAACGTACTTACACTTTATACAATTTAAAACACTTGGAATCAGTATCATCAGTATCTAATAAATATTTTTATAGGCTTCTGAAATATTTAAATCAAAATACAATACGGTTTAATTTGGTAACATTTGGTCTGGTGGATTTGTAAAATAAATATATTTGTCTGCTTAAAAACAGCTATTATTCTATGAGTAATAATTAATTACATCAATTTAAAATATCAATGAATATTTTTTTAGCATAATTCATGCATCCTAAGCTCCACCTCGTATCGCCTCCCCTCAAATACTCATTTTTCGCCATCAACAAGACACATACACGCGAATAAAATATCAAATTTCAAATATAAGGGAACGTAATACATATGTACTGAAAGCCTTGATTTAATTTGAGGATCGCTGCGAACAATGCATGTCGTATGAATTCAAATAAAAATGAACGTCTTTGACGACATGAAGTATCATATAGAAGGACGCAGGAAAAAGCTCTCGGTGTGACTTTTTTTATTAAATGAAACAAAGAGAGAGAATATGTCTCGGAGCTTTGAATCAAAAGGTTCTTTTTCGTTTGATTGAACCAGTTTCGTCTACGATTATTACCTTTACTACGTGAGAAAATTTCACAACGAAGGAAGGATACATGAGGAAGACACGTATAGAATTTTTTCATTTATATCGATCGTAAAAGTTCAAAGATCCTGATTTCATATTTGGACACAAATATTAAATTTAATATTCAAATTTTACTATCATACTTTTGAACATTTTTTTTTTTTTAGCTATTATAAATGATTCTTGCATTTTCTTGCTTTTTTGTATTAACTATTTATGTTCTTTAAATTGAAAGCTTGTAAGCTGAGCTTTTATCATATCCGATCAAAATGATAATTCTAAATATAAAACCTTTCATAAAAAAAATCTTAAAATCGTCCTGTTCGACGAAGAATAAGTAAATGTGTGTATTATTTGTTGTGGAAAACTTTGATATTTGATTTTCATTTTAGAAATAATATATGATTTATAAATTTAGGATATTTTCCACAAGCAAGATGTAATGAAAATGCCTTTCTTTTAAGTCATATACGCGGATAATTTGCCATTATTAACATTTTCTTCGTGTAATATTCAGAATTAATTAATTCTAAGAAGTAATTAGAGCGACAACAATTAAAATAACATCAACGTTTTAATCGAAATCGCAATAATTTACTTGAAAACGAGGATTTATATGAATTTTATTCTATGGGAGCTACTAATTTGAACATAATTAATTGGTGGTAATTAATTTTAATTCTTCAGTTCAAGCATCTAAACATGATGCTTTTATGCTGTTTTAAATTTTCAAAATTATATCAATCGAAACTTCTTATAAAGAACTTCACTAATAGTTTGGAGCAATGAGTGGTCTTCTTAAGTTGATGATTTTTTCACTGAATGTTCAACCCGCTTTTATTTTTAGACCGAAACTTAAATATTCTTATATTTCATGTTATTCAATTCAATGTCATCCTTCAAAATAAACAGCAACTCTAGTTTAAAACTCTAGTCTAAATTACTAAGCTTTAATCTCACGAACTTCATTTAGAGCTCAATAAATCCACTAACAGTTAATCAATTTCCTTATTCATATCAGCCATATTCATCTTAATTATTCAAGTTAAAGAATATTTTTTAATATTGTATTTGAAATACAATTTTTTAATATAAATGATCTATTAATCGGATAAAAAATCGTAGATAAAATACAATCCTCTTTTGGTAAGTTATACTTGATTTTGATATATATATGTATAATATTTAAATGCTTAATTTAATGTGACTCGTATGTTAATAATTTAAAAATAAAGTTTCACCATAGACTAAAATAATAATTTAGGCCAGGTTATCTATGCAAATATACATAAAATCATCCGAAATTAATGCTGATTTCTAAGATCTTCCAAGTGAGCAGTGCTTTCAATGAAAACGATCCCTTATCTGGTTGGGTTATTTAATATTCTATGGTAGTTGGCCCCTCGGATGGGACGGGGTGTCCCGGACCCCAGATACCTTCATCATGAGCTCTCCTATGCCAGTGGCTGGCTAGGGTCGGCGACATCTCGTCCCGAGTGTCTGTGGCGTAAATTAGTAGCTTAAACTGCTTTCTAAACATCTTTTGTAGCCACCAACCCTTGTGTAATATAACCAAAAACCTTTCAACGCCAAATTAGGCTGACGTTTTTACAACGTTTCTTTGTTTCACATAGCAAAATAATTTTATTCAACTTAGCTTATCCTTTTTGTTTTACGGTCGACGCTCGCCCATTTGGCGTGGCCTGAATTTTTAAAAAGCAAAGAGTTGCAATATTAAATAATGGAACGTGTTTTTAGCATGTTTCAAGTATACGTGCTACATTTGTGGAAAAACGTGATAAGATACTATTATTAATTTACTTTTCTGACAATTTCAAAGTCGAAATACTTCACTAAAATGAGAATATATTATATAATAAAATTTTCCTTGTCAAAATATAATATTTTCATATCATCATTGATGTTAATAAAAATGCATTGATATGAAATTTGACATTCATTTGTGTTTAAAGTTTATATCAAACATTGGAAAACTTATTATATATATGTGTGTAAAAATCGATAATGGCTTCAATACAACCTTCAATACATAAGATACGTGGAAAACTCCTAAAAAAATAAACTTTGCTCTAGATTATTTAGAATTCTGTACTTCGAAGGCTAACCCTACCGCCCCATTTTTACCTTTAAACGTAAGTGTCCTATTTATTTTCACCCCTTACAAGAACCCAAACCTACCCTAATTTTACCGCCCTACTACACTATAACAATTTTATTTGAAGTTCAACATTTTTTATTGAATATTTTTATAAAAAAAAAATCAAATTCAAATATTCACAACATTTCTGATCGATTGTGTCAATCTAAGTCTAAGTAAATATGATGATCAATAAATTCGCTCAAATAATTGAAATATAATTATAATATAATATAATTAATTATAATGTTTTACAAGACTTATGTGCGCTCTAATAATTAGGTCGAGTCATAAATAATTGCCGATTTTTTTCAAACTATTAAATATTCACAATTATCAGTGATAATTTTGTCCCATTTTACTGATAACTTATCAATACCCTCTTCATAAATTTTAGCAGATTTAGATAAATTTTCGTTCGCGTGATTCACTTCCTCATCATTTCACCCAAATTCCAGAATTTTTTGCTGCGTTAACATTACTGTATGCGGTTTTGCATTATCGTGAGAGAAGAGCATTTTTCTTGAACACATTATAGCTGTTGAGTATATTTATTAACACTGATTGTTTCATTTCGATTTAATAAGCTCGTGGTGGATTATATCTCGACGATTCCACCATACACATTTTTTCCCACGAATATTGATTTTAGGATCTGATACAGTGGTTGATCTTTATGAAGCCACTGTCTTTTGCGTACTACATTATCGTACGTTACCCATTTTTCATCTCCAGCAATTATTCTATATAAACATGGCTCAATTTTTTTGCCATAAGAGGAGACTTGTAGCAATAGCACTTTTGCTTTCACTAAGCTTATGTGGCGTACTTTATTTGATACTTACAATTTAGATATAGATAGAAAGTGGAGGCGCTCATTGTCTTCTGGCCCCTGTTGATTTTTGAAGTGAAACTTATATAGGCTCAGTATGACAGATTGGCTTAAACGTCACGAAAAGTGAAACTCCAATCGATAGTTGGTCGGAAAGAGAAAGACAATCATTTGTAGTACAACATAGATACACAAAGCATTAAGCAATCATTCAATTTTGATTGTGTATTGATAGAAGATTTCTTTATCTTTCTGTATCTGAATTTTCATCGTTATTCAATTATACCAACATTTAAAATGTCTTCATCAAAGTTGGAAGGGTGACCCGCTCTTGGTTCATCTTTCATGGTTTCATCTCATGAGCGAAATTTTAAAAACCAATTTCTTACTGTCCATTTACTCACTGCTCCTTCGCCGTATATATTGCACATTTTTAGCCGTAGCTGTATCACTGCTGTTTTATGTAAATTTCTAAAACATTATATGAAGAAAATGCAACTACATTCACCAATACGGATGACTTATCAAGGATAAAATCGAATAATTATAACGGCTTCTCTACGCCGGCAACTATTTATGACTCAACCTAATTTATGTTATATAGAAACTGGACGTTAGTGATTGAAATGAGCATTACAAGAGCTCCATAATTGCATAGACATATCAATGCCGTCATGTGTAAGATTAAAAATTCATATTTGATGCAGCATAAATATTTAATTTGGCTCATTATGAGCGAATTAGAGTCGGAGCATTCTTTTATTTACAAAGCTGCGTCACACAACAGTCAATACTTTACGTGTAGATTTCATAAATCGGCCATTATGTATACATGAATATAGAATGAAAACGCCAGCAAACCAATATACTCTGAAATTAATTAACGCCCTTTGACAAACTCTGGCTCGGAAAACTGTACACGCAATACCCTCATTAATCAGTGGAGTAAAATCATAGCTTTGTGCAGAACCCTTTTTACCAATTTTGACGCGGCATTTAATCATGATTTATACTCATTTAAATTAATTATCCAATATATTATTTAATACCGATTGTTGTTCGATGAATGCATGAATTTTGGGAATATTCCAGGTTGTATTCCGATATCGCGGTGTTGCAATCAAACGCTGATTGAATTACAAAATATATATTTCCTTTGATAGATGAATTCAGTGAGCGCTGACAAATCTCCGTTTGGGATTCATTAATATAATTTTCTGTTTGCTTTTTGTTTGCTTTCGCCATCTTAGCCGGAATTGTACTTTAAAATCCCACGGACGCTCAAATGATTATTAAGAAAATGGTCGGTAATAAATCTACGCTTTAGTCTCGTCTCATTTGGTGTTTCACGTTTTGTAAATAGGAATATTTGTAAGTTGATTTTTTTAAGGGAGGGATGATTATGAAAAGTGCGAAAATTCTTCAAATTTAATTGCGTGCCATCGATCTCAAGCGCTCGATCGAATTTTGAATGTAAGCCGTCTTAAGTCTCGGGGTTTTTTGAAAAGTGTTTATGTGCTGAAAATTAAGTTTTTCCATTAAACGAACGTGAAAGACTCATCCAATCCGCAAGCTAGATTTAATTTAACTTGAGGCTTCGCTTGAGGAAGTTATAATTTAGATATACTCCACGATCGATGTAGTCCGAGAAAGATTGGTCGGGGCTTACACCAAAGCCTGCTGTGATTTTCCCAGAGGCTAAATTTTTCCTGGAATTTTCTATAACACAAGAAAATAATCCTTTTATCCTAAATTATTTCCCCCTTAAATCTATGAAGGAATCTGCGTAGTTGGATATCCTAAAATCCTCATCGTACAAATCAAACGTGTATATTATACCCAATTAAAATATTGAAACATCGCTAAAAATTTGATTTAAGAATTAAATATATTTTTATATATAGCAGTATAACAGCAAATTGTCCACCAATAATATGGACCCCAACGGATTCAATTGACTAGCATCTGGGGTATTTTCTTCTATATATAGAGATGATAAAGATACTGCCAAAAAGATTCGTATTGTCATCACAACCTGATCATATTTTCCTTCCTTTGCCGATCTTCTGCGATCTGATAAAGAACGGACCCGCGTGTGGCTGATTCGCGAGCTCTATGACCCAGAAACTCTCCACCTTTTCGTTATAATGACAATAAAATCAACAGAAGACAACATAAATTTGCTATTCTTGCACCCTATATGTAACCACCCTATAATAAAAATATTTTTAAAATTCATATCCAGCGCTCATTATAATTATTTTAAATGTATGTGCATGATTTTCATGCAGAGTCTAAATAATATTTGAATAAAATGCTATCACGTGCAACTTTTGAGATTCTTTTATTCCAGTTCAGCAAGTAGAACATCGTTCTTCGCAGATCATAAAAATCTTTACGCGAGACATTCTTTTAAGATATGACCAGTGCTAGTCTTGAATTACGCTCGAATAACTTTTTCCCTTGTGTCGTGCTGGAAAATGATATATTAATAAAACTGACTTTATACGGAATAAAAGTGAGGGGATGCAAATATAAGAATCCTCCCCAAAAATTATTTTCGTCTTGAGGCAACCAAGAATAAGAAATAACCGAGGCATGCACTCTAACATCAAAGATTGTAGCATTTATTTTAAATTCCGGAACAAAGATGCAATTTTCCTCCTTTGAGTTAAATGAAAGAAAAATAAAATATGAATATGTTTTGGAGTTATGATTTAATGAGGATTTTATATATAAAATCTATTTATCATGTGACGTAGGGCGATCTGTACTGGAGGACTGATATTTTTATCTCAAGCTGAACTCTTTTAAATTCTAGAAGCTTTGACACAGATACCGCCTAAAAAAAATCTTCAAAGTGACATTTTAAATCCAAATAAATGGAATATGAAAGATTGTTAATTAGCATGGACACTGATAAAAAGCAAAAGCAAAAAAATACTTATATATACCTTTTTATGAATTATTTGAAAAGGTTTTAAATGTAACAATGTTGATTGGTATCGAGTATTGACTTTCAAAAACCAGATAAATAACTGTCTTCTGAACAATGAAATGATGAAGAGGGCAAATCTACACGAATAACCCATCTGCTTACGATTCATTGTTTATGAAAAGTCCTTCAATAATTCAACAATAATTGAAGCAATAATCCTACCAAATAAGGAAGCTAACCGAATTAATATGGTGGTAAATATTGAAGCGATGGAGGAATAATAATCATTGAAAAAATAACAGATTAAAGACTTTGAAAATTATCATCTTAATACCAATTAAGTTCATCAAAAGCTGAAAAACATTTGCTGTTGATATAGTTTTAAGAGTAAATGCTTCAAATAGTTGTGAGAGATCATACAGTCAAGGTAGTAGAATCTTTGGATTACTATAGCTGAGATTAGATTGAGATATAGATGAATGGAATATAGTTGGAATAGCTTTGGTTCTGCAATGGACTCCATCGAATGGATGAATAATATTGAGCAAATATACGGTCAAATAGCAAATATACGCAAATTAATATAACATACTACCCATTTGAAGAATTTGTTATGGTTATCCAATTTCTTCAGTTATGGCTATTTTTATTCGTCATTAGTTATATATTTTTCTTGAAATGTAATCATTTATCATCATCAAAGAAATCATTATGAAAAATATACATATTTATAGAATCTTGCATACAGGAGACAGTGGATTTTGAAAATTATTGTACTGATTTAAATTCAAAAACAGTTCAGTATACGTTAATTAAGCGTAAAATTCTAAAACTAAAAAAAACAATGATATAAAGTCTTTAATACACAATCTTTCATTGTGTTACTCAAAGAAGCTCAAAGGGCATAAATTGTGGTTATTCGATGAAAAGGATATTCTGAATTGTCTATTAGTGAGAAATTAAAGTTTAGTTAGGCCGCTTTTAATAATACAGTTGTGAAATTAGGGAATTTAGGGACTTATTTGGACAAAAAGTGACCTAGTCGTGTATTCCAGGGGCTCTCGGAGCTATTTATGTTACATGCGCCCGCGGCATATTTTTTATCACACAGATTGTCTAAAGTCTTTGCAGAAAAGGACGAATCTTGCCAAGCTGACCTTATATTTCATAGAGATATAAAATGGTTAATTAAAAGCAAAGCACTTGTCCGGTTTTTTTCGGTCTTTTGTAAGAGATAAAAATATTCTTATTTAAAAACGACAAACATTTGAACTATTAAATAATCTACAATGACTGAAGGATTTGACTTTTTTAACTAATATATGAGAATAATTAAGCATTAATCTCAAGGAAAAAAGCAATATTTAGCTGGAATAATTAGCTCTGCAAAAGCATTTAAAGTCAGGATATTGTTTTGGATTAATGAATTGTCAAAAATTGTGTTAAAAGGGACTATTCAAAATTATGTATTACTCATCTTAAAAAACGTTTGAAATAATTTCAAATATAAATTATATCTATAATAGAACTTCGTCAATTAAAGAAGAGATTTTGGATTCTTAAAATGGCGTCATAATAAAATCGTATCGATATAATTGAAACATTCGTAAAATAGTTGATCATAATAAGTAACATATAATCAATGAAGAAGATTTTCGACATTGTATGATGAAATGATGATGAACATGTGCTGCGATCTTTAATTGAATTAGTTTCTCGTTAATCAATAGATGACATATGGCAGAAACTATCCAAAATCAAACGTTAATTTAAAACTCATTGGTAAAATGGGCAGGATGTGTATTTAGATGCCGCACCAACTGTTCGCAAACAACAAAGCAGAGTGACAGAGCATATGTGCATCATTGTTCTCAGGTTTATCGTCTGCAATTAAATACGTTCAAATAAAAACGACCGGGTATTTCAATTGAAGAAGAGCTATTGTACAGTATGATAATGCATCCACATATAAAGCTCACTTGTGAAAAAATAAAACAACTAAACTGGGAAGTTTAGTATCGTATCCTCTATATTTGCCAGATTCAGCAATTTTAATCATCAAATTGCTCGCCATATATGGCTTCGGCAATGAGAACAATCAAGAAGGCATTAGATCTAGGACCACACCTTCAAACAAAAAAATGTTTTAAAGTTGAAAAGAAATTAATTTCGTTCGGAATAACTTAATATATGTATAAGCCTTGTTTAAGTCTTTGTAATATTATCGTTGTTTTGATGCTCCCATTTGCTACTTGAACATCTCATGGATCTTTGAAGATTCGTATGATTTTTATTAAAAAATACATCCGAAATGCATATTAAATATTCATATCGAGTTTTCTTACCTTTCTGAGAAACATTTCGTTGCATGCCTGCGCCGTGCCTTTCCAATGATTGTGTCTGTAACGGACGTTACCTAGTAACTTAGAACCGCGCAAAATCGAAACGTCGTACACGATACGTCTAATATTTAATATATTCGTCCTCATTTTGTATTTTTTAATCTTTCTTCGGTTGACGTCCCTCTCGTCGGGCTCCGAATACTCGCCGGTGCTCGTGAGGCCCTCCTCTGCGGCCCACGCGCTGAGCACTCCCTCTATGAAGCTGAACAGCTGCTGGACGTTCGGTTCCAGCTTGCTGGGGAAGCATAGATATGGATTGGTGGTGGCGTTCTTCTTGGCTATTTGTGCGCCCTTGACTGGCACGAGCGCCTTGGACGAAGACGGATGGAGCGGGCATGTGTGAATGTGATGATGGTGGACGTTGGTGTTGGACGATTTCTTGGGGTGCGTCTTCCTTGCCTTTTCCTTGTCGAAGGACTCCCCGCCGCTGGAGTGCGACTGCGAGTCGCTCCTGGAGAACTTGTGGTGATGGCGGGATCGGTGCGCAGAAGGCAACGCGGTCGGAGTGGCAGTCTGTGAGGAAGGCAGCGCTGGTAGAGAGGCTTGCGCCAGGCAGCAATGGTGGGCGAGACAGCAGTACCTGGCTCCGGGCCCGCGGCCCCCTCGAGGCTCGTGGCAGAAGCTGATGTCGGGGAGGCGCGGCCCCAACCCAGAGAGGTGCGTCCTGTTGGCGCAGACCTGCATCAGCAGGTTCTCCCCGAAGTGCACCGTCTTATGGCGGCGTCGACGTCCGTGCAGAGACAGGGGCCCAGAGCCCGACCCCGCGCCTGCGCCCCCACCGCCCCCACCCAACCCCTGCGCCTTCGTCATCGAGTTACGAGCCGACGAGCCTCGCGAACATTTCGGCAGTGACGAGCGGTTCGACTCCACCATTATTTCATCATCACCTCCTCATCTTGTTCTTTCCCCTTTATTCCCTCTCGTCGTCTCGTCAATATTGCTATGTTCTTCTGTAACCTCCTCGGCCAAGCGCACCATTCCACTCTCTCCAATTTTAAATTTAACTAAACTTTGGTCGTTTTGTTCCTCAAAATCATAGCTAAGTACGACTCAAATATATAAATAAATTTATTTTAATCGAACACTAGTTGATTACATTACTTTAGTATCACAATTGATTCTTATGATTTTAAATCATTATTGATTATTAAGCCTACTTAATACTTGTCTATTTATAATAGTTTAATGAACACATAATGAGCTTATTATTCGAGTCATACCTTACTGGAAACGATGCAAAAATTAAAATTTAGCTCAAGGTGACCACATTGCCATTCTGTTATACTCACTCGTTCAACATAATTGGATGTCAAGAGAGTCAACTGCAGATATTCACAGAATCTCTCCAATATTCATTCATTCCATTCAAATCACAATATCTTTTGAACATGCATTCGATGCTTGGGTTATCGAAAATCCATTATCTCAGTATTCACGAATTATACCAATCTTATAATATCAAACCTTTATATAAAAATGATATTAAATTAAACATTAATCAGTAATGAAATCGTCCTCAATACACAAACGTTAATAATTCAATAATACTATATTAGAGATGACAAATGACGAATTTCGGCAGTAAAAGACAAAATAAAATGTGTCAAAACCAATTTTCATCCCATCCAGATCGTATAAACGGAAACAAGGTTTTCAAAGAGCGCGATGAAATTGAGCCAAGAAAAAAATTAGGACATGCGAGGAAGCCTGGAAGCACAAAAACCAAAGAATTCACGAAGGTGCCCCTGCGTACATCCTTTTCATCCAAGATTTAGACATTATGGCCGTGCGTGTTGGTTTATTTAAATAACGTCTAAATCTTCCACAGCATCACAAGGGATGAGAAATTTAACCGTACGAAAAAACCGATGCCGTACAAAAGTCTTCAGCGCGCTTTTACTACCGACCGGATTTATATAATATTATACGCAATGTTTCTAAACTCATATTTCCCAAAACAAAAGAGCCGCCGTTAGGGATGTTTCGAAAAACGTATGAATGATATGCATATGTAGATTGCTTCGTATGGAGTTATACGGATTACCATATTTGAGTTGGGTATTTAAGTACAGTTCCAAATTTCAAGTGAGGCCATAATAACGCGAAGTTTAAAGTGCCTTTAATGCATGTAAATATTTTTCAAGCACAAAAAATACTTGATTATGCACATTAGAAACCGGGAGCAAATGAGGGTGGAATTTCAATCCCTTTAAAGTAAATCTCATGTGAAATGGATAGCGTGCAGTTTTCGATCACGCGATCAAAGATAATAGCATTTGTCTGCAAGTTTACAACGTTGAAGATTCGCAACGACAGTAGTAATCTTCATTTTGTTCCAACTCAAAAGCATTTAAATTAGCTAATTAAATTATAAATTTCAGCGTATATAAATTGTTATCTCCACTTATCTGCTTCAATTTACATCAAATCAATTAAAAAACTACCATTATAAAATTGCATTAATATAATAACGTAAAAAATAAAATACTTGCTCTCAAAGTGCAATGATGCAAAATAAATAAATATGTACTCTAGGACCTAGCAGAGCTTAAGTGCTACGTGAGTATTTTGTTGTTGTAACATCAGACTCAAGTCTTTACTGCATTGCAGAGTAAGGATTATTATATTGCAGAGTAGAAAATTGCTTCCATACAAAGACTTAACGTCTGTTATTTCGCTCTACATCCACTCAATTTATAATTTTAACTCCATCGATAAATATGGAGAGATTCATGCTCTATATATTGATATGAATAATTCTGAATATGTACGATATCGACGGCTTATATGATATCACACTCATACAATATCCAGCTTTTTCTATCCAATTCGATACCCAAAATGTTGCTCGAATCAAATATGAAATGAAGGATGATTAAACGATATTCTTAATTATGATTTTTTAAGGATGAAGTCTCATTTCGCATAATAATTCAAACCCATCAAGTGGCAATATAAAAGTATAATCAATACATCTGAGAATTTATTCTATTAGACTGTAATATATCAAGTTGCCAAGTTACAGTCAGTCAGGGATTTATAAATTATAAAATATCTGATGAAAAATATACTCTGTATGAAAATTGAAAACGATCTGCACAATACTTGAATGCAAATGAAGCTCGAGGATACGCACCCAAATCGTCATAGCACCAAAGAATATATATGGAAAAAACCCATTGATCGTTTCTAAAATGAGACCAAACGTAACAGCTGATGTATATTATGCCGAGATCGACGATTTGAATGGTATTTTAAAAAAACAGCCAATACTAATTATTTGGGAAGTAAAAACTTACGAGACCAAATAGACGTGATTTAAGAATGCGAATAATTAATATGCTCTAAAATGATTGATTTTTATGAAAATAGAATCAGTGATCAAATACTTTATATAATTGATAGACGTTGGAAAACTGATGGATTTCTTAAAAATATTATATTTTAATTTCAATATTTTAATTCGGTCATTTCATATGTAAAGTTGTTGTGTTTTAACAACGCAGTACGAATATTGACACATTTTAGACAAGATGCCTAATAGATTTAGCGGTTTTGAAAACCCGGTTTTTAGGCAAAAATTATGGCATTCGAAAACCGGTTTTTTATCCTATAAATCCGGTTTCGAATATAATTTTTTTTTTATTATCTAAGAATATGTGACGAAAAATATTAAATCGTTCAAGTGACAATGTTTAACACTTATGCCCAGCGAAAGGGTATTTTCATTATAAGGTCGCAAAAATAAGATCATCATCAAAAAAAGGATCAGTTGATGTATTATGCTTTCTGAAAACGTATTTCCTAAATCAAGCCGAATAAATTAGAATTAACAATTCATTTTTATGCTTCAATAATATCTCCAAACGACGACTAAAAATAATGACTTTATGCAATAATAACTACATATTATGTTACGATTTTTGATTGTTCTGATAATTATAAATTTGGCTTTAAAATATTCAATTGTATGTACTAATGATTGTATTTTTTTATTTTTCTGGCTATTCTTTAAAACCGAAAACCGGTTTTAAAGAATGTCGATGTTTGTATAAACCCTAATGCCTAGTAGTGCGAAATAATATTTTCATGTTGTCACAAGGGTTGTTATTAAAAATATCACATCGAATGTCGTTATTGGAACAGATTATAAGCTTCTGAGAATAAAAAATAAAAATAAAATAAATAAAAAAATCATGCAAAGGTAGCGATAAATGTGACTTTTAAAATACGCATATTTGTCATAGAGAGAAGTGTTTTCAGCATTATTATTAAAAAATAAGGTATTGAACTATTTAAATCGTGTTCTAATAGTTTTAAAAAATTGATGGATATAATGTGTACTTTAACGCATTCGTGGACACGTCTGCAATTGCAGACGGATGTGATGAGTGTTTATTACGCCGAATATGTCTGCGAATATAAGCGCGCATTTGTATGTGTCGGTGTATTAAGTTTCACCAAAACGATTACATTTTGGTTAGAATGTAATTGTAAATATATATTTTTTAAAACAGATGTCTTTGATGAATCTTTTGATGATGAATATGTTCATTATTTTGATGTTGATTCCGATGATTACTCTAGTGAACATTCAGAAATAGATAATATTGAAATTGAAGCTAATTTCAATGAATATTACCAAATAGACGTAGATCCGCCAGGTAATGAGTATACTGTCGATAAAAATGACGAATGTATGGACGTTAACGATTCCGAAGCTGAAAATATACCTCCTAATCAAAATAATCCTCCTTTACAACTATGATTGGATACAGACTCATTCAACGATACCAGATTTTGGTTTGATTTTGTATCTTCAGGAATAAAAAGAGATATTTGAGATACACCTATAGACATGTTTAGTAGAAGTATTTAGACTGGGGAAGTTAAAAATTTGTTGATTTTAATGGAAAAAAGTTAACGGAAACCAATTTACATGGATTATATGAAATAAATGATACGTTGTGGTATGTATTTATTCAAAATATCCCTTAAAAATATTAAGTTGTTTTGATGTAAACGATTTTTGTGAATTGAGATGATTTTACACAATTCATGCAATATGCTGCAGTAATATTATACAAAATCATAATTTCTGTTTGTCCGCTTGTCTGTTGAGACACGTATGGAACACCTGATATATCTACATTCTTTTCTATATTAAAAGGAGATAATTAATTGATTAAGTTGTAGGATGTATCGTCGTAAAGCCAATTTACACAGGCAAAGGTGATTTTCTTGGTGTCATAATTTTTTTTTTAATCTTGTTGGTTTCTCGAAGAAAAAGATTATGTTTGAGTTATTTGAAAAGGTTGCATTTGTGTGCAAAGGATGCAATTTGTCGCTGTAGTACCGTGAGATGTCACGTCCTGTCGCACACCAATTTACGTGATGGCGGTCGCTGCACCGGAAACATCCTGACGTCCCATTATGGCAAACGTACAACTACAGCCGTCAGCACGAGAGCCATCGACGCCACGTAACCAGCACACACCCTCCACCAATTTATTCTATATAAATTTGAATGCAGCGAGCTTTATCATTATTTTATGTGGCTTCAAAAAATACTTTATACCATATCATCCATTTCTATGTGGTGGCCATACGAAAATAATCCATCCCCTATTTCGACGAATATCGAAAATGCACTCTGTCAGTCGTAATTAACGGAATTTGCTTATCGTCGAACCGAATTCACAATGATTAATTCAATTCTGCGAAAACGACACATAATGTGGCTTCAACATTTCACCCGGAAATGATACGGGGAAATGAAAAGCGATACGACAGAGGGGCTAATAGTATTCGCCGAAAAAAGTTTGCGTCGTCACCTCATCGAAAAAATCCATAAAGCCAACGCAATTATGAAACTTGTTGATAAAAAAAATCCTCTCGCGATGGTGTGGGGCCCAATAATAAACGTGCGAACGGTAGACGAAGACTCAAAAGTAGAAGGTAGGGTGGAAAAAGCCTTAAGGCCGTTCAAAGCGTAATGAAAATTTAAGTAACAACCTCCCCGCACAAGATGCTGTCGTTATCTGAACCCGGGAAACCGAATAACGAGGTAATCGAAAAACACTTTCATCCAAATAAGGGGAAAGGTTCTGGAAATTCGTAATATAGACAGACTCAGTTAAAGGGTTGTTTTACTATTTGAAGTGTTTTAATTCTCGGCGAAACACGATCCTTAATGCGAACATCTTTGCACAATCGAACATCCCTAATCTGACCATTTCGAATATGGCACTCGATTCGGCATGATTGAAATATCCATATTATTTATCTTCTAAAGATGCCATATCTTTCATGGAATATAGGCTGTCTTCATTGGAGACTATCCTAGGGATATAACTGTTGGGATTTGGTGTTTTCCAATTTGCCTTCCACGTGTTGGGATGAATTAAAATCTTAGATGAGATATTTTTAGTTATAGAAAAGAGCACAAAAATGTATTTAATACATTTCAAATATGGTTGCAAATTTATTCACCCATAGGCGATCTTGTATGGCTTAAGTAGAAATCAGACTAAAGTTCCAAATTTTAATAGAACAATGATTTTTTTAAAATTTAAATTCTAACCAGATTTATTTCATTTAGACAATATAAATATTTATATGAAATATGCACGTTTTTAAAAAGGAAATTTAAATTCACCCCAGCAAAGCTATAAGACGAAATTTCTGATTTCAATCAGGTAACGTAAATTTCCTCTACTATAAATGAAGCTTTGCGCCATAGCCCGAGGAAATTTCTAAGTGGTGAGAAAATTGGAAAAAGATTGAACGAAGTTTTGAAATATTTATTTCCTTCCTTCTACATTACATTATCAATAACGAAAAAAGGTTTCAAGTCGAGATCTCAGCGTCTATTTTCATCGTGAATTTTACCGTATATAAAAACACTCTATCTCACTTCTTCGAATCTTTTAAAATCCTCAGGAGAGAATCGTTAGAGTGGTCAGCAATTTGGCGGGCAGTTCTAACGTAGCCCATTAGTTTGTTACAGATCATTGCTCTTGCATGATCTTTATCGGGGCAGGTTAAATATACGAACCATTGGAAATGGATTCATATTTCACCGGCGTTTTTTGCAACAATTTATTTGCGGAATAATGTTTGGATTGAATTTGGGGATTTTAGCCGGTAACTTTTCGACATTATAATGACAAACTTATTCAAAGGGTGGACCACTTCCATCCACCTGCACCTTAATCGGAAAATCCCTTTTGACCGAAATTCTGCTTTTAGGCCTCAGCACATCCTAACCGTTCCCCGAAAACCCATAAAACCAATAGTCTGAAAATGTAATTTATATACTCAACATGAATTATTTATGGGTTATCCTCTTAAAAATACCTGGAGTATATGAGTTATGATATGCAAATCGGGATGACGGACGCTGTATTGGCAAAGGAAATAGATAATAAAGGATTTTCAATTTCGTCCAACAAATGAGTTATTTAGATTTCATCAATAAATTATTTATCAGCTATTGAAAATTGTTTTAAATTAAATAATTTTTAAAGCAATTCAAAGTAATCATTATCTTAATTTGAATAGTTCCAAATTTATTTAATACCAAAAAAATGTGTAAATTTATTCGCATATACTAGATGAAACATTAAATGTTGCAATGCAGATCCCGCATTGATACATAAATTAGTTATTGGCCAACATCCAAACACTTCATAGCATAGATTCGTATTTCCATGAAATCAAAAATATTTAATTGACCCAAATCTAGCTATTTTCCAATACAGGCGCTAAAATCAAAGAATCGCCGATGGCAAATATAACGCTATTTCAATGCGGTTGAAAATGACTAAACTCAAATATTGTTCGACGAATGCCTATTAATGAAATTTTCAAAAGCTCATTGTGACTTTATAGGGTTTCTAAATATATTTCTGTATGATAAACACGCACCTAAATATGATAGGACTTGTAAAAAAGCTGACATCCTGTCATTTGCACTTGGTTCGCAGAAAAATAAATGCCATTTGTTAGAAAAGTCGCTGAATTTAAAAGAAACGCTCCACAAACTTGTATTATGACATATCAATACAAATTTCCCGCCAAAATATTTTTGGCGGGAAATACATAATTGCAATTTTAAAAGGATCTGCAAACAGATTAAATATGAACCCGAAATAATTCCCATAAATTCGTTTGAGCTATGTACTTCAATGTATTCGATTATGCAGTAATTATGACCAACACCATCTTCATCTTATTTTTATAGCCTAAAAATCACGTCAAAGTCACGAATTTAAGCATCTAAAAGTTAGTTTTCTACCCTAAGCGACCTTAATGATTTTAGAAGAAAACTTTTTTGGACGTAATCCATTAGACCTTTTCAAAGCATACATTAAGTCCTAAAAGGGTACCAAAGTGCAGCCCAGATTTTCTCCGATACTAGCATCAGTTAATCATCAAAATAATTAATAAATTCATATTATTAAATATAATGTTTCATTTTCAGCATAATGATTTTATCTGAATTTATATTGCAATACATATTTAGGGCATTTGAACAGGGCTGAAATGCGTTGCAGCCGGATGTTCGTGGGTAATTCCTCCCTTAATCGAATACATTAGCTCAAAACGTCCGAGCTTATAAGGGGAGATAAGATATTTAAATGTATTATCGCTTGATTATATGAATGTATGAGTGCAAAAATATTAATTAAGTAAAATCTCATATATGTATGAATCAACATGACGATAAAATCAGATACATATAATATAATTCGTGCCATTTTTCCATAGGGTTTTGTTCCACATCTAGACGCATTAGCCGTATATTTTCACGGGTAATATTTGATTTGGGAATTACTCAATGTATGAAATTTTCATTGATTGTCTCAAAAAGTATATTCTCGCATACGTATTTGAAGAGGGTACGTACAAAGGCTTTTAGTGAGCACGTTTCCCTGTCAGATTGTTAGAGAGCTGCTATTTCGTTATTTATACTATTATACGTATATAATACGTGTGTATAGAGGCTTCGATGTGGAGGTTGTGTGGGGTTCTCGTTATTCGCGCAAAGCCTAGGTCGTTAGATTTCGCGTGCCCTGTCTGCTGCAATACCTTATCTTTCAACTTCACAATTACTATTATAACCAAGCCAATGCTCGCTTTCAATTATGAACGGTTTCATATTTCATATTATTTGCAAAATACGCGATCGAACATGTTGAATATTTCCAAGCTATTCGATATATTTACTAATACCGCTTTGTGCGAATATTCACGTCAATTATCGAGGGGCGTTTTTCGCGATTATAGATCAAGATAGGGGATGAACATGCCCCACGTCAGACTTTAAGCGCTCCAGGTATACCTGATTTTCTGAGCATTGTTCCGGACAAAGGGTTGCGGTGGGATTTTCATACGACACCTCATGTTTGCTTTCAAAACACTGACGTTCGAGTAATTCATGGTTGGATCAGGATTAATTTAAGTTTGTGACGGCCATAGTGACCATATCACGTAGACAACCCACCATGATAATAAAGCTGAACAAGCTTAAAATAAAGCGATTATGTAGCACATACAAATTTATATTTATCATATTTATTTTTGTATGGAAAAGGAGCGTTATAAAAGTTCATCCGTCGTTAAAAGTTTAGCGACGAACGTTATTTGCAAAGTGAAACATTTGCGAGATTCATTTATCAACAGTCTTTTTTAGCGATGCAACATTTGTCAAGAAAGTTTGACAGTTAATTTATAAAATGTAATGAAACAGGGATTTTCATAGAAATAGAAATGATATTTTGCCTCTTAATTAACATTAAAGGTACTAGTTTTCTTCTTATTTCAGAACTAAGAACACAACTTTATTCATTAGCGTCTGCAAAATATATCATATAGTATTTAAATCGTGAAAATTCTATTTCACAGCGTTAATTCCGGATATTCAGAATACAAATATTTACTCATAGCATCAATTTTAACGCAATTTGGCCTAAATTTTGACATCCACAATTTCATCATTCAATCCATTATACGCTATTTTAATTAGCGTATTTAAATGTGGTTACTAATTACATTTTTCAGTTGGTTTGAATTCAAACCTACTAAAATATCAATTCCATAGCTATATTGAATACATATTTTAATCAATACGTTACTTTTCAAATTCAAGTGAATCGTATGCATTCAAAATTTAATGATTTCATATTATAGTTATATAAGATTTAACTGTCGAAACGCCAAAAATCTGACTATATTTGAAGCATTTATACAATAACATCATAAAATCTGGGAATTACACATAAGATATCACTAGATTTTGTATCTTTTATATCAGAAATATGTAAATATTTACGCTTGTAAAGTTCAATATGTTAATGGAGAGCGTTCGATGGGTTCGCCCTATTATTTTTGTCCAATTTTGATTCGCTCCCAAAACTGGAGCAACGGGAGAGAAATTAGAATTTGACCTGCATTCTCAAGTCGAACCATTTATCATAGGTTGTCAAAAGTAATCTCAGCGCCCAAATATTGCCTTCAAAGTCTCGATTAGATCGATCGTCGGAAATCTAATGGGAAAAAAATCAAGCGACATAATAGAGCCCTCGGTTGATCGATCAACTCTCTGACATTCGAGATGATTGAATCCTTTTCGGAGGCTGAGGCAATTTCGATGGACCCACAAATCTCCAGAGCGTCTTTTTTAAAGATCTTTCGCCCAACAGCTGACGTTTGAGCTACGGCACGGGGTCGTGCCCGCATGAAAGTTCGATGAAAAACTCATTTACTTCTTTGTGTATTTGCATATTTTTCGGCGAATGTCAAAAACAAAGCCAATCGTTTCGCATAAAAGGGACGTCTTTTTCGTGTGTCATTTTTGGAGAAATCGTTTTTTTCTCTCTACATTGTTCACGTCGGTTGACGTGTATTTCTTATTTTGTTCTGTTTGTATACAATTCTTTTCTCTCCGTTTTTTTGCTTTGCGACGTCGAAATAAATTAAATGTTTGAGCTCATTTTTTTATTATATCACTCAAGTGGAAACATTGAAAGGACTCTACGTTAAATAAGACGTAAGCCAGCATCCTTTGAAGGACGAATTTATTAATTTCTTGATAGGCATTATGCGGCAATATTAATAACGATCGCAATTTCTATTTGGATCATAATACATATAGATAAAAATTCACTTATATTCAAGCATTCATCTGATATAAATACGAATTGAATTGATCATTTACATCCAGAAATTCTGTTAGGGTGGATGACGATAGTACTTCAATACATAAAAAGGTTGTAAATATGAGCTTAATGCTTGAATTCACTCCCACTTATCAATCTGATCATTTCACATACACTTTTCGTCCATAAATTATCATATTTTCGTCACACAAAATGAGCATAGCATGCAAAACTATGACAATGTGGTCGCATAGTCGAAAACCTCCTCGTCTAAGAATTCATCCCCTGCGAGATTCCATTGTTAAATTCGCTCAGGATGAGGCTGTACTGTATTTATGTAAAATCACCTGTGATATATTTGAAAACACTGATAGAATCACTAACTCGTATACACTACATAAATATGTTTCACATATATGTGTAAAAATTTTTAATTAAGGCCTTGTATGATTAAACCCCGATCGCGCTAAACATAACGGCTAATTAATTACATTAATTTTTCAACACATTTTGATGAGATATGAAGGCACTGGTGCTCATAACACACTAAATGTCATAGATAATGCGAACGGGAGCAACGGATAAATTCGTTCGACATATTGCAGGCGCACGGTTGCATGACGAGTTCACTCGCGGCACGGATATACTCGCATGATGTCCTTGAGGAATAGGGTTGGCTTTTTTGCAGAAGAGCAATGCTGGGGGATGTAAAAAAAGGCCGTTATGTAATCCTGTCGAACATGGCAAACCGGCTCCGATCCACAAGGCCTAGCTACAACTGCTCCGTAGCGGACCGCTACGTCAACCCACCGTAGAGATTCCGGCTTCGGCTGAATTCGGCTCTAATCGGTTCGACTCGGCTCGCTTCGCAGGATAAGGAGAAGGGATACGTCCGAGCGAAATGGAAATACTTTGTTCGCCAATTTTTTCCCCGATACGCATTTTTCGCTAATATTTTCCGCCTTGGAACCATGGAAAACATATATTTGAAACTATATCAAATTTCCCGATTGATGAGAAAACGTATGCTTTGATGAACATCCCTATCAAAACAATGCATACAAAATTAATTAAAACCAGTTAGATTTAAACCCTCAAAAACAACATTTTTTGATAATAATACAAAAATTTGCACAAGTGACTTTATCAACAATATTAACCCTTTTCCACTCATATGTCGACATTTGGTCACCAATTTCTTTTAAATCATGTACATACCATGTTCTATTCATTATTTTATTATATTATACTATAGATAATATTTTTCTATAGAAGCACAGATCATTTTTTCGTCATTTCATCTGGATCTGATTTTGGAAGCCAGGCAACTTGCTGCTGAAAATACAAGCTCAGCCTCCACACTCGTTGGAGGTATCGTCATCATAATATTTAAATGCTAGTTCGGATTGATGACCGTATGAGCCTCCATTTTCGTATAAAATCATCAATGTGACTGATAAAATTCCAATCTGCTGAGACACGGACTAAAACTCGCAAAATTCCCGATTTCCCGACAAATTATTTATTTCCGCCGCTGCGGGTGAATACTTAAATACTATAACACTTAGATGTGATTCGTAATTATATTACGGAGAAATACAAAAATTATGAACCCCGTATCTATTATATTTCATATCGATATTTCGATTATTAGAGTCGAGGTGTAGTAAATACATCACCGGTAGGGAAAGATATATATAATATAACAATTTGAAAAACATATATGCACTGTATATATGTATACAAAGATTAGTCGCCAATTAGTAGTTACGCCACTGTTTACAAACGTCCAGATTTTGGCGGGAATGTCTCGATTTAGTGACCTTCATCGTGCTTGTGAGGCGTACGATTTCTGTAAGATAAAAATTTCAATCCAGATTTTTTTCGGGAATGCGTTCACTAATTCCGGGATTCATGAGCACCTGAAACTGTCCGGGATCCCAGGATTGGGTTCCCTAATCATCACGCCCATACGTACATGAAATTCATGTACTTAGATTAAAACTTGCTTGTTGTGCTAATTTTCTGCCAAACCAAAAACTTGATTGAACCTGAAAAACGCGCGAAATTAATTACGAGATAGCGCTATCCAAAATTTAAAAAAAACAATGCGAGTAAAAAGGGTTAAGTTTACACCGTGAGGTTTCATTTTAGAAAACGTCGATTTTCGTGTGGCTCTGATGGAAATCATAAAAAATAATATTTGCGGTCGCGTATGCAAATACTCGTTTTTCGATCGAAATCAAATTTCATACGCTGAGTGTACATTTTGAAGCAAATTCGCCAAGCCTGCGACGAAATAAATCCATCACAAAAATGTATTTCAAGCTGCATTAATAAGCTTTAAGCACAGCTTAAGACTTTCAATTATTTTTAATCGTGTCAAGCTCACGAGAGCTTCATTCATAATTAAATGTCCTTCAGCTTGCAAAAATACATTAATAAATTATTACAAGATGAAAATATAAAGTCGATCCTTAATTCGCGCATTTTTGAATATTATTCTTATCCTTTTTCAATACACAATTATTTTTAATAATAATTTTTCTTTTGAAAA
This sequence comes from Stenopsyche tienmushanensis, assembly GCA_008973525.1. Classification (NCBI taxonomy): domain Eukaryota; kingdom Metazoa; phylum Arthropoda; class Insecta; order Trichoptera; family Stenopsychidae; genus Stenopsyche; species Stenopsyche tienmushanensis. The sequence goes on from WACJ01000142.1 coordinate 334,156, forward strand.
CATGTCAGTATTTACTCGTATATAACCCATTTGTCAATGCTCAATCATATATTTTCAGGGATTTATTTAATATAAGCCTCATTATATTGAAATAACGGTTTTAGCGAACCTTCTGCTGTTAGGGTTTGTCGGTTTCCAAAAATCGATTTTGAAAATCCAGCTTTTAGGCAAAAATTGTGAAATTCCAAAAACGGTTTTTTTATTCTAAAAATCCGGTTTTAAATATAAAAAATAATTTTTCATTATCTAAGAATATTTACCGTTCAATTGACAGTGTTTAACCCTTATACCTAGCGAAAGGGTGTTTTCATTATCAGGAAATATTGCCGCAAAATAGGATCGTTTTTTACATTATTTTAATTTTATATTTCATGTATTTCTTAAAACTGAAAACCGGTGGAAACCGGTTTGGTTCGAAAACCAAAAACCGAAAACCGGTTTGGAATAATGTCAGTTTTTGTATAAGTCCTAAGTACTATCAAATTGATGTCCGCAATTATTAATGAATCTATTATTTAAAATTTAGCTTTTGTAACCAGGAATACTTATTAAAGGATTCATTTATCCACTTTAAGAAGAGTTTATGTTGTTATTCTAGCATACAACCAAAACATATACGAAAATATTACAAGGATACATTAAATAAACGAGAATCGCACAAATCTAATCTTATCTTAGACATAAAAATAAGACTACCAACTAAAGATAAAGCTCTCATACGACTTTTAGCATTGTTGATAGAGATTAAAGATATTCTCAAGGACTCATAAGTCATGTTGCCCAGTAGATCAGATTACTCCATTCAATATTTATCGTAGATCCAAAAAAATCTACGGGAACAAGTTGAAATTAAATTTCAACAGTCTATCATTATCGTAGCCATGGGTTGCTTTTTTGTGAATCCTTTTAGAGATTACGGAAATGGCTGAATCGTGAGCGGCACTCGTTCAAGTAGGGGCACAAGAAATTGAAGAGGATATTTGGGAACTTCAAAATGATTACAGAGATCCCACGCTACGGACGAAAACTTTTGGAACCTGGATGAACGAAAAAATATGGTTTCCCAGAAAGTGGGGCTTATAAAATCAAACCTTGTTTCCGTTCCACTTACTATTCATGCGAATTACTATTTTCAACGATGACTATTATAGAATCGAAGACAAATTTACTTTAAAGTCAGCATTATGTTTTTCTAAATCTGTGATATCATCGATATCAAATATTATATTCAAATATCAAGTTTTGGCAATTTTCTCTATTTAATTTGATGTTTATATGAATTATTCGATGAAATTAAATTCAAATTTAATGCATTGAATGCCTTTTATTGGATTGACAAGTCCCAATGGACTATTGTTTAAGAATCAATGAGTGTCAAACGTTTTGAAGAAAATATCATCTTTACAAATAAGACTATATTTACGATTGGTTTTGGCATCATTTCAAAAGAATTCATACAAAATTCAAAGCATTGAATGACCGCTCAAAGATCAAAGATCGAATTGCATCAATGTCTAAACAATCACTTTTAACCTGTTATTGGATATATTCTCAAGCATAAATCTGTTACTTTATATCATAAATTTATAATATGATCCTATCCATAGCATGTTTATTGAACATATTTCTAAAAAAAACGTTCTGAAGCTTTCATTTTACGTGGAGTCAAAACTTTTAATTAACTCGAATTGAGCAGTTTGAGTGATTAAGTTTGCGCTTCATGTTAAATAACTAATTTCATAGAATATGAAAAACTTATTTAATCAATTCATTGTGCTGTATAGTTTTTCATAATCATCATTTACATTCAAACATTTGCAGCATTACTTTATTGAAACTCGAATGCTCTCTTTGAAGAACAAATTAAAAAGTTTTGACAAATAAATAGGAATTTAATTACCATTGCGTTGAGCTACAAGGCTTATATGAAGGCTTATTTCGCTCTTTTTCAAGAAAATTCTTCAAATATCTCGACAGATTCCCCCTTAACATTTTCCATTGAATACGATCCCTCTTATCAAAATAAAATCAATAAAATTCTGTAAGTTTCACCAAATAAGAAGATGGACGTCTACTTTATCTCCAGTTTCAAAGATACATCACTGTATTACTGCAAATGTTGTTCATCTTTCTATTTATGCATTTAAGCGTCAAATTCATATGAATCAAATGATTTTATAAAATTCAAAACTTATCAGTTGTGCATTAATGTTTACACCAAAGCGAAAATTAGCCCAAGACGAGATTAAAGCTCTTAATAGATTTTATGGTGAGCTTTACGTTAAGCTCCTATAGTAATCCCCCTCGACTTCAATGCACAGACTCCAGAAATTCACAAGATGTATTAATTTATCGAGAAAATTAATACAAAGCATTTAAAAGATTTGTATGTAAACATTATTTTAATAATTTTGACTTTTAGTTAGGGATTCAAAATGTTCAATTTCACTGAAGTCCATTTTAAGGTAGCCTGTTAGTAATTGTATTTTAAACACAATTTTTTACCACATGAAAAAATATTTGCCTAGAAGTGTTCTTTGAAGATCACTTATGTTTGACAAAAAGATATGGCACCTTAATAAGAAATAGAAGATCTATTCTATAAAATATTCAAATCAAATGAAACAGTAATGGCAATCAAGCAAAAAGGCTCAGCTGGAAACTTATATAAATATACCCAAATTTGATCAATTAATAATGATTAATATTTCATTATTACAATGCATGTCTCTGAATTATTATTAAATTATGACTAAATTATAAACCACTTTTTTGCTTGAAAATTTAGGTATAAAATATGAAACTACTATTGAAAATGAAGCTAATTACATTTAAGATCAATAGATTTATTGATGATATTTAATATTAATATTAAAAAAATAGCTTACGTTTAGACATCCTTAAATGATTCCAATTTCCGTGATTCACATTGAAACCTAAGACACCTGATCACTATTCAATAAATGCTTTTATTACCAATATTATAACAGATTCCAAGTGAAGACCGGAGCCGCAGAGGCGCCAGTAAAGCTCTTACGTTACTAATTTCATAAAAGCTAAGAAGGGATAATTGAGTCATCCCCTAAAAGACAACCGTCATAGTTATTAGATAAAAGCCAATGCGCGTCGGTATTGAAATAAAAATATTAAAAAGCTGGCTTCCATAATTTATACTCTATTCACAATGGCGTCTCTTTTATATATGTTTGCTATGTTTTCTTCTTAGTTGAATACAATGAGATGTCAAAAAAAGTTAATCACTTTGTCCGCCTACTGATGTCTTTTTTGAAGCCCAAATTTGATAAATCTTTAAATGAAAAATGCGAGTATGGAATGACATTCAATTTTTTTAAGATAATGGATTGATGATAAAGCGTCGTAATGACCATTTTTTTAATGGCGAGCTTTTATTTTTTGTCCACGCATAAATAGGGATGTGATTAAAGTCCTGTCGTATTTCACGAGTTTCAAAGCTAAGATACGATTAAAAAATACGTTGGAGCAATTTGCTGGAGTAAAGGAAAGCGACAAAGTTGCCTGGAAGATAAACATTTATATCCGTAGTAATATATCATGGCAGTCATAATTCTGTACAATGTGGGAATTGTTGAAGACTCAGGTGTTTAAGCGGGAGGTTTAATATTGTCTTTTGTATCAACTAGAAATTATACACCCCGTGGCGAGTGGAAATTTTATTTCTTCGTATTTAAATATTTCTTTATATCATACAAGACGATTTACAATGCATCTGTATTGATAACTTATAGCATATTAAAGAAGCATTCAATCCCTGTACTGCTTTGACATCTTATAAAATATCTGGCTATTAAATAATGAGACTGAATGTTTCTAAAGAAACTACTGAATTTTAGGATATTAATTTTTAACAAACAATTAATGCAATTTTCAATCATGTTTTTAATTCACTGTCACGGATTATCTGAAGAACGCATAATTTGTAAAAATGACTACTGAATTAATTTCGAAAGATCTTTAAATTGTCGAATTTTTGCAAAAAATTATTACTAGAAAGCGATCACAGTTATGCGAAAATGATTTCATCCTATTTCAAAACAACAAAACTGTCTATTCCATGACAACTAACAGAAGATAATACATTTCTTTCGATTGTGGAAAAATAATACATGCAAAATAGATGCATACAAAAAAGAAAGCTGTTAAATGGTAGCATCAATGATGGAAATCAAATATTACTATCAATCTCGTTATTTAACAGCCATTTCGCGTAGATCATATTTAAAAAAAAATAGCTGATCTGTGACTAAATACCACTAAAATTGAATCGCTCAATGTTTTAGATGATTCGTAACATAATGTTTGATGTGTTAATTCTGCATTAATAATCCGTGATCCATTTCACCGATACAAAATTTAATTTTGCATAAATTACCGTCAATAATTAGCTTATGCTAGCGTGCTTAATATGACAGTACCAATATGCTTAGTAATTAAAACAGTCAATTTTATGTTTATTAATTGGTGTAAATTAATGTAAGCAGCTTATCTACAGACGATCAATCACTATAGAATGTCGACATATTTGAACGATATTCCGTTGGGAAATGAATTTTCCGATGCATCCTTGATTTGTCCAGCTATTCCTGGTGCAGCAAAAATTAATTAGGACACATTCACAAGCAGAATGTTTGAAAAAAAATTTAAAAAATATAAATGTATATTTGTGCAAGAGACATATAAAAATAGTGTTAAATTGCTGAGACTATTAATCAAAGTCGTTTAGATACAGATTTTTTATTAGAATTTGTAGACATATCAGCAATGGCAGCTGGATTTTATTAATCAATAATTAATTATGGGTTAAATATTTTATTGCTATATTAAACGTATGTCATAAATAGTCCCCAAGGGATGATACATTTTAAGAGCAACGATTCTGGATGGTATTATTTTTCAGATTGAGCTACTCGCCGGGGATGAAATCGAAATATAAATGTATTCTTGTCACATTTTCACGCCGTCATTCGATATCATGAATCTGGCTAGATTGCGAATGGCGAAAGCGCCATCGCTATTTCTTTTCTCCGGCTCAAGACCATAATAACACCATAAAAACATACGGAAGTTTCTTGTACGTAATAAGCTGATATATTAGCCTTACGTGTTGCTCGACTGACGCCCGAGGGATGAGCTGGCACGTGATGGGGTTTGATGCAGGGAGTGGTGTCATCTTCTTCTATTGACCCCACTAAAAGCCTCCAGTCAACCATTCTCAGATTTTATCAGACTGCCCTTTATAAACGAGGCTTTATTACCCTAATTGGCGCCAATAATCACACAAATTAACTCGAGCAAGAAATACATACACACGGTATATTTTTAATAGCGTTTCCGTTGAATATTTTAATTCATTTTATGGTTTCGGTTATAAAAATGAAAGTATGAAACAATTTAGAATGGCACAGCGTTCGAGGAGTGTTCTTCAGATATAACAAAAGGACGGAAACGTCCCATTCAAAGCTAAATGCGCCTGAAAAACTCGCGTAGAAAAATGTAAATGTAATATATTTGTATGAAAGAAAATGTATTTCAAATATTATATACAATTCTTAATTAATATCATATTTCATGATTTCATAATAAATAAATTTGCAAACATTGAATATATTGATATCCATTATTATGTCATTCTATTTGCTATCAAATTCACATTAAAATATTTGAGGAAATCTTATGACCTAAATATAGCATTTCAATAATGCACCGTTTGCACAGTTTTTTAACTTCAAGTATAACCTTTTTCCCTTAAAACCCTTGAAAAAAGGTTTAACTTGAATTTAAAAGACTGTATCAACTAAAGCATATATTTATACGATCCATGTGCATATACCTCATTGGATTCATGCAATTCGAAGTATATCAGGCGAAAACCCTAACAACTTGAAAAAAATGTGTATCGTATTTACAATTGTTTCAATGTTTCTGATAGCATAATAATAGCTCAAAAATAATAGCATCGAATGATACAATTACGCTTGGATGAATCATAAATTTATCAATCATTTAGAACAGAGAGTGGCAATTAAATAACAAGCACTAACAAAAGTCTGAATCAAACACAGTTAATTTATAATGTAGGTTATAATTTTTTTTTTAATATGCGGTCGCTTAGTACACCGTTTATAGATTTGAACCCCAAGATAGTTGAGATATTAGTTTAACCGCCAAATTTAAATTCTTTCAAAAATATGTCGAAATATTATCAAAATTCAATCAATCTATGCTTCGAGACGTAAATCTTAGATAGTTTCTGCAAATGCCTATCTATGCACATAGTTTTGCATCACAGTCTAACTTATAAAGACGGTCGCTTGTTGTTGTTGGCTGAAGTCTAATTCAATTAGCTGAACGAGATTTAATTACACGTTTTCAGAAGCCCGCTGCACGAGGCTTAGAAAATATTATATCAAGACAGGATATTAAATAAATTTCATTAGCTCATAATGGCAGCGGTAGTTATAATATGAGATAAATCGATATGGCCGTATGTATTCATCGTGGAAAGCAGCCTGAATTATAGAGTACACAAATTGTTCCAGAATTGAAAGCATGTCTCATTGCAGGCAGGTAATTGAAAAGAATTCGAGATGCTAGAGAGGGGTTGACATGATGAAGGTTTCATTTATATTAATCCGTATCTACTAACAGGTATAATTCCTTTCTATCTAGGATATTGCTGTTTCGCCCCCCTTTCCATTACCATCGTCTTCTGCTACTTGAAGATAAGTTTGTGGCCTTCAGACTGGCTGCCCCTTTGCTTTGTTACTCCTTGGGGAGCCATTTTGCAAGGGTGACGACTAAATGAACAACTACACTCTTTGTCTTATCAATTGATCTTTTATTCATTTGATTCCTTATTACTTCTCGCCTTCCCCTCAAATAAATTTATTAAACAATTATTCTAATGATTTTAGGGAACGTTCGATTGTTGAATGGGAATGGAAATTTTAATCAAATTCGCGCTGCGTATTTTTATGAAGATAAAATTCATCAGAATCCTTTGACTTATACATTTGACTATGTCTGAAAAAAATACTTATGAATCAATATCAAATAATATGGCTCGTAATTCGTTTTTTGGCGAATTAATACGCCCCCTATAAACACGCATGTGCGTTCATCCCCCCTGAGGGAGAAAAAACATTTAAATTTCATAACAGCTATATTCTGTCGCTCATTCTTTTGCCTTCCAGCCTCGCCAAATCTATATTCTTTCCGTTCATTTTTGCCAAGTAAACATGTCTTCGGGCAAAAGTTGCCAATAATCGAGGGCGCGTATGTAGGATTTTCTCATCAGAATCTCGGAATTTCGTATACTTTGCCGAAAACAAAAGTTGTGTGAGTAAAGCTCACAGCTTAGCAGTAAATAACTTTGATTTGAATTCACTAAACCAATATTGATGTGTGAGAAAAATCCAATCTCATTTAATGGAAATTATTAAAGGAAAAATATGCGACCATCTTCGGCAGATTTCTTACAAAAACATAATTGGGATTTATAAGCAAATATACTTTTAATTTGACACTCATCCCTTTAATGAAATATGCAAATAATTTAAAAATAAGCTCATGGACTCTAAAGATCAAGAATTGACTACAATATCACCCTACAGACCAGGGAGATATATATATAAATAATTGCGTATACATTTTTTAAATTGACTTTGCAAAGTCATTTATTTGGAATCATGGCCATATGACATGGATGGAAATATAAAAATTAATTTCATTCTTAACACACATTAAGCGGGCAAAATTGTAAATGTAAAAATCGTTATAATTACAATACTACCAAATATTTTTAAGCGAAATTTTTGATAGGAAGGAAATAAATGCTTATTTTTTAGCTATAGATAATATATATATTTTACTTATTTTTCTTTAAACTACTGATAAAATATTATATTAATTTGATACTTTATATTTGAATATTGTAATCTATGTGTGCATATATACAGTTCATGTATGTTTTCAAATTTTTATATTAACCTTTCCCTACCGGTGATGTATTTACTACGCATCGACTCTAATAATGGGAATATCGATATGAAATATAATAGATACGGGGTTCAGAATTTTTGTATTCCTCCGTAATATAATTGCGTATCATATCAAAATATTATAGTATAAAAGTATTCATCTGCAGCGACGGAAATAAATAATTTGTCGAGAAATCGGGAATTTTGCGAAGTTTAGTCCGTATCTCAGCAGATTGGAATTTTATCAGTCGCGTTGATGATGTTATACGAAAATAGGGGTTATCAACTCGAACTAGCATTTAAATATCTGATGATGATACCTCCAACGAGTGTGGAGGCTGAGCCTGCATTTTCAGCAGCAAGTTGCCTGGCTTCCAAAATCAGATTCAGACCAAATGACGAAACTAATTGAACCGAATTGTATTTTTATCTTTTCTTGATGAAACATGTTGATATATCAGATCTGCTCTCGTGTTGTAAGGGTAGTAGTACACTTGCTTTCATCTCGTTTTTAATTTGTATAACACAATATATCCAGATGTTACGTATCAAATATCACAATTTGTATTGTTTGTGTGAATTGGAATTTCGAAAGAGATGGCAAATAATTTTGTAAGTGTTCCAATAATAAGTTATCTGATACAAGTCAATCTTTATTATTTGTTGCTACCAATCCTGAGCACTAAAGGCGAACAATTGCAAACAAAGATGTGTTCCTCGGGAGGGTCTCGTATTACAGTCTATTCGCGATCGACAAATTTTCGTTAGCGTTCCAAAAAAATAATCGCCTGTTAAAATATCCAAGATCCAGCAAAAAACTCAAGAGTTTGCAGACTAAGGATTTTAATTTGGAAACATCGATACACTCGGAATCACTATGGAGTGTCTCTCAAAACCTCGATATGCGAGATTATTGGTAATCTTATAGACGATGTACAAGAAGAGGCTATTTTTCTTTGATATCTATAGCGAATTATCCACAGTCTTTATCTGGTGTCTTCATATTTCTAACTGAGAAAAAAGTGTACTTAATCCGACATTAAAACGAACATAATGTAAATTTCTGAGTTTTCCCGAATAATAAATGCGACCGATGAATAAAGCTCAACCCGGATCGCACGTTTATCGAAAGATAAGGATTAAAAATATACGTTCCGATAACTTTCTTCCTTTTATTTTTTTCGGGAGTGAGCCATTTTAACTTTCGCTGTATTCGATTTGCATATAACCGTTTCCCATAATCCCCAGAGTGGCATAACAGGTCGGTTCCTATGTACTTTCGTTTATTCAAATCTTTTTACAAATCTCTATCCTCCTTGGCTGTGGATGTTCGAACCACCTACATTACGCGTCACTCCTTTTCCATTTTCCCGGAATTGCTTTTTGCAGAAATTTAATCACATATTTTTAATGAATTGGTCAATCAGATTAGGACACGAACAACCGGAAAGCGAAACACATTGAAATGAAACCAAAAAAGTCTGAAAACTCGATAAAATATATTTCAAGTCCATTAATGAGATTGCTTTCTTTGGATATTGAACAATTGATTGACTGCAGATTTTGCAACCCAATGTCTACCACAAATTTGATTTTATTAAAAGTACAGTAATCTAGCATTAATTAGTTTAAAACATTATATAAATGCTCCACTAGAATTAATTGGCTGTTAAATGCAATGCAAAACTTATCGTATAACATCCACAAAACACTAACATTGGTTCAAGTTAATATTCTTAAATTCTCATTTATCATAAAATTTATTGCTTATTTAAATGGAGGCGCCATTAAGACCCTATAATTAATTAAGGAATTTTACGCCATAAAATTTTCATACATTTCCACAATAAACAGCTCGTTTAGCTTTAATATTTGTGCTTTATATTATCTAGCTACTTATTTACAAAACCATTTATTTTTATAAATTAAAGGACGGTTTATAAAAAGCTTCAAAGTAGGCAGCATTTTAATCTATAAACTTTTTCAATTAATTATTCACAAATCCATGTTAATAAATGACTAAATATGTCACACGTTTTTGTCTGTGAATGCGTAGGAACGCTTAAATATAAAAATTGTAGGTTTAATAATGCGTTATGGTATACGATATCATCGTAAGTAATCAAGCAATTCCAATCGCTTTAATTATCTGAATTTTTCATACATTGATATAAAAACAATGTTTTAAGGGATCATCTCACTTTGACGACCCAAAAAATAGGCAATTTTTAACAAATTTTTTTCACAGTAAATACACCGTAAAATTTAATTAATCTTTCTATAATTTATTAGGACACTCTTATATAATATTTAAAAAATATATTCGCAATTAAAAAATGTATATATTATACCGTTTTTAAAATATTAAAATGGCATGTCAAAATAGGTGCTTGTAAAATTTCAAACCAATTGGCGACTTGGTTTTTCAAAATTCAATGTAAAAATGTCGTTTCGAGAAAAATTTATTAAAAGCTTTAAGTACAAAAAAATGTTTAAAAGGGAAATATACTACTAATCAGCAATTCCAGCTCCATAGAGTAATCCTGCAGCTATCGCAGCCTTGTCTTTCTGGATTAATCAGACGTCTCTAATTAAATCATCAAACGATAATTCTTCATAAATGGGTCTTAAGAATTACTGAACTTTCTAGTTAAGAGCGGGAGGATGCTTGTATTAATATAACGATCTTGTAGTTGCATGTTTCTGCCATTCGCACCAAGAATAATGTGAATGCTGAAGAGCTTCATCAGTCGAAATTTTATGATAATATGGGACCCAAGTAGTATTTCTCATATTTTCTATGGAGCCCTTACTTTCCACTTGCTTATTCGCCTTTTTTAAACCTGTGTTGATATTTTTTTGACTTCATTTGCTCCCTTACTAGAACAAAGATAAGAAAAGTCCCTAACGGGAGCCTCTAATCTTCAAACAAAAGCAGGTATAGGGGCAAATCTGCGACCGCAGTGGTCTCAGAGCCATTAGGGCGCAATCTGGATAGAGTGATTGCTTCGAGCGCATTTCGCAAATTAGCTGTAAAGCATTGAAATCATGCGAATTTCTTCACCAAAATCATGGACAACAATCTTAGAGATGTGTCCTTTTGAAAATTTAAATTTAAAAATTAGAGTAATAAATTAGAATAACTTTTAAAATAAGATTTATTTGGTTTACATGACATTGCCGTTGAAACATATTAATATATGCAATACTTTTCATCGACACAAATATTTGTGTTATTGTGTCGCGAATACATTTGAAAGTCAAAACACAAAATTAACTTTAATTGGGTGGCGCAAAAATAAACGCTTTATTATTTTTCCCGGGATTCTGCCCAAATATTGGCAAATTATTTAAAGACGTGATAAACGAGGTCGTTATTGCCGAATCCACTATAATTCTATTGCAAGCAAATATCTTGTTTTCATTGTATGTGTTGAGTACATAGAAACACAGAAGGAATAAGTTAATCTCGGAAGGCGCCTCGTTTTCACCGTTCCTCTCAAGTCTTCTTGGAGATTTATTTTCCGGATGGTCGCTGACGTTGTGAAAATTTCGCCAAGAAAACTCGCTACAATCGCTAAAAATAATATTTACTCCATCATCATAACTAAGACCTCGGCGCCGCCAACTTATACTATTACATCCCCCACGCATTCAGTGTCGCTCATATATTTTTCCGTATTCTCGCCGATTTACTATTTATTGTAATCAGGGCGTATGTTTATGTTGCTATTTTTATGTTTCGGGGAAACATTCGTTGGTCAAATAAAAACAAAGTCCTATGTCATCTTAGGATTTCGACTCATGAACATTGGCAGTAGGTGTCAACGAATTTTCCCCATCAAGGAGTTTCTGTGTTGTTTCATACGAAAAAATAGCAAAGGGATAAAAAGGTTTTATTTCGCTATTTCGATGATACAAGCAAATTTAGATGTTTCTCGCATATCAAAGCCTGAGAATTGATACAGATTTAGATCCGATTGAAGTCCTAGTTTTGATATTAAATTAGCCGGAATTGACGGTAAAGAATGGAAGTATGTATATTCGTAGCAACCCGTTTTCCAGTGACGTCAACGCCAGACCAGATACTATATCTGGGGCGCCAACACGTTACTAGGTCGATAGTCAGCATCCGAGTTACATTCCAAGCGCTTCTTCGCCCCACTCGCCTTGGATTGTGCAATGAGAATGTGAGCGCGTTGGATATACGGTAACTGGAAGTGACCTCTCCTACGGGGTAGCAGATGGGTAACGTTAACTGCCTGTCACAGGATGTTTAGAAAAAAACTTTTTTGATTTGTGTTTCCGCAAGCGTTTTACATTTTTTTATAACGGCAAAACGCCGCATCAGTAAAAATTTCCACCTATTCCCTACAAAGGGAGGCGAGGAGAGCAGAAAATTAAATGACGCACATTTATCCCGGACTTGATAACGAGTGGAGACAGATGACAGGTAAAACGGTTTTACTTTGAGTTTTAACATGTCTGGAACAGGAAACAGGAACGTGAAAAATATCCGAAAATTTGTCCCTTTTGCTGCGAACCCGCTCCGCGATGCTTTAATTCGAAAAACATCCACAAGAAAGTCCATTTCCGAAAATCAATACGATCCTTCAAAAACATCCTTAAATTATGCACATACAAAAAAATATACTTTATACAACGCATCCCCTTCATGTCTTCATATAAGCGCCCCAATGAATACCAATAAAAATATACATTTAAATACACCAAATATTACTATAGTATATTAGATCCTAGACTCATATTTTTAATTATACCATACCAAAGTTAGTCCCAAAAGTACCCGACCTAATGTATGGATATTGATTAATGTTTTAAAAAAAATACTATGATAGAAAGTATCTAGACGCTACGTTACTTCCGTAGCTGTATAGATCATAGAAAATATCGCAAAAAGCCCTAAAAGAGGACGGAGTGACCACAAGGTTCGTATGTCCAATCGGTCCGCTTTTCGAACCGCTGATATGACGAATGATTGCGATCGTATATCATATCTGTCATGTCTACATAACGATTACAAACCATCATTATGAAACGAAGTTGTCTGAAGAAGACTTATCGGGTGGGTTGTTTAAATTTTACAATTGGTCATAAATATTATTGTATTTATTTTATTGCGGGATTATGCGGGCTTGGTCGACCCAATTTTTAAGCGATAACAAAGAAAAGAGGATAAGACAACTAAGTACATATATTATTAAAACGTACAGGGCCAATCAGTGTTGGTTTATGTAAAATAAAATGATTTTGCGTCCCAAGCCCAGTTGCGCCCGTGGCGGGCGCCTGCTTTGCCACGCCCTTATTACGGCCCCGCTCGTTCATATTACAAATAAATACACAAATACAAAAATTGATGCAAAATCACACTCAATTTACACTTTTTCTTACTGTGCTATAAAATATCCACCGATGATATGTATTTGATACACCAATATTACTTTTATTGACTATAGTTGAGATTGAAATGTAGCAATTTTTGTAAAGGCATAAAATTGTACGAAATACATCACCCGTAGGGAAAAGTTCAGGAAACAATTCATAATTAACATCTCTTAAATTTGTTAGTGGGAATAATTTAATTTATAGGATCTAACCTACTACTACATCAACCCTTGATTATAAGAATTATTTACTATGAATTATGCAACATCTTTTCAGGTTGATATCGTCATATCTAAGTGCTTAAAGCATGAAAATTATGCATAAGAGTCGATTTAACGCGCTGCGATCCGGACGCTCATTTATGCGTATTTAAGAAAGATGTCTTTGCACGCTCAAATCGCTGATTTTATTGTTGTTTTTTCCGTCCAAATCACAATTAAACATCCGTATTCTGATGGGGTGGCATAATTGGGTTATCTCTAGTTCAATTTGACAGTAATCTGGGGCACGGCGATATTTTTGACATTTGACAAAGTAATCGGCTATCACTCCGTGTCACGTAACGCCGAAATTGGGACGGACGGACAATAAAATTGTTCCATATTGCGAGCAGACATTCATGTCGGAATTAGGTACATCTGCAGACTTGTGACCGCAAATGTGTATCGTAAAACTTGGGGTTGTTCCTTGAGGAAGTGTTGAATGGCTAGTCGTTCGCTCGGGTGGATTTCATTAATATTTTGATAAAAATTCGCCGGCGTCGTGTGAGATTGAAACGGTCCGTTTGTTTTGTAATGAAGCGTCGTTTAAAGCACGATATCTCAAGGAGCATTACGCAGCAATTTGCAGACAGATGGTTCGGCAATCAAATAAATTTACATTTTGGTTGTTGTGCAAAAAAAAAAAACAAGGAAGCTGTTTTTCATGAGGTCGTACATTGTATTTAAATACAAACGTACGTAAAACGTTTATTTGTAATTTAGATTTACAAATTCACCGCTAGATGGTCTCAGTCGCTCGATCGATGAGTTGAACGGAGGGGGTGGCAGAGGGTAGGTAAGGGGTGGCAAAGCAGAAGCTCTTCGTCTCGCTCGCACCAACCCTGCAGAGAGACAATTACGAATTTTCCGACTGGCATGGAATCGAAGGAAATCGTTGAGTCTCGCTCGCACTTGCAGAAACCACCCCTCACAAATGTTGTTTTCTGCACCACGTATACGTTTATTCTATTTCTGAGCCGTCGTGACGTATTATTTCTATCTCTGTTTTCTCAAGGTATTATTGTGTGGAGCTTTGTGACTCGTTATAGCGATGGGATGAGGGTTGATAGATTTCTGTCTCATTTTCTAGTAAACGAACGAGATCAGAGGATTCTGCGTCAATTGATTTTTTTATTACGTTACACAGGTATCACCCGACTTACGTTGCGAATCGAGCCTCCTAGCGTAGTTGTGCGTAAACTCACGCCTTTCAATATCAACCCCCGATACGATTGAATCGCTTATCAAAATAACGATAATACACCCCCCTGAGCCTTCAATCTGTATGAATGAATAATTCATAATTATATATATTTACACCGACGCAAAAATGATGCCAAATGCTTTTACGATACGAGCACATTAACAGGCGAAAATTATATAATTTCGGGAGGCACAATTCCATGGTAAATTCTGGGAGAGCTCCCGCATCGTAGAAGGCGTCGCGGTTTTAGCCACAACGAAGCCGCAAGAATTTTAACCGTAAAAACTCTTCTTCATCGCATAAAAAGTTGAGGCGCAAACTCTGGCAGAGCCTTTACCATTAAAGCTGCGAAAAGCTGCGGACAAGGAGGATGGGATGAGGAAAGGTTGCCATGCGACGCCAGAGGCGGCAGGAGGAAGGAAGGCTCTCCGGGAAAAGGCGAGTGCGGCAGGAATCAGCATAGGTAGGGCAACGAAACGAAATATTTATATATGCGAAGGGTTCATAGTAAACACCATAACCTTAAAACACATTAAAAACGTGCCTCTAAACATACAAGCTTAAAAGTTTTCTTCTCTGAGAGCTTTTCATCATTCTTATAAATATTTTAATTCAACCCTTAATATAACCCAGCGCGACCAGATGCCGGACAGATGCCGGATCAATTAGGACGGGAGCATTTTGTTTATCAGATCAAGAGTTCAAATTTATGGCTAAAAGCATGTTATTAGAAATTATAGCTAAACATTGCGCTAATTCTAACACCGTTGCAATGAAATCAATTTGCGCGAAGTATTCAATTATCGCGTTAATGTAATTACACACGTCGATTGGCAAATTGGTCGTATCGCATGAGTATATTTAATAGGTGCTAAATATTTTCAACAATGTTTCAGCTGGGTACGCAATAAATTAATTGCGAAAGTGTGTTCTAATTCCGACATGTCAATATTTTTGGAAGACTTTTAAAATGAGATTCGATCGAAATAAGATCGCATTAATATTAGATTGTCCGATTGGGAATGACGTTTTTTTTTTTATACTTACTTTTTCATCATCAGTTGTGTCTCATTCACACTTTTAACAACACTTATTGTATATTTTGATAACATCTGGAGAACCTTATTTTCTACAAAAAACTTTTTCAAATCAAACCCTTCGGCCGGGTCTAACAGTAAAAATAACCCTTTTAAATGTATAGTAGGACTCCAAAGGGTTAATCTACCATGAAGTCCTTCCAAATGGTCAAAGTTTAAAATTGGCGTTGAGTACGCAAAATTCTTTAGCAACATGATAATGCGTAACCCCATAAATCAAATATGACCGAAAACAAATTAAAGGAACTCGATCAGGGCCGTAACTAGAGCGTGGCAAAGCAGGCGCCTGCAGACGTTATCGTTATGTTCAGGTATAGTATTCGATTGCTAACCGCTCATTCATCATATCAGCGGTCCGAAAAGCGGACCGATTGAGCATACACACCTTATGGCTATTCCGTTATCTTTTAGGGCTTTTTGCGGCATTTTCTATGATCTGAACGATCACGGAAGCAAGGTAGCGTCTAGACACTTTCTATCATAGTATTTTTTACAACAGATAAATTGGATTTCCTGGGGCGTTAAGTTAGATACTTGCCATGGGCGCTTCAAACCCTATTTATGGCTCTGAACTCGATTGACAAACGATTCCGCATCCAACTTATTCTCCTAGCCTTGCTCTTTTCGATAATCATTTATTTAGATCGATGCAGCTTTATTTATTGGGAAAAAAATCATAAATATAAAAAAGTGAAGAGAGGAATCGAAAAATATCTTATATGAAAACTCGTCAAATTTTATTCTTCCAGAATTAAATAGATGGAAATAAGATTGTATCTGTTGAAGGATGAAATTAATTGATACATTTTTGTTTGAATTTAACTCTTTCATTTAAAAAACGACATTTATATCTGGACAATCTATTATGTTAACCCATTTCGATTGACATTTAAATATATTTTTTTATTAATATTCAATGTATTTTGCTAATAATATTGATATTATGATTTATATGCATTTTAAATAGGTCAGGATTTATAAGAGAAAATTAGATTTTTAATTATTGGCACTCGTGCGAGGCCCTGCCCGACTTAATTAATTATCATATTATATTATTTTTCATATACAAAATATCATAGAAACCTGAAACGAGACAATAGATCATTAATACTAATGCTTTCGTTCCCTTCTTTATAGAATTTGTTGTCACTCTTATAATAAGAGTTTAAAAAATGATCCATTGTCAACGCTTAGGTTATCAATTTCTAATTATAATGATATATTTAATCCCAAAATTTTAGATTATTATGAAAAATGATTGTTCTTAACATGTAGTTATATTTTAAAGTCCCCGAAATTCCGAATTCCGTGTATTTTGCTTACTATCAATATACTAAATATCAAGAATTATTTTAATATAACTCAGTGATCCTGACATAATCCTCGAACAATTATTACATTGGCATTTTTTTCACGTTGAATACAAGTCGGCTGTTGATAAAATAGAAAGGGTGGAATTTGGAACATCCCATTTAATATTCCAATCACATTTACAAACTGTAATAATATTTTAAAGTCTGCAGTGTTCCCGAAAATATTTTCCCATTTTTAATTAATTTCAAATGAAGGCATAAAATGTGTTTTTCGTCTACAATCACTATACTAAATGTCAAAAAAATTTGAATATAAACTCAGTGATCCCGACATAATCCTCGAACAATTACCACATTGGCATTTTTTTCACATTGAATACAAAGTCGGCTGTTAATAAAACAGAAAGGGTAGAATTCGGAACATTCCATTTCATACAAAGGCTTTATGATTTAAAATGACACACGGTCAAATGGATTTAAAAAATACAAGAGCTATAGTGGATTAAGCCATAAAAATAATTCACAGAACACGATGATAAAAGGATTTGAATTTGATTCATAGTTCTCGGAGGACACTCGCAAAATTGATCGACGGTGATCGAAATGTATGAAAGCCAATCTTTATAAATAACATTTGATTTGTCGCCAATCAATTGTCCATAGGCCATTATCTCGAAAATGTTAACATACGATATCCAAGTATCACTTTACATTATATCTGAGGCATTAGACACACAAACCCCATATAATAAAGCTTTGGTAAATATTTATATGAATTTTCCACAGATTAACAGAATAAATCATGTTTCATTAAATTCGCTTTTCCGGGAATTAATCGAAAAATCATAACGTTTATAACAATGTAACATCAGAACCGACAGCGGGAACTATTTTCCCAGAAGGGATATTAATATCAAAACTCCACAGGCTATATAAATATATCAGTGTCTTCTTTTAATCTTTCGTGTAATCTTTATACCGACAAAACAGCCCCCAATTGTGTACTTTAAATTGTATTCAAATTCTTGTTGTTTCGCCCTTATTATGCGAGAGTGATGTGATCGAATTCGTGTAATTTTACGGACGGGTATTAAATGTAGGGGATGATTTTGTTTAAAACGCGAAAATGAAGATCAAAAGCATTTTTGAACGAAATTATGCCCAAATTCTTTTCACCCCTTCTACGGTCCAAATGGCCCGAGGTATTTTTTTGGAAATTCCCTCGCCAAATTCATCAAAATTTAATAACATTTTTGTTTCGTCTATCATCCCTATTATTTAAGAATACTCGTCGAAAATCTTGTCGTTCAATTTCCTCATGTATATATACCCGGGCATTTAATTTGAGGGTTGTCATCTTTTGATCTCGTTTTTTGGCCTGTAAGAATTTGCGTAAACGGACTTCAAATTCGACTTATGTTTATATTCTACATTATTAATAATGTATTCTGGTTATATTCACTCTAGAATGTTTGGGGGACGTGAGATAAATTGACCCAAGATGGTGCTGGTTAATCATAATTTATTCGTAAGTGGCCAAGGCAAAATTGAGCAAGAAGACTCATAACGCACAGTTATTTTATAAATCTACAAAATGCAAATAAACGAAAATTTGTTTGAAAAACTTTAGATTGACAAAGGAAAAAATACATTTTGCAATATGTGCAAAACATATTTTTTAACAAAGTATTCTGAATTTTATTAAAAAAAATTGTTTCAATTCTAAGAGACTTAATAATATATTAAACTTATTAACTGATTTTTGTAACAAAATAAAAGCCTTAGCATAGGCTAAAATATCAAAATGACGCAGAGGCGAAATTCTTAGTATTCCAAACACGTTTTATATAGTTCCGACTTTATATAGCTTCAATCTTTTGCAGAATCGCTAGGAACCAATCCTGATATTCTGCAGAATCTAATTTATTCGATGTATCATCAACTATATATGAAAAAAAAACTCAAAAACTAAAAAACATCGATTTAACCTTTTCAAGGCGCAACATCATCGAATCAAAGCATAATCAATTTATTTTGCTTATCATAATAACCTTCCAGGATAACGAAAGGAGCTAATGGTCTTGGCATATATCAATTTACTTCTGACATATTTCAGAAGTTTGACGAGAAATATTGGCTTTCATGTCAAAGCACGCATGCTGTAGACTAGCCGTGAGTGGTCCGAAAATCTCATTCGACCCATTTTTCGCTTGATTATTGCGAAAAATGTATCGATATATACGCTTTGATAAGTGGATGACCCATAAAAAATTGACAAGGCCTAATATATTTAAGGGCTCGCCAGAGATAAAAATTGAGGTAAGTGGTGGCAGTAAAACCGCACATAAAAGGCTTCATAATAACGACCTCATGGTATGGCATCCAGAAAAGATTCAATTCAGCCTTAATGAGGTGTCGTATATTATTATGGCTCGGAAGAGCCTCCGGCGTCAAATGAAGAAGGCGCTAAATTCTGAAACGGCCGTAAAGGCGCGGAAAAATTTAAGCGGTCCTTAAAATATTAATTTCGCGTTAATTACTATAATGGGATTATGTTTTTATTAATTTCATTACAGATTTACTATGAAATATATTTGGATTTAAAAATTTATTTTTTGTTCGGGTGCTGCCATCTATGAGCGAAAATATGAATCAGTTTACAAATTGTGTCTGCTACATGTGGTAATATTTATTTAGCCGAGTTGCGAACCAAAATTTATAAACGTACCTCTTTGGTCTAAATGCAAAACTATTATCATATATAAATTCACAATTTTTTTTGGGTCCAATTTAAATATTCAATAATAATTATTGTGAGCTTTGCAATACAAAAATAATATAAATTCAATTGATCTATTAAATGCATCATACATTGTTCAAAATGCAATTTGATGAATGCAACCGTCATTCATCATATCAGACTTGTATTATGCATCCGTTTCAATTTCCCATATGTCACAGAGCATGAATTTACTGCACCATAACGTCCATCTATTATCGACAGTCATTGAATTTAAAATTCAATGAGTACCAAGCATTTTAACGTCAAATATTGTCGCAGAAAATTGCCACAAAGGGAGGCAATTCCGTCGCATAACAAATGATAAACTTTGACACTAAATTTATTTACGAGCAAAATTATGATTGAATACATGGTATACGACGGGCTTAAGACAAAGCGGAAGGAACTACTAAAACTAGGTCGTTCAAGGATTACCATATCCTGAAACGGTGCCAAGGACACAGTCGTTTCCCGGCTAAGTTACACAACGGCACCCTGTGTTGCCCCAAGGATACAGAGCCCTTCACAGTCTGCCAACAGAGCGTGGATTTTCCATTAAGCCCGTAAAATAAATTTGACCATCGAAAAGCAATGTTATTAGCCCCTTTTTTCCCGGTTTAATTAAGGTCAAAAAACTTTCCTTAACCTATATATTTTATCCCCCATTTTATCGTCGGGTAATTGTTATTGTAATCGTAAATTTAATTAATTAGCAATTCATTCGGATTACATTGGATGTGAGTAATTGGGTGTTGCTCACCATGGGGTCATTTCAAGCCCAATAATTAACCTACACATGATCAACATTAAGACTTTATTCAAACATATACACACACGCATTTCTATTTATTTCCATACCCAAAAATATCAATTTATAATCAGAATTTGTATTAATATTTTATGAAATATTGGCATGAAATGGAACATTAAGGTTTGATTTATTATCAATTAATTATTCATTAAATATAATCAAAATCGTCATGATAAGAGTATAACGAGATCAAAAATTAATTTTATTAAATAAATTTATCAGTACGATGACCACTTGAAAGCCTATGGAAAATTGATATTCAATCTGTCTGAAGCGCAAACTTTCTAAGGGTTCCATTTATGGATTATATGAATTTGACAGGCTTCATCAATAAAGGATCAATGATAGTCGTAAATAAATACATGAATAAGCAGATCGACCATAAATTACACAATTCGGATGGAATTTTGCGCACTTGTCGGATGAAATTTTGTCCGTTTTTAGAGAAACTTTTCACGAATGTAAATGTTGTTTATGTGGCAATTTGAAGCGTCTGGAGTGCGAATTTTGATGAAAACCACATAAATGGTATGCAAATCACGAGTCGAGATTAATCATGCTATTCATGCGAACCCCACTTTCAAATGTTTACATAAATTAAGTTCCGCCGTTGAAATGTACACTCGAATTTGCTTAATTGTAAATTATCTTAAAATACATACCCGAATCTTCTTTTTGCCCTTTTTAAATTTACACTTCACCATTGTCACATAAGTCCATCTGCATTAGCATGCTCATCAAAATTACGAATTGTATGGAATGGATTTAAAAATAATAATGGATACGATTTGAAATCAGCTGATCGAAGGTCATAAGTCCTGTCAAGCAAATCAAAGGGGTTGATATGGGTTGAATTTGATCGTAGTCGTTGATATTTTTATGGCATTTTTCTTTCAGCTCAGTAAAAAACATTATAAGCAACAATTCATGATGATATTGATATTTTCAGTGGCTTTTGTGGGTCGCAAAAAATAAGGGTTGATATATTGTAAATTATATGTGTGGGTTGCACGCTTGTTTATGTTTGTAAATGGAAACTCTCCCCCCAAAAGCGTCAAAAAGTTGAAGAGTGTTTGAAAATTAATGTACGACGCATGGGCTGAATTTCAACCCCAACAAAACTTTCTCTCTGACAGATACATATTTTAAGCCCCAAGTACATTATTTAGGAGACAATAGCACAAATTCACTTTGTATGCTAATATTTTATATTCTGCCCGATATTATCCCAGCCGTGGCATCCACGGATTGGCAGATCTTTCGCCACTTTTTTGTTTTGTTTTGAAAGAAAATGCCTTTGAAATATTAACTAGAGAGCAGGATAATGGATGGGGCGAGTGTGGGTGGTGATAAATAAGTTCGCTTAAGAACGTCGCCGACGCAACTCGGTTCAATTAGGCGCGAACTGGTTAAACCCCGCGAGTCGAACGAAGAGAGCTCCGCGTAGGACTGTCGAGACAGGTCCGCGCGCTCAGGGTTTGGACCATAGGGGGGGTTTCAACCCCCCTACCATCCCAGCCAGCCACTAACAACCATCACATAAGCATTTAAAAACATTCCAACCGCAAACAATTTCATCAATGCAATTCAATTTTCGAATTTGCGAACAAATTGCTCCATTTGAGTGTTCAAAAATAATATCGCATAATTTAGGAAACGAGATTAAAAATGCTTTTCAGATATAATTAGCTTATACGTAGTAGCGCTGTTAATCTGAGCAGATTTAATTCGCCAGATTAACAGCGACATCTTCCGTCTCTCTTCAGGTGCGATGTGTTATTTTAACAGCGCCATCTCTTGTGGCCCTACGGAAACATTGCACCTGCATACCGACGGATCGCTTTTTGCGCATGCACCGATGCCGGTTGGGTAGTGATGCGCAGCAGGCGGGAATCGAGAGAGTCGTCGGTTAGCCTTGGCTGCGGGAGGTCGTCCTTCCTGCAGCCAAATCTCTCTCTCGTGTGGAATAAATAGTTATTTATACATTATGTTTAATAACCGTAATAGGCAAATAAAAGCATGAATACAATACAAAATATTTAACTTATACGTAACATCATTTTTCAATTGTAATAGCCGAGAATCTTAATATCAAGACTATTATCCTCAGAGATAAATCATTTACAATTTGATTTATTTTCATCGATATACATTTCCGCAAATATTATTAGCCCTGCCTCTGAAACAGCTAATTGTAAATACATGGATTAATATTAACAACTGCATATAGCAATGTATTACTGTCATTCATTTTCTGATTTCAATATAAGCATCCATTAATGTAAGCCGATTAACAAAGGATGGGATACAAACATAAATGAGGGTTTATCATTATTCAGCATCCATTAGATCAGATCTACTTCAATGATATTTATTATAAATGGAGCATTTTAAACCACCCATGTTTTGCTAATAAATCATTCATGGGGCGTGAAGAGATCAAATTACAAGACCAAATATAATTTAACCACCCATTGTTATCCAGGACTCTTAATAATGCACAGTTCGGGATAGACAAAGACGAATTTAATGTCGAACTAAATTAAATATCATTAGTATTTTATCTGCTCAAACATTTTTTGCCGCTTGATGCCCAAAAGGACAATACTCTCGTATATCATAAAAACGTATTTCGATTTGTTACATAAAGGCTTTCCCTATCTCGTATTTTATTTTAATATTTTTTATGATGTTCACAATCTTAATATATACTGCCGGAACATAAAAAAGACTCTCCTCGTAAAGGTTGAAAGCATCTGGCACAGGCTTTCGGCGAGGGTGTGTGAGTCTATGGGGTGGCAGTGCGGACTGAAGACACAGCAGGGATGGTCGCTCTGGAATCGCGCATTGTACCGGTACAAAAACTCCCCACAAAAAAGCCATAAGCGATCATCAGATCAAATTACGCCAAAGGCAGTTGCTTACTATTTCTCGCATTTTATTCAAATAAAAACAATTACTAAAGATTTTTTTCCGATGCGCCAAAAGAAATTCACGTCGGAAAATTCCGAAATAATTCAATGAGACCGGAAAATTATACAATGAAGCCTTCATGGCCTAGAAAATTATACGCGATGGTGTGACTCCATGGTTGGGTGAGCATTCCACCAAACTACATGGCACGTATCTGAATAAAGCAACCACGATACCATAAAATAAATCCAAATCCACTATATAGTGACTATAAATCCATGAATGGAGTAAAGACAACGCATTTTTCTCTTTTTGTATACAAAGTCATACTTTACAATGCTGAGGATTGCGATCCCTACAGGAGAATCTCTTGGGATTTTTTTATATGGTAGTTTTCCAATACTTTCCACATATGCTATAAATGGGATAAATTATAAGAAGGCTTTATTTTAGACAGAATCCAATATATATATATATTTAAAAAATGTCAAATATTTACAACAAAAATTACCATAAATCATTCCACTATGGAAGCGCTTATCTTTAAATATAAGCATATGTATGTACATTTTTAAATATTTATTAATAAAATATAGGCCTATTGTGTCGCGCATACACAAATTAAAGGGATTACATTACTGGATTGATGTGTCGACAGTCGTGTCATTAATAAATCCACCCAACACCATCGGCATTGTCCAGACGACAGATGAAATTCATTATTCAGCATTGCTCATTTCGTTCAGGTTGTTTTCATAATCAATACATGTATTATGTATGCGATTTTATGAATAAAAATGTTTATCAATTGAAAAGACACGAGCAATCGAAATTCAGCACATTTTCCATAATCAATTATAAATGTATAATGGCGCCACATAAGCGAGACGCAGTGACAATTTAATGATACAGACAATTCATTATTAATTTGTATAATTTAATCCTTTGAGTAATGAGCTAATTTTAAATCATCATAAGCTTAGATACTATATTTGTATGTCCACCATTTATCGTCCGTATAAATCCACTTATCTATCAGGACCGTCGCAGCGTGTATGAAGCTTGTATATAAATTAATAAACAATGTTGATAGCAAACAATATTTGTTCATTTCATTGCGTAAACATAAACAATACGCTTGAAATCAATTCATTATATCATTCACACGTCATTATTAGTTGATAAATTTGGGTTAAGAATGTTCTAAAAAATTCCATAAAATTCTAAGATAATCCAGAATATTCATTATATCAAAATAAAGGTGAAAAAATGCCTTTGTTTTTTGCAAGGTCTCATAGAATAACGATGTATGCAAATTTTCATCCAGGTATGAATAAGAGAAGATGTGAGGGAATAAAGGAAGTGAAGGTCTAACAAACAAAATTTGGAATAGATAGGATTTAATATAATGCATATTTATGTTGGATAGGAGGCGAAAAGCTTCATATATTTGCGCAGAGTTCTCGAGAGTAATATTCGAAATTGCATTCAAATCGATTGAAGGATATGAGATTTTATAGTGAACAGACAGACAAACATTAATTAAGATTTGCTTGCATGGATTATCCTATTGAATATTTTTTATCTACATGTATCAATCATTATAAATCGAACACAAAACTTATTAAATTACTGATATTACATCCTACTAAAAATTGGTAAAAGGTAGTCCCGGACAGTTTTAGGTGCTCATGAATTCCGGGATTAGTAAACGTATCCCGAAAAAATCGGGATTGAAATTTTTATCTAATAAAAATCGTACACCTCAACAGCACGATGAAGGCCACTAAATCAAGATATTCCTGCCGAAATCTGGACGCTTGGAAACAGTGGCGTAACTACTGATTAGCGAGCTTAGACGACGCCTAGAGGCAGTAACTGTCTAATCTATGTATGCATATATACAGTACATGTATGTTTTTCCAATTATTGTATTAACCTTTCTCTACCGGTGTTGTATTTACTACACCTCGACTCTAATAATGGGAATATCGATATGAAATATAATAGATACGGGATTCAAAATTTTTGCATTCCTCCGTAATATAATTACAAATCACATCAAAGCATTATAGAATATAAGCATTCATCTAGAGCGACGGAAAAAAATAATTTGTCAGGAAATCGGGAATTTTATCAGTCACATTGATGGTATTATACGAAAATGGAGGCTCACGCATTCATCAACTCGAACTAGCATTTAAATATCTGATGACGATACCTCCAAAGAGTGTGGACGCTAAGCTTGCATTTTCAGCAGCAAGTTGCCTGGTTTCCAAAATCAAATCCAAACTAAATGACGAAACATTCAATGCTTTAATGTTACTTTGACTGATCCTGGGATGGTTTAATGCAATCTCGGGATCGAAATTATGGCTCGAGATTGGATTTCCTACCCCTAAAATCACTAGTAATATGGATCCAATTAATAATGGATTTATTAAAAAGCATCTTATATAAGGAAAGCTTAATTACATCGTCTCCATCGATTTACATATGTTCATTCAATTTCGAACATGCGCGTATCTCGCTTTGATTTGAAATGTATAAAGGGCGCGTATAAATTAAAATTTAATTTGTACATAATTCATCCGACACCTTTTTGCACCGCCCGGTTGTTGCTTCTTGGAATACGTAACCCGTTAGTTTTGGTCGTAACCAGTGTCCCGAAACCCACCCCACGCGAAAAGACACCCCCGAATCAGTGAGGGGTGGAATTCACTGGGCTTTCGGGGATACGACCGTTCCGTGTGAACGCAGTGACTTTTGGAGGTCAATATTCGTACTAAAGATTCTCGCCGGGTCTTTGTTCTGGACTCATTATCGATATTTCGCTCTTTTAATTGCTATTTATGATTGTTTTAACATTTCTCGATTATCTTTCTCTCCGGTCCCGATTCCCAATGTAAATAATTCCGAGAGCCTTCGGTATAATTGCGCGATGGAAGTTGTTCTTTGCGCTTTTCGCGTGATATTTTATAGGATGATTTTGAATGAATCTATTTTTATTTGTTGGGCGGTGAAGTTATGCCGTTTTCAATTTGCTTTCGATATCAATCTTTGGGTGGGAATATAGCAACCCTCCCCAATGATAACCATGAAGGCAATTTCCTGTACGTCCGACCATTTTATGAAATGACATTTCGATACAGTTTAAAATTTAATTTCATAAAATTTCTCAATAGGCGTGTGCTTTAAACCACGATTTTAAAAAAATCAACCCTTAATTTTTTTTTTTCGAGGAACACATAAGCGTAACTTTAATAAATATGAATTTCACTGAAGTACAAATATTATATTGAATACATATTTTTAATAATTTTGCAAAATTCTTGGCACGCCTTCCATCACGTTCTACCTGCAATAGAGATGGCACACCTATTGCCCGCGTGCCAAAAATGTCACGCATAAAAAATAATGACAAAGTACTCATAAACATTGGATTTAATCACTTAAAAGTCAAATCTATTTCCACACATTGATACATTTTTAATCATGATTTCCATTCGTATACAAATTCATTTTATTTCTGCGAGTCATTCGTATGATAGATGAATTTAATTTATTTCAATTCCGATATAAAACAATTTGGAACACGCATGGCAACGCATACCTTTATAAGGGATGAAATACCATTGTATCGATATAAACTCCCTATAAAAAGCATGTATTAAAAATACCAATCATACTATCCAAGCTTTTAACAATTTTAAAAATGCAGTGGAGTTGCAGTGTTGAAACTATAATAGATTTGCAAAATTAGATCGCATATTTTATAAGGTAGAGCGCTCTTCGAGGTTTGTACGTTGCATTAAATATAACTACAATTTGAGCGACTTTGAGAATGTTAAACCCTTTAAATATTTATTCATACTGAATAAAATAAACTTTTGACAATCTGATCATAATGTCATATTTAAACAAGCACCTATTCGCTTCCATTTGTATTGAATAGCCACTCTGATAAAGCATGAGTTCTTATCTAAGGGTGTGATGTGCCTTTTTAGATGTCGCATCAGTCAGATTGAAATGCTTTTATAAATGATATCAGAGAATAGTTTCAAATTTGTGACTTGTGAAGAATTCTCGGAAATCAAATACACAAACTGAAATTGTATACAAGGATGAAATAAAACTAAATTTGTGACAGGCATTCTTCCCTCTGGAATCTTATAAAAACATAGTCATCTTATTGTAGCTGGATCTTGTAATATTTGCTCAGAGAGGTCAAAATATCAATTACAATTGCTACGTTGCAATGCCTAGACACTGCTCTTCTGATAATCAATAATTTATAACATGAAATCCATGGCATAATATATATTACATCCCATTTATGTAAGACATGTTACAGAATATTCAATATAAAAATGAATATAACAGCAATTATGCTATTAGAAATCCAAAAGATCGATTGCTGCACACTTTATATTTGAAATTCACAATGCAATCCGAATTTAATAGTATAAATGCTTAATACTTACTACCTTGAAGTATAAATAGCTGATAAATCTCAATC
Source organism: Stenopsyche tienmushanensis (assembly GCA_008973525.1). Taxonomy (NCBI): domain Eukaryota; kingdom Metazoa; phylum Arthropoda; class Insecta; order Trichoptera; family Stenopsychidae; genus Stenopsyche; species Stenopsyche tienmushanensis. The sequence goes on from WACJ01000142.1 coordinate 362,479, forward strand.
AAGGGTTGGTTCTGAATATTAAATTGGTTAGCTTAGGTAAGGAAATATATACATAATACATTTAAACCAACAAGTAACTATGAAACAGTAAAGACCTGTTCGGGTCATTAAATGAGTTGAATTGACCAACAAAGACGATTTAATCTCGCTTTGAGTTCTCAGATTCAAATACAAAAGCATTAAAACTATTTTTCATCTAAGGCAGTTTAAATATTCAAGAAAAATACTTAATCTATTGCTGATAAGAAACTTGTTAACAATGAAATCGACCGTGATTGATCAAAAGGAAAGTCAATCGATCATTTGGAACAGCAAGTGACCATCAAAAAGCGAAGACATGCTCAGATCATAGTTTTATTTGATTTTTGGCATTTTTTTAATACCGAAATATTTAAAATTGACGACGCTGACGTTTTCAATTGAAAACATTTGCTTTGGTGATATATAAATTTTCGCAGTTATTATAAGCATGTTTTTCCATGGTTTTAAAATTGATTCACATTTGGTACAAGGCTTTATTGAACGTATCTGTTTTAATTTTTAAATTTAATTTTGTATTATATAAGCAAAGTGAAGAAAACGTATCCAATAAGTTATAAAATATTCATACAATAGGTTCGTGCAATAACTCCTCCCCAGGCATTTTCCTGTTCATGCTTTATATTTTACAATTGTTTTTCGATTTGTACTCTAATAATATAGCATATAGATCAGCGGTTCTTAAACTTATGTAGTCCAAGAACCCCTTCCTGAACAATTTTTTTTTGGCGCACCCATCCTTATATTTTACGACTTTCTTGAGACTCATTTGTTCAAAGAAACATAGATTTCTTGGTCAAATATTGTTTAAAATAGATTTTCTTATAATGTTTTCTGTAAATGATTTTTTTATATATTAGTGAACCCCCGGCAATGGCTTCATGGACCCCCAAGGGTCCACAAACTTTAGTTTAAGATCAAGGATTCGAACCGTTATGTATTTCATTTCGATTTTCGTACGCAGTTTCAAATTATAATTTTTTTCCGAATTTCGGTTAGTGTTGATGATTTATTTCCTATTTTATCCAACATATCTCGATACGTACTCTTTATTAAATTTAAAAAAAAAGAAGAAATGCTTTGAAAAAAACCGCATAACTTCGAAATCGCACAAAAAAAGTCGCACAAAAAGAGGTTTGAGTGTATATAGGAAGAAATAACCTAAGCAAAATGCATAATAATGACTTAATATTTCAAGCTGGAATTTGGGTTGATAACAATATTATTTGAAGTATTCATTTAACAGGACAATTAACAGGATAAATATGTAGTGTACTAAATCAAAAAAAAAGATATTTTCGAAACGTTTCAGCTCCGGTTTTTATTCCAGAAAATATAACGGTTTTTCTGGTTATCGATTTTCACTTCAGTTCCGGCTCCAAGCCCTGTAATATATTGAAACGCAAAAAAATCCTCAAAAATAAATGGTATTTTATAGGGAGCTCTACATCGATTAATATTAATATATTCCGGCGATTCAATAGCGTAAGGCTCAAATATTTTCCTATAAATTTTTAACGATCATCTCTTGTGTTTGTACACCAAATTGCCTCTTTAATATATATGTCATGCATGAGACTGAGCTCGTCTTAAGCTATGTAATCTACTTAAGGATTCTTTTAAATTTCGTCATTCTAAATTATAAATCATGTACTTGGGGCCATAAGAGCACGAATACGAACCATGAAAAATATATATCGTTCCTATATTATTCCAACGACGCTTATGTCATTATTAGACAAACAAGTCACGAACTCTTTAGGCCAGAAAAGCTTTCGCATGGAGCTTTCGCCGGGACCCAACGTGAGCGAATTAAAAATCAGACCGATTAAACCCTCATGTGGACCGATGGATTTGAATTTTTATTGTTGATTTCGATGTCCGAATCGGAACCATTGAAATCTCCCGACTAAATGAACTATCCTCGACTGCCATTCAGGCGAAAAAAATTATTCAACAACTTAAAAACGAAACATCGCTGTAGGCATAGCTCGAAGCCTTGCCGTACAAAGAATTGAAGAAGAGTTTTCCTCGGGCATTCGGTGGAAATGTCTTTTGTGCTTTCCTGAAAAGGCACTTGCTGACACAAACCGGAAAGGGTTTCTATTATTGAAGTACATACATTAGACGCATACTTATGAGAGAAATACAAGAAAGATGATGGGCACAATCTAGAAGTTTTCCAATATTCAAACAGACACACCGTCTGTTACGCCCGATGAGACTTTTGTTGGCGGTAGTAATGATATATGTAATTCTCTCGTTGTATTTAGGCTCCAGAATAAAGTAACTTGTATTACAAATATCTTTGCACAACGTAAACGATTCAATATCAGATCAATTCCACTTGATTGACGTATTTACCAAACGTCAAATGGCACAGTGAATTCAGACCCAAGAAAATCGGAAATCCAAGATAATGATGATGATCTGATTATGAAACTATTTATTGAATCTAATCTATTTAAGAATACGTAATTATATTTTGATATATTGGGGTAAGTTTCGGATTCAAAATTTGCTTGTGGATGTATTGATATTTCCGATAGATCGTCTTGATCTATATTTATCCTCGTTTTCTGTATTTGAAAATGTACATACTGAGTTGATTAATAAAATCATTCATTTGACGTAATAGATATAGGCATTAAATAAAAATAATTATATGTATTAACACATTCACGTCGGGTTACGAATAGCATTGGCTTTCGCTCTGATAATATTTGCAAAAACTTGCAATATTCCATGTACACTTGGGTCTGTTTTTATGCAATATGTACATTCCACGGGGACTCGCATAAAAAAATACTTTAGCTACATAGAAAATTTTGGGATAGATAACATTATTTTTAAAAACCGCATAACTTCAAATCAATGCGATAGAATGTATCAAAAATCGCATAAAAAATTACTAGCTTGTCTTCTGTTTCTTCGCTGTCATATTACATCAAACCTATATTACATCAAGTAATTCATTGACATCATTTTGAGAAAAAGTATCAAAGCCTTCTCCACCGAGATTGATTTGCCAAAATAATGATTTTAACTGACAATGTTGAAGTTTTTATTATTTCGTCATCTGTAACGAATGCGGGCTAAACTACTTTCCAATAAGAATTTAAAGTGTTGGAGTTAACTGAGATACTGCACGTGTTATAAACATTATTTATACAGTCCAAAATTGAAAACTTTTTCCAAATTTTAGGCACAGTCAATAACTCATTCTCTAGTTTAACCAGTATATGTTGATAAGCGTTCTTAATATAACACTATTTTCATATTTTGATGTTCTGAATATGGATGACTTGAACGTTTGTAACTTGCATTTGTGTTCATTTCAAATTTTTTTTATGCGCATTCGCATAAAAAAAACTTTGTCCTCTGCAGAAAAATGATGGATAGGTTCCATTATTTTTGAAAATCGCATAACTTCAAAAACGTATAAAAACAGACCCAAGTGTAGTTTCTAGAAAAAAAAATGTGCGCATACCGGTTATACTCGCATTCCCGTCGAGTTACGGTTACTATCATCAATAGACGCACATATGCGTCTTTAAATAAGAAAATAATCAAATGTAGTCAAATTGTCATATGTGGATTATATGTGTGGAATAGTACTTGTCGGTTTCCAAAAATTGTGACATTCGAAAATCGGTTTTCAATCGTAAAAATTAATTAATAATGTTCAAATATAAATAGACATTGTTAAAGTCTGTACAGCGCTTTTAAAATTGTATACATTTTATGTCTGTTATTTTAATTTTATATATCATGTTTTCTTAAAACCGAAAACCGGTTTTGAAGAATGTCGATTTTTTGCATAAGCTTATTACCAGAAATTGAAACATCTATTGCGTAAGACCGTTTTTATGAAAAACAATTTAATCACATGGCTAAAAAAACGCATATATGCGTCTCCCGCGTTTGCCAATAGTATCCGAAAGACGCACATATGTGTAACCCGACGGGAATGTGTTAATTATCATCAACAAAATAATTAATAAATCGCATTTGAATATTAAATATGGTATTAAATCCATCATCGGCTTAAACGAATCAAAATCAACACGTGCTAATAATATTTTTATGCGAATTTTTCCCTTAATTTCCTTAATTTTTTTTTCAGGTTTTAAGCTGTGTTTTATGCTATTTTTACACTTGCAATTAATGTTGTTATTCTAAATAGAACATTAAATTTTATTTCTTAAAATATTGTGCGAATTTTTGAAAAGCTCAAGGTCACTCAAGCAAAAATGTATTAAAAATATTATACATAAATATATATAATTTATATGTTAATATAAAATAACTCCATCAGCACTATTTGATAGAATAAAGATGTATATACGCTTTGAAAGAGTTATCCAAAAACCATCCCTGATTTCATTGCTTTTCATTCGCTCGCTGAACTATCACGATGAAAGAACATCCGGGATTTGCTTCCAACTTGTCTTAAAATTGCAGCAGAATTAAAGATTTAATACAGGACGATGCAACATTTTTACAGCGCGATAAGGTTGTTTCCAGGAAGATTTATTCGCAAGAGGGGTGATATTCTCGATTCCCCGAAGTTTCGTTACCTGTCTTCTCGCGTCTTTGTGAGTATACTCCGAGATAAAAAATACGAGCCATTTCTGCAGAAAGTATATCAACTCGGGTGCAAAAAGCGCGAGGACAAAGATATCGAAAATGAGCTGAAAGCGGGATCCGGATGATAAAAAATGTAATATTCTCTAAATGAAATTCCCAAAAAAAAATATTCAGCAGGGTAATGTATTTTTAAGGGTGCATTGAATGTGATAATGGATAAGAAAAGCGACTTGAGCACTATGCAGGCTCACACTTCGTTCGAGTGGTTATGCGCATATGAGATATTTTTTTACGGTGATGAAGCGCCACCGTAAAAGACCATAAGTGGTACCGTTGATAGAAAAAGAGGAGAATTAGAGCATGGAGTGCTGAACAGCCACAAATCGTTAACTGTGCTTTTTAATCTGCATTGAGAGACACAATGTCTGCATCAAAAATGTGAACGAGTCATACAAATTTAGGACAATGGATTGTATATCAGCGAGTAAATTAATATTGTATTTAAATTTAATTTTGTATAAGATATTTAGTTATTCTCGATATTTCGAACATCCTGATATGCCCATGCTCACGGAGCACATACAAGACAATAGCGACTTGTTCGCGTGAATATGAACAGATTTACATTTTTTAAATAACAGAAATAGTACATATATGGCGAATCTCTACATAAACGTCATCAAAAATATAAACATATTGAAATATTCATTTTTATCCCCCTCCCACTATATATTTCCTTCGTGTTTATGCCTCATTATTAAGCGGCATATTAACGTCTATTATCAATGTTTCGCCGACATACATCAACATGACACACGATTTTATTAAGCCTGAATATTATTATACGTACGCAATTCTTATGTGCGATATTTTATCGCTGTAAAACGACGACCATCATTGAATAAAATTATAATATTTCGCTGTCACAATAATCGAATTCCGCTTGTGCTTCACAACCCCCATTGCGACCGGGAGATTTCAATTCAACCACCGAAAGTTGAACTCCCAACGGGAGGCATTTACTCATTTCGTTAAATGCAGAATTTATAACATCACGACGAACTTAATCAAATTTATAAAAAAAAAACACACATTCACAACACAATCGCAACGAATCATAGTAATTGGCGACGTTTTTCTATTTTGATGCGATACAACCTTTTGACCTTGAAATGAAAACAACCCCCAAACAATGAAATATTTACAAAATCAAAATGAATCAATATTTTATCACAACCTTGATAAATTTGCTAATATATTGATTGTTTGGTGTGTTTTATAAATTCATAACATTTATAATAATTTTAAATATTGAATTGAACACGGAACAAAGCTGCGCTCTTGAGCGTATTTATATTAGAGGGTTGGTTATGTAGTCTGTCATCTTGTATGTGGTATAAAAATGCATGGACGGTGAAGGGTTGTTGACCCTCACGTCAATATTTTTATCTTTATTAATATGTGATAATAATGCAAATTTACTGTACCTTTATATGGAATCCATGCTTGGATCTAATCACCCCCATATAGATAGTTTTGATATACACACAATAATCGAATAGGCATAGTTTCTGCTTGTTTTTACACTTATGTCTTAAATTTTCGCCTGTTCTGGATGTTCAAAACACTTCGTATGTATTCTTAGTGTTTTTGTGTTGAAATGTCTTTATTCTATATTGACTGTTTGAGTATATTTATATATATATATGTATAAATTCTAACAAATCACTACTACGTAGCTAACAATAATATATTATAAATCTGTTTCTATTTAGAGAATTTTGACACAATTAACGTTTATCACTCTTCATATGTATGAAGCTTTGGTATTATCACAGTTTATTATTATTATGGTTTTTTAGTGTAAATAATTTTATATGGAAGCGGATGTAACACCGCGATTTTCTTGTGTCGGACATCGGTTTTTCAGCCGCACGTCAACACAATGAATCGCATCGTGCATCACATAAATAAACAGGATGTTGTCCTTCCCGCTGTGCTTCCTGGAGGATTGGGACGCGTTGGGAAGATGTGCTCGATTAAATCTGATGGCAGGTGGTTTCCTCGTCGAGAAGAAGTGATCGGAGCTCGGGTGAACTGAGATATGCCGTAGGGGTAACATAACCTACAAAGTGTGGCTAGCCCGCAGCTCGTAGAGCCCTCTACGAAGCTCCACGACAGGCTCTACGACTGTAAGGTACGGCTCGGCACGTACCATTTTGTTTCGTTGTGCAGGGGGTGTACGTATAGGGTTGGGGTTGTATGAGTCAGCGTGGGAGCTGTGTTCACGACGCTCGACCGGGTTCGTTTTATCAACGGGCGCGAGTGTGTGCGAATTGCGCGGCCCTGCGGATCGTGGGGTTGGGGGGAGTCTGCACCCCGTACTTGGGGTGTTTGTATGGGTGGTGAGGCTTTTATGGTTTAATGTGACATTGAACGGCCGTTGTGTGGGCCTATTTAAATTAAATAATGAGCTCCTCCTGCTAATTTATCGCATCTACGTGCAGACCATTATTTGTCGAACGGACGAGCCCTCTTTGGTAAATATTTTTTTTAACCGCGCCAAAGCGATAAAATCAAAATTTTATTTTGGATTCAAAAACTCAAACATATCATCAAAGCGTGCAATATAATTTTTTTGCAAATATTCATCAGGAAGTGTAAGAAAATCCACCCCAAAATTCTCGCAGCATCTTCGATGTATGCTCACATACTATTGTATACACGCGAAGGCTTCGAAGCAAAAAAATAAAAATGAAACGTCGTAACTCCCGATCGCCTTCTAATATCAGCGACCCGGATAAGGGATCCGATTCATTTCGTATTACTACGACATTGTATAAATAAATAAGCCCCACGAATACTTTTGAGCTCTTACACCCACACACCCACCCCGTGAGTTCTCAGCTGCATCCTAAGAGACCACGTGACGTCACAGATCGATAAAACGAGCCTTCGGAAATTTCACGAGAAGCGACCGGAGCATACGGCCATCCCGCTTCCACACCCACACAACCCCCGCGCACGAACACCCACAACCCCACTCATACAAGCCGGCGGCCGACACGCACACGCGGTGCTCAAATATTTTCCAATTTCCCGGAACCTTCACTCCTTCTCTCTCTTTTGTGATTCCGGGAACGATAGGGCGGCCTATTCAAATGATTTAATGTAATTGCTTTCTTTAAAGCGGAAGGTCCAAAATCTCATCTCTTATCTAACCGATTGAAAATCATTTCTAATTTATAGGATTCTTTTCATTTGTTGCGTAGATCTCAACAAGGTCATCTCGGGGCCTCCGTATCTCGAAACTTTTCCCGGTTGGCGCGTTTGTATTGTGCGTACGCGTGTACGCGTATCGGCTTAAATGTAAGCGTACACGTGCACGTCCCCCCAATATCTTAAGCAAACTTTATTGGCCTTATGTGTTGCGAGACGGTTATGTATATTTAGTGTGGGTGACCATAATTTACAATACAAACAAAATCTTAATTTGTTTGCTACTTATATCTACACTTACCTTGAAAGCGGCAACGCAGCCTCCGCGATGAAATTTCAGACGTTCTTCGACATATTTCTGACAACCCTTACGCGGTAAAACATCATAGGGTCGAATATATTCATACCATCGTATATATATTTACAAAAGCATCATACAAAAAATCTCAACCATTTTACAAAGAAAAAAGAAATCATCCCCATATGATTTTAACAAATGTGTTTCTATTCAGATTTAAGATTTTCACGTGATTTAAATGCAAATTTTGATACAAATTTTTTTGCAAATTAAAAACATTTTTTCCATGTTATAAAAATATCTTACCTCGCTAGATGTTAGGTAGCACAATCTAGAATCAGTGCTTTCGATGGAGGCTTGCTGGACCATTCCGTATCGTTGAGATTCTCGATCGCTTAAATATTCAGATCTTAGGCTATCTTGACGGTCGAAGATTCCACTGTTAAAGAAATTAATGATTTTCAGACCAAATTTGTATTAATATAAAATCGCAATGCAAATTTAGAAAATAAATTCAGATATATGCTTTAAAATTATGACTAAAACGCGTTCTAGATGATCAAAAGCAAAATTTTCAAAAACGTATAAATTACTTAAGAATTTAATCCCCTAAACAGATATTGGAATAGATCACAAATTACACAATATTAAATTTATATCAACCAAAATATTTTCATATAAAAATGATATAATTATGGGAACAAAATCAGATCTTGTATTGCAAATTTGCTCATTTTTTAAACAAATTTAATTTGGACGTATCTTAAGATTAAGGCACGTATTTTGTGCTCAATATAACATAGATTCGATTGCAATAAATCCTTTATTTAATTGTTAAATTTGATTATCATACGATATTTTTAGCAAGTGATTCTTCCGATTAATCTTGATTAAAATATAATTTCGCATAGTGAAATATTATGAAGAGTTGTTATATTAGACGATGATTAAGAATAATGTCGAAAATGCTTATAATTTTAAGCTGATCATGAGGAAAATAACAGGGATAGATCATTTTAGCTTTGTATGCCAATATTTGACACTGATCTGACGTTGATGGATTAATCGCCTGAGGAATATACCCCGAAGAATATTACCATCGTGAACGCAAACTAAGACTATGTTTTGACAGTGTGTTATTGATTTTATCAATAAAGCGCCAAAATGTATGGTTGAATTTCAAATTGAGATCGTAAATACGGTCGACATGGCCAAACTAACCGTTGCTCAAACGAGTCAGCTCTGGTGCTTTTATATCCCGAGTCGTTGAAGCTCTCTTCGTGTCGCAGACTAGGGAGCGAATCCCACGGTGATCTCCTCGGCTGACCTCCAGGACCTGCTCCTCCCGGACCACTCTGACCTCCCGCAGGATCCTGCGACCCCTGTTGTTGATCCTGTGCGCCATCCGTCTGAATGTCGGAACCATTGACTGCGAGCAGACTCGCCGATACAAGAGGCACAACGATTCGAATTCGACACGAAACTATAAGGAAAATGATAGAATTTAGTAGTACATCATAGTAAGGATAGAATATTTAAAATACAACGATACAATATTAGCATTATTGTCTTTATGTGATAAATATAGTGCAACTCGATACATAGACATATAGGTGCGGTCCATTGAAATCCACACAATACTAAGTCGACTTCCTGTTATTCACCCAATATTGTGAGGTCATATGTTTGATCAGCGTTAAAATCAGATGGATTAAATGCGTACTTTTATAAATATTCGAAAAAAAATATTTTTCTTCATATAAATGAGAAATTATACAAAAAAATATTGAAATATTTTAGGGTTGTTTTTCTACATTTTAATATAGAGAAGATATTCACATAAATTATTGCCTAATATTTGACTGTAAATCTCAACTGTTGTTCAGTAGTCTAAGCATCTGAGAATAATCGATGTTACTAATAACAAAATTATAGCCTAAACCAACCAATATAATCATTTCTTAGGCAACTTATTGTCGTCTATTAATAATTTGTAGAAGCAAATAGCTATATGAGAGTACCAAATGATCAAGTCATGATTTGACATAAAACATTTGGATAAAATCTTTGGACAATCCAAAAAAGTTCACACAAAGCATGCGAATATTATAATTTTACAAGAAGAACGTTTCTGAATTAATTTCGATATTTGAAGTATTTAAAATCCAAATATTTTCCAACATCAGTCTTAAAATTTGCAAATCTGACACATTTTACATTGTGTTAAAATGAATTTTTAATTGGAATCATAAAAGCCTATTGTCCTTTAAAATGCATCAAACATAAGTTATTAAATAGCTTTAAAAAGTATTGAGGATTTTAGAAAAAGTAAAGGCGAAAAGGAAATACAAAGATCACGTTTGTATTATAATTAATACTTTAAAGCACAAATTTCATCCTCATGCATTGCTTAAAATATCACATCAACTTCAAATATATTTTTCAATAAATGAGTAACCCATAGCATACATTTTTACAATAAATTATTTAAAAAATACATGCATTACTTGAAATTATGTATGAATTGATTAAATAAAGCATAGGCTCTTATCACAGAATATTTTTTCCTCAACTATGAATTACAATAATATATACTTTGAGTGTGGAAGAATGACAAAATACCCCTTTTTCACCCCTCTGAATTTATTACCTTAAAAGCATATGTATAATTTATTAAAAGTAAATAGTTATATTCGTAATTAGGATAAAGGATAGCAAGTCATAAACTTAAGCCTTTAAACTGTTTTAATATAAATGCGTATATACTTTGTAATATTTTTACTGAATAAAGATTTAATTAATTAATTAACCTAAAGACAAAAATACAATATAATCCATTTTGAATCACAAAAAATATGTCGGTGTAATATCATCAGACAAAAGGGAGGATATTTCGAAAAAAGAACCTTTTTAATGTGATTTCTCAGGCTTTTGATGAAATTTCAGTTATAAACTGGAGTTCTGACTAATGTGGTCACTTTAAAAATTGAAGTTCGAACTGTTATTCAAAAGTATCTATTACCATATTGTACAAATTATATCGGGGGTTTCAGACTAGAACTCAATAAAAGATGTTGAATTTCATTGTATAAATTTTAACATCTTAGAAAATACACTAGTGATGGATTCTCATTATCTTGCATAAAAATAAATATATTAAAACAGGGATGAAATTATTTAATTGAGAATTTTTCAAGGGGAGGAAAGGACCTTTAAGTGAGCAATGAAATTGTCATTGTTACTTATAGGTGACCCTGCCCGATTTGATCAATCGTCCCAATATTTCCTTTTTTTCAGAAGCAAGAAATTAGGCTAAATCTGAATCATGAAGATCAGTCAGTAATATTTATATTTCCATTCTATCAAATTTATAAACATTTTTCCCATAACTTTACCTGAATCCCAATCATTATAACATGACTACAAGAAATACTCTATCATAAGAACATTCAATCGAAAATGCATTAAATCATATAACAATTGCCTTTATTTTAAAAATATCATATATTTTAATGCTTTTAAAGATTAAATAGAAGACTTAAATTATTAGTAAATGTTAAAAACAAAGATATTTGAGTTGTTTGAGATGTTTCCAAGTTAATTCAAATTCTAAAATTTCTCTTGCAATCCAAAATAATCATAGTGATATTTTTGTACTACTATACCATAGATTTCGTTATAAAATACACATATTTGCAATATCTTAAAAGAAAAATGGATATATATTTGCGAACATTTTTAGAATATCGTCATTTCTTGATCATTTTTCATTTGGTTGTAAGTGGTGTTTTTATCTTAGTTTTTAAACATCTCAGTAGTAAATCTAACTAGTATTATAAACTAGATAAAACTATACAAACCCAGAATTATGATCGCTCATATATCCTTGGTCTCGATCACGAATCCTTTCCCTGGAATGACAAAAATCAATTATAAGCGAGTGTGACGTTTTTGCGTCAAAATAATATTAAAATCAAGCCCTCGAAATATATTACCTTGTATTATGATCGCTAAGATATCCTCGCTCGCGATCTCGTTCTCGATCTCGCATCAATTCGTTACGATCGCTGAAAATGTTCAAACTAATCTTCAATAGCTCATACAAAATTCATATCAAACATCTTATGTCTAAAAATATGAAAGCTCGATTTAAATAAATGCGAAATTTTTTCTAACAATGAATCTCATTATTTTGAGCTACATTTGTGTGAATTTAAATAATGTCAATTTACATTTGTATACATTCATTCCTTACCTGTAATAACCATCCCTTTCGGATCTTTCTCGCCCTACGCTAGGAGGGGGTCTTTCTACGCTAAGGCGATGCGGCAATGGAAGAGTTGAAGATTTAGGACCACTCGGCGGTTGAACAGGACCTTATGAAAAATACAAGCATATTATAATAAAATGAAAGACATCACCATTGAATAAATTCCATTGTATAATCAAGAATTCATACGTCTTCTCGGCGGATAGGGACTTCGTTGTGTTGAACCTGGTAAATTTTCTGCCATTTCTGAAACGATTTTCATTGACAAATTAATATCTTAAAAAAATAAATTAAAACCATATACTTCATTGGCAATCGTTCAATTTTTTTAACGTGATTTTACTATCTTTAACCTAATAAGTACCTAGATTTTCCATACTTTGAGATAGTAAAGCTTCAAAGGTGTGTAGGCTATAGCTTTCAGCATCCATTCCTTTGGCCAACGTATTCCTCAAATGCATTTCATATTCCAACAGTAAACGTGATGTTGGAGATCCTGGTGTTGGTGTAACATTTGATTGTGGAACTTGCTGCAAAACATTATTCATAAACATTAATACACTTTAGAAAATTTGCAATAAATTTGGCTACGTATAAATAAAGATCGACTGTTCTGAAAGCTTTGATTGAAGTCACTTTTTTTATACAAATTGGCTTATTTTCTATGAAAATAATTATTTCACATATTAAACCTATTATTTGCAATGACAACTGTATTTATTTATATTGATTAAAAATATCTCAATAGTTATGAAAGATAATCAAAATAGATCATAAATACTTTTTTAAAATATATTTTCGCATATTATCTCAACTAAGGACCTTAACATCACCTTGATTTATAAATAACAGATATGTCCCGTTCAATAACTCAAGCAATGTGATTTAGGATAAACAAGGACAAATTGTCTGACATCAAAACAACAAAGAAATATGATATCTATGTAATGAATAGACTAACAGTACATAATAATTAATAATGGTTGAAAAGATGACATTTTGACGTAAATAAGCAAGAGGGTGTATCAATGACGATATTCGATTCGATATTATATATTAATCTCATATTTTTCGCTTTTATATGATATAACTTGACATTATATTGTATTTAATACCGAAAAAAATATTCATTATAACAACATGATTGATGTAAAATTATTGGAATATCGATTATTTAAATTTGCGATTTAAGCATTTTGTATCATATTTTAGCACATCCAGCTCAGAACTTTCATTATAGTCTGTATATAGATTTAACGCACTCCAAAGAATGTTTTTACTTGATGATGATGGCCGCGTCGTTGGAAATGCGGTGGCTGATCCTGATCCGAATTGCCATTGGAAGAACTAGGAGTGGTAGCATAACATTGATTATCAAACATCACATTATCAGACGGTGGCGATAGATCTCGTTCCAATTCCAAATACAACCCTCTTCCTGGATATCCAGTGGTCGCCCCAGTCGAACTGATTACGCTGGCGGTGCTGCTGACAGACTGCTGACGACCGATTTCGTGCGAAGATCTGAAGCAGACGATTGGTATTTTATAGCGTTATTTCGATTTGACATTTGGGTTAAAATTATTTCGACGGATATCGTACCTCGATCCTAAAAAGCGTCCAGATTGTGTGCTCTGACGTCCTGCTGTATTGTTATTAGAAGGAGGATGGTGTGCCCCATAAGGACCATAGGGGCCATAACGCCTACGACCCACTTCTGGTGACGTCACAGGACTTTCAGTAGAAGGCATCGGTTTCAACATACGCTTAAGGGTTCCTGAATCTAATGAAATACCATTTTGAGTACCTGTAACATTATACGAAGATCAATACACGTTCGCATGTACATGCCTTTAATTTTGAGAACATTTTATGAATATTAATATTAAACAAATTTACTTACCGACATTCATATCTTCAGTACTCTTAGATTTAGACCGACGAGCAGTGCTTGTATTATTGTTCATGATGTTATGATGATGAGCTCTCATCTCGGCTTCGCGCACCTGAAATATCAAATTTCACTTTTTAACAATTCAATCCCTTTAATCGACTTTAATAAGGTTAAACAAATCGATTGACCGTAGTAATGAACGGTAATGTCACGCTTATGCGATGAAATTCACTCAAAGACTAATGTTAAGGGCTGGTTAATTGGATTGGTGATTGCGTGCAATGATAATCTTGAAAATTATAAATACAGGTCTTCATAAAAGCCACGGTATTTTAATACATCGACACATTAATTAGTTACAAATTATTTGTATATGAAACAGCTATGGTATTTATTATACAAACAAGAATGAAATCTTGACGAGAAGATGAATACCTTATAAGTAAAATGACGTGATTTATAAATCGAAGAGAGATCGATAAAAATACTATTTCCATCTATAAGTTATTATACTTAACATACAATTTATTTATTAATATATGATTCAAATTTATAACTCTAATAACTGATTTATAATTGATCACTGCACTTGTAATACGGATATAATTACCATGTCCATATCGCCATAGTCGATGCTTTTTGCTGATGTCAGCACATGATGTAGATGTTCCTTATTAGAAGACCGAGTGATAGTTCCAGAAGACTTGGAAGACGTCGATGTAAGAGTTCCACCTGCTTGGACACCTTCAGATTTAAGCTCTTGACCGCCAGATTGACTAGAAAGTCCCTGTGTTGACTGAGATTCATCATTTGCTCCGATCTGAAAAGCACATCATCATCCCGTTCAGATAAAATCTATTCAATTTAATTCAATGTTTAATAGTTGATGTATTTATCTTACGTTATTTTGAGTACCAACCGAAGCTGTTACTGTTTTGGGAGCTGTTGGAGTATTTCCGGTCATGGTGGAAGTCTCTTGGGATTTTGTGAGCCTTGTGCTTTGGGTGCTCTGACCGACTCCTTCTCCAGATCGGGTGGTTCCTATGACATTTAAAAAATAATTTAATTCCCACAAATCGGCAATACTGTAAATTTTAATCATTTTTATATTTATTTACCTTTTGGTGGTGGTGGATGTCCAGCTGCTGGTGTTGGTAAAGTAGTTCCGCTAACATTATCATACAAGGATGTGCTAGAAGTAGCTGCAGCTACTTTTTCGCTGGCCGTAGCTCCTGGAGCACTACTCCTGGTGTCCGGTCTCTGTAGCTCTTGCTGTTGTGCGTGGCAAAGTTGATGATCCTGTAGGATAAAATTAAACTATGAATACTGTCCATCAAATCTTCAAAGCATTGAATAAAAGTCTTCTTTATATTTGTTGATCAAAAAATCATTTAAATCATAACTACTTCTAAATGAAAGATTTCATCTTCTTAATGTGGTACATCCATTATTGTACGTAGGCAATTTCATCAGTACTTACTATAAAAAATCCAGAAAATTAGGGTAAATCTGGATTGAGATGATCAATCGAAAATATTTATATTTCTTATTTTCTCTGGGGATTAATTTAGCATTATAAACCCAGTTTGTGTTGTGTTTTAAATTCACTTTTAAATGATGTTTTCATTCTTTTTCCATTGACATAAAATACTTTTAGTGTTAATGTATGTATGTTTGCATCCTAATTTGATATTGTAATTATTCAATGCAATCAATTATTTAACGTTAATATTATTCATATAGATATTCTGGTTGTATAGGATTTGTATGTTGATGATTATTTTGATAGTATGATCAATTCCCATATTCGCCAAGTCATTTCGAATTGGTTTAGTGCACATATAGGCCATACATTTACAATCTACAATGGCAACAATCTCACAATTGAAATAAATTAAGCTCCAGCTACCAAATTGTCAGCGGCTCAGAGTAAATAACACCAGGAAGAAAATTATGTTTGTATAACAAAGTTTCTCGAGAAAGCGAAGATGGAAGTAGGCCAGGAAGGTATGAACCGGGGGTGGCAAACTGCAAAGCGAAAGGGATGAATTGCAATTTATAAACAGCTCACATCCGTTTCATACGACGCCGTTCTTTGCGTTTAATCGCATCAAATTTTAATATTGAGTGCCGAAGAAAATTATCCCAGGCAAGATTGTATGAAAAGGTGAATAAATTATCAAAATTTCGCAACAACGGAACAACAGGGTAATGCATACGAAATTAAATTAACTCACTGTATCGAGGATCTTGCGCTCTCAGACGATTGTACTGCTCTGCCGTCATACAAGTACACTGCGGCTCCCTGCATAAATAATAATACAATCAATATTATTCATGTAAATCCACAAAATAGCACTTAAATCTAATATGAATTCATCAAAGACCATCAGAATTATTTTTATCAAAATTTAATATGATTTACATGCAGTATTAGCGGCCAAAATGGAGCCTGGCAAGAAAACACTTTAAGCTCTGAGGTCTTAGAATTTTATATTTTAAATATTCATAGATTATTCTTCAGCATTCTCCAATTCATGAATATTTCAGTGACTTGTGAATGAAGCCCAGGTGCTCATAGTGTTCCGATGGATTCGGAATTAATTTTATATAACGCATTCAAAATATATGTTGCTTCTACGTTACTTATCCCTTTTAAAATAGCCAAAATTATATCCAATCTAAGTGCTAAATATAGAGGAAGCATTTTTAAATAATGTCACTGTTTTCACTGCTTTAAAACATTAAAATCTTGGAATCAATACATGATAATCTCAATATAATCATTGAAACGTATTAGAACATTATTTAAAGATCATCCTTATATTATCATGGCAATTCAAATTTACTATTGCTATTTTGGACATTTGAATCAATATTTCACAAAAAATCATTTTTATATGAAATACTGTTCCAAATAATTAAATCTATTTTATAAAATATTTTGGAAGTTAAACCTGGCTCTATTAGGACTTGCTGGTGTTGATACAGGCTTCCTCTTGGCTTTCGGTTTCTGTTTCCCATTCGGAGCATCTTTGAGGCTGTAGCTCGAAGAGGCCTTCCTGGCAAACTTGAACTGCGGCGACTGCAATTCGTCACGCTGACGTTTGAATGCAACACCAATCTCTTTACATACAAACAACGGCAAGGGGGTGCAATAAGGGGGCATACATGGGGAGGACTTGGATATAAAATATGTGATAATAAAAGTGCCATATTTCAAATAACGTGCAATGAGCTGGGGGGCACTTTAGCATACAATAACAATAATAGCATAGTAGGGGATGAAGGATCAAAATAATCAGATGTGCTTATTTTACAATATATATTCTTCAGCAAAATTAATCTTTGACAATTCACAAAACAATAATGCTTAGTATATTGAAAAAATGGACTACTAATTTATCATTCAAATTCAAATTTTATTTTATTTTTCAAAATGTGTATTTACCATATCAACATATTTAATATTCAAAGATTTACGTTACATTTCAATATAATTACGCATTTTGAAAAGCAAAAATTCAAAATCTCTATTTTCATCTTAAATTTCAAAAGTCTTAATAATTGATCGATAATAAAATTTGAGGTGCTAATTGAGGGGGGGCATATATAGTAGTAAAGAAATTGAAACTTACGCAGCATTCTCGAAATTGTTTCGCATCTATCGGGGATGTAAAGTTCAATCCCCATGTATCGTTGGTCATTGGGTCTTTCCAGTATACGAAGCATTCGGAGGCTTGTCCTATCCTAGTTCCTGTGGAAAAAACGAAAAAACCCATACAGTAATCAGATTCCTGAATTATAATAATACGATTGCGTATCCACGGAGACTGGTCACGCGTACTGTAAACGACAAAAGCGAATCCATACTTGGGAGCAAGTATTTCTTTGGCGAATTTTGTCATACCCCAGAGGACCCTCCCGGGGCACTTTGTATTGTGATCCTTTCCAGAGAGATGAACACATTTTTCTGTCTACTTTATCCCCTTTCACGTGCTTTTTTCTCACCTTTTCCCTTTTTTTTCAAAAACTCCGTTCGACTGCGCGTAGTGCCTTCTACAATTCAATTAAGGTGGCGAAAATTTCGCACTCTACTGCATAAACCCACAATTACTAGTCATTCCCAATTTTTACTAACATCCTAAAGGATTTAAATAGCCAATCCGTTTGATAAATATTTAAAAGGCACATTACAACCCTAATCTATCCATTTTCAGAACGCATAATTACAATGTATGGCATCAAAATGCAGCAAAAAGAATTTAAAGCTTAACTGCTGTTGTATTATCCTGCCAAAAAACTTATAGCGAATATGATTTGCATAATATATGCCTGGGTGAATCATGAAAATAGTATTTACGATCATTAAAAAATGTAATAGTTGCATCAATTATAACTGTGTTTAATGCATTTCATACGAATTATAAATGCATTTTCATTATTATTCAAAGCGAAATAAATCTATTAAAATTATTATTATTTTTAAATAATTTTATAATACACCCATAGATCGAAAATCATACAAATCAGTATGATTTTCTTCCAGATTCTAAGAATTTATGTTCTCAGTTTACTATTAAAAATGATACACTTTATCATTATATTTATTTACATTATGAAGTATAACTACAATAGTGGATGAGTTTGATATTTTAAATTTGGCAAAAAAATCAATACAAAATACTTATTGATTGGTTTTTTTTGTGATATTTTCGAAACGATTTAGTTTCAATTCATAAACTGCGAGTCAGTCTTTCCAAGTCCACTCGTGCACGTTGAAAGGTCTATAAGGACTTGGAAAATTGTCGTGAGGGTGGTGGCATTTGAAGGGTGGGTCGTTCGGAGCAATCTGAGGCCCAGTTAATTGTGTTTGCCCTCTCTAACCACGGATCATTGAGAGAGTCTCTATGTTTGGCCAAGAAAGTGCATTGGGAATTTACCCAAACACTCAGACGTGCTTTAAAATTCTAATGTTAGCTCGAACAAGATCTAATGATATGACGAACTTAATAACCTCAGCTGTTTAATAATTGCAAAGAAACTGCAACTTTTGAGTGCAACTATATATATGCATATAAAATATATACATATATATCCCTGTAAAATCCCTCCCAACTATCAAATATATAGTAAATATTATAAAATGATTATCGTAAATATCGTTATTTTATGTACGGCATAAAATATTAACTACAATATATAGTATTCTATATTAAACATGAAAGATAATTAACTGAGATGAATTTTTAGATTTTTTTCAATTATTTAAGCTAATCTTACCACAGATCTTCATGAACAAAATGCCATGAATACCCTCAAAATAATAGAGGAATTATATGAAAATTCCATAATTACAAAGATAGAATAAGCAGTCAGATCATTCGCAACAAGAACATCATCATTTCCTTTTTTGTTGATCTAAATAAGTTGACTCCCGGTTGAATAGATTTCTTTATTTTTGCATTCGCAAGAACATAACGATGTTGATAATATATAATTCTGAGATGTATTTAAGCGTCATGGTCCTTGCTTTAACTCGACATCATCCTTACAAAAAGTAGGTTGACGATATTCAATCGATGAATACAAATATGATTTTATAATGTGTCTATCTGTCTATATTAGTAATTTCTTCGCTTTTTAACCGACCTCAAGCAAAGAGTGCATTTTTACTCTTATATGAATTACCTCTTTCCTGCTTCAAATATATTATACGAGGTCTGCTCAAAAAATACGGTGAAAGAACTTTTAGAGCCGCAACTGATGCAACGCAACATTCATTTCATGTCATATGTCTGATAGCTTGATCCGCTGAGACAGACTGTATCTAGTTTATACACGTTATGACTAGTTAGTCAGTCTCCATAGCCACTAGGGTGAGGTAGTGTTTATCGCGTCTGTCGCAGAAGAAAAATCGTGTTTCAGTTTGCACACAATTGAAGGATCGTCTTCAAGAATATTTGGACTTAATGACCAAATTTATAACTGTAGATAAAATTTGGGTCTATGGCTATGACCCTGAGATAAAAATGCAGTTCCCAGTGGAAAACTCCTGACTATCTTCACCCTAAAAAGACACGTCAGTCAAAGTCGAACATCAAGACCATGCTCATTGTTTTTTTTAAATACTGAAGGCATAGTGCGATCAGATTTTGTTCCAAGAGGAACAACTGTAAATTCTGAATTTTACAATGGCGTAGTGCAACATTTCCGAAATGAAATATGAAGAAAGTGACCAGAAAAAATAAGCTAATGGCTTCCTTCTTCATCACGACAATGCACCGTGCAACATGTCGCTTTGAGTTTTTTGCTGGAAAAAATCTTCCTGTGTATCCACATCCACCTTAATCACCAGATTTAGTACCATGCGATTTCGGGCTCTTCCAAAAAATAAAAACCGTGCCAAAAGGAAAACATTTTGACGCCATTCCTGACATTGAGATGGTCACGAAAGAGCAGCGGAACGTCCTTCCGAAAGAAGCCTTCCAAAAATGTTCCATCAGTCATCGATTCAACGTTGGGATAAGTCCATATCTAGCCAAAGACAGTAATTTGAAGGAGATTAATTCCATTTTCATATAAACTTATTACTTTGTTTATAATAAAATTATTCACCATATTTTTTAACAGACCTCATATTTCGTTTGTGATCGTCGTGAAGTGAGACTTGACTATAACTGTTGGATGTGGGAAATGTCAGAAAGAAAAGAAGAATCGTTGGTATTCTCTCCGTCGCATACAGATAGACACGTTACGCGCATGCGCCGCGCCGCCTACTCATAGCAGCATAACGCAACTACTAGATAAGTAGCTCGCCTATTTTATTATATATTACACAACCACATTTTCTTCTTTTAGTTAATCCCTGGGAGCTAATAAGCTTCAATTCTACCGCGCGAGAATCCCACATATATTTTTTGTTCTTAGCAAGAACGATTTTATTCTGTTATTTAATGATTTTCATTAAGTAACTTGTAAGCATCTAATTTCGAAACATTATTGGAGCTGGATCTAGAGTATTAATATAGCGTTACAGTTACGGAGCTTCTGTATTATGTAAATGAATCAATAAATCTGATTTAAATTCAGATTATGCGGATCTATATCGAAAACAAACCGACGTTGAAAATATTTAATTTTTTCCATATGAATTATTCAATATCATTTTGTGCCATCTTGTCAAATATTTCATTTATACTTGTATCAAAATATTATCAAAGGTGAAATATTTACGGTTCCCCCGACACGGCCGCATCTCCCAGAAATTTTTCAACGTCTTTCTGGTCCCGTTATTACTTAAACCTGAAGGAGGAAAGTTTGTCACGCTCCCGAGGGAGAGAGCCGCATATAATGCATATTCGAAACCACCCTTCAACAATTCATCCTGATAAAATAACCAACGCGCTGAACAAAACGACCCAGGAGGGGATGTTATTCATTTTTTTTTTAATCTTTCAACAAAATTATGCCATCCCATTGTCGATTTCATTTAACGCGATTCGCACTCTTTTGTATTAGTTGAATTATTTTTTAATTGTATTACGACTGAGAGTCATAAATCACAGTAATAATAAAGACGATGATAATGACAGGAACAATGATTTATTTTTACAATGTTTTTTATTATTAATTTAAGTCTTTTGTTACTGAAGCAAGGGCGATATGATGCTTTTGCATAAGTAAACGGCTCTGTCAACAGATAAGATTTATTGCGTACCTTTTAAAATTTGATGCCAGAAAAAATCTCATATACCGAACATCCTTTGTATGAAGCGATTTACATTTTATTTTCCACGGTATCAGAATTTAAATATGAGAAAAAAATAGTTTGATGGAAATAATAATTATCCGTTTAAATTTGGGAGATATCTGGGGAGTTGAGTTAATGACCACATTTCCTATATTTCTTCCGCCGTAGTCCCCACAATCTACACACGACGTAGTCATTAATCAACTCTGAAGCGAGTACACAGTTGTAAATCGCTTTTCAATCCTTCATGAGCTGATATCTCTGATAACAGATTCCAATACCCCATTTATCTTGTCCCTTGCAGTCATTCTCAGCTTCATTGCTATTTTCATAGCAGTTTATTGCTTAGTAAGGGTTCACACATATTTTTCTTTCGAAAATAAAGAGCTCATTTGCAATAAAATATATTTATCGTCACACAAATGATTTCATTAAATAGATAAATCCATCAAGCTAATGTAAGCAAATGGTCACAAAATGAGGGTATCATCTAAAGTGTGGCGCAAAAACATCAAGCACGCTATAACATATGCCATCACCTGCACAAACTCACCGCGTCCGCATTCATCCAAAATTAATTTCATGACTCAAATTCACTTACCAGGCTGCAGCAACCGTACATCGAGTATCTTGTCCACTTGTGAGTTGTAGGCCGTGATGTGGAAGACGCATTCCGGTGAATCTTGGATGCAAGTGATATTTACGGGAACCAGATCTTCGGAAACTTGCTGCCATTTAACAGTTCCCGCACCACTCGCCGATACATGAAAAACTTCAGCCCAGAGCCTGAAAACGCAAGAACATTATTAGCAAGATTCAACAATGAGAGAGCAAAGACGTCGGCGAAATATCTCCTCCCGAAAATAAACATCCCCCCGACGGATTTTTATTGTAGGGCGCAAACGAGGGAATGGCGTGATGAACAAATTGATATTGTTCATAGAGTCTCACAAATCTCTTTTTGATTCGCTGCTCTTGCGTACATTGATAAGAAAGGAATTTGTAAATCAAATAGAAATTAGGAAAATCAGATTGAAATATTGAATTATGAGACGAATTAGTCAATTCAATTCGACAACCCTCAATGTATTTTTCATCCTTATCTCAACATAGCTACTAGGAAAAGATGGAAATACATCGACTTTGAAATATTCAAGTGAATTTTTACTTATTAATATTTAATTATATTTAAAACTACCCAAACTATCGATGACAAGCGATGATTTCTAAAAATAATATAAAAATGTGATATAAACCATTTTTAAACATAGATTTTGATCGTATTTCATCCATCAAATCAAATTATAGATAATATAATTTAAAAGCAATATAAATGAGAAAAAAATATTCATCCCCTAAACGAAAAAGAATATATATTAGTAACAATATATTTTAATTCAGTAGAACCTCGATTATCTGGACTAATTGGGGATGAAAGTAGTTCGAATAACGCAAATCTAGATTATCGAAAATAATCATAATTGACAGGGAAAGTATGAATAATTTTTCATTTGTCTGGATTTACATACAGATACATATATAATGCATTATTTTTTATTAAAAGGATCAATGATCGATTTTGGCGTTGAGCTAGATCTTCTTTTAGAAGCTGCCAAATTGCGAACACTCGAATAAGACATATAAGTTGTCCTGAATTCTAAATACATCTTAATCTAAATACTGAAAAGCTTCAGAGTGTATAGGACCAATATCTTCCCTCTCGCAAATCTCTTCTTTATCTTCTCGACCTTGTTCTTCTGAGGCAGATATTTCTTTGATTATTTCCTCATCATTCAAAATTTGAAATCCAAGATCTTATTTATCGAAATTAAATCACTCGGTTACATCTTCTTCGTCGCATTCAGCATATATAGAAATTTGTGCTATCGCTTCTGCAATGTCTCCTATATCAGGTTCTACTGTGTTACTGGAACTTACTAATGGTCTTTTCAAAATTTTGTTGCATGAGCATCTGGGTTTCTTTAATTTTCTCATGATACGTTCTTTACTAGTTTTGTACCCAAACGAATTATTTTTACGTCTTGATGCTAAAGAAGTATTTGATAATTTTTTTCCAATTGAAACCAGTCTCATCAGCATTGTATATAAACTCTTTGTCAAATCTTTTCTTCTCTAAAAATAGCTTCAATGTGTTTGCTGAAGGTATGTCAGCAGAAGGCTTTTCCCCATTAATTTCAAGTTCCCTGATACCATGTCGTCCTTTAAATTTTTCAAGCCAGTCTGAACTTGTTTTGAAAGTGAAATATTCATTTAATTTTGTATTCAAAAATATTGCTTTTTCACACAGTAATGGACCAGCTATTGGCTGTCCAATTGATCATCTTTGTATGAACCACATAAAAATACACTCTTCAACTTCTGTATTTGCTGATTTTATCATAAATTTACGCTCTGAGCTTCCATCTTCTGATATTAAACAATTTTTAAAATTTGTAATATTCAATCCATCTCGTAAGTGAGCAAAAATGGACACAATTCTCCACGTGCAAATCGGATAATCGAGGTTCTACTGTACAAAGACCAGCAAGTCATAATTTTCACTTAATATTGATTCAAATAGTATGAATGTGACTATTTTCTTTAAATAGGTCCTAGTAGCTTTACAATGGACTACATGTGGCTGCATTATGATGATGCTCTAAATTCAAACGAATTTGCTTCTTTTTGGTATCCAAATATTTCATATGATAAAAACGACAGTTCTTATAGATACCATGAATATTTTATAATAAAAAAATAAATACAAAATAGTTTTACCTGAGCAAGTGGCCATCCCGGCGGCGAGAGCTTTGGAAAGGCCCATCTTCGTAACGATAGGCCTTGCGGATGAGTGGCGCACAAGAGCAAGAAAGCTTGTTGCCCATCACGCCGCGCTGACCACACTCGCCGCACGTCAATGTACCTCCTGAAAATTACAAAAATCATTATTAAAAATAATTTTAAAAAATATTTTCAATACAAGAACATCCCTTGAGGTGGCTTTGAATAGAGCAATAAGCTCATATATCGAAGTAAGCGGGTTAAACTTCTTAGGGAAAAAATGTATATATTTTTAATTTATTTCATATTAAATTTAATCGGGTTATCCTATTTAAAAAGGCAAGTATGTTAGTGTGTAAACTAGCGTATGAGTATAGTAATGGGGCATAAAAACCAATTAATTACGGAAGGCAGTGATTAAAGGATACCGAGCAACTCCATCCTGGAGCCCTGTTGTGGTTGCGTATTCATCCATTACAATATTTAGAGATCTTCCCTTCCACACATATTTTTAGCGTAATTAATCTACCGAAATTTAGCCGATTAAACGCCAGTCTTAAATATCCAATTTAACATGCATTTATTGCGAAAAACTTCATCAATTTCACTGGATCTGATGGATGTAAATTGCAGTTAATTATCAATTTAAGCAAATAAATTGAGGCTTTTATGCTGAAATTTTTATGCTTGCAACATAGTGATAAAATCAAAATATTCGGTCCGTAGCTCTCTGACGGTTGTACTTAAATGACTGCTGCATGTCATTATAATGTGATGAAATAAGTACGCAATAAATCGCGAAAAGTACGCTCGGTTTATCCCCAACCAGCTTTTCTTATTTTCCTCTTCATCATCATTTTTCATGCCATTTGGCGCTGTTCATGAGCAACTTTTAAATTATATATCTCTGACAGTAACAATATGAGAGTTTCTAAAATGATATAAGAAATTGCTTTTCATCTGTCCTTGTATAAAATAAGGGATGATGAGATTTATTGGGACCTTTCTCAGACTAAAATAACAAACCAAAAACAATGATTAATCTGATCATCAAAATGTAATTCGATGATAGACGATCCTGCAACTAGTTTTAATTTAAGATCAAAAACGAATTTTACTTCAAATATTAAGCTATGTTTGTGTAATATATAATAAAATAGACAAAGCATTGATCTATTAATTGCTTTATTCTATGTATAGATACTATTGTGTCTATAATGTGTGTTACGGAGACGGAGGGAGTACAAACGATTTTCCCTCTCTTTCCAACCAACTCCTGCTTTGAGTTTCACTTTTCGTGACGGTCAAACTAATTTATCAAAAAACCATTCAACGTCAATTTTCTTCCATTGTACGACTGATAGCGACCCACCAAGTCAAAATCAATACTTTATGAACTAAATAAATAAGGGATGTTATCACCTGAGGTCCCGTGGTGTCACCACATCCCCTCGGCGCGCGAGAGCGAGTGTCCGCGGTTGAGGCTCTGCGAACGCTGCGTGCCGTGACGATGATGGTGGTGATGTTTACCACCGTGCTGAAAAATGAAAAAGAACTTATTTTATACAAATTCAAAAATCTTTAATTTCAATTCTGAAAATTCGTTACACTACTGTGAAAGATAAAACTAAATAAAATTGTGTCAGATGGTGTTTTCATCATCTTGATATTCATTCCTATTTATCCACATTAACACTCTGTGAGCAAGATGTTCTATATCGACTGTCGGAACATTTCTTAAATGATACACATATAAATTATTATATTACTAGCTGGTACCCGACGCGTTGCGTTGTTGCTTTTATTATAAATATGAACAAACGTCGATTTTTATATATAAAATCTACTTAAATTTAATTTTACTATACCTATATTATTCAAAAAAGTGCATACAATAAATTGGACAAGTTTCATTGCAATCGAATGAACGGTATGGCAGTGCATAAAATACGAACAAACAAATTTTTATTTTTGTATGCCTATATATGACTATGCTTATGTTACTTGCGCGATTTTTAGCAATAAATGAACGAACTTTTATCGAAATCTGATTAACGGTATGGCAGCGCATTTCGTACGAATAAAGTCCAATTCATCTTTATATGTTAGAAGATAATGATTAGATAGCTAGATTAATTGACTATATTTTGATAAAGACACTTTACTATTGAAGATCTTATATATTTTGGAAAATATAACTAGAAAATAGGCCAATGCCAATGTATGTTGTCAGCTAGATCATAATTTACTAGCTTCCCTCTATTGTCAAAGTTAATCCACTATAACAAAGCGCAATAATTTGTTTATAAATATTTACTGGTTATATTAACGGGATACTGAAAAATGAGCTACATCCTAAGCTCTACAACATCCAAGATAAAAGGATACGCATAAAAAATAATGTTTAAGGGAGCAAAAATTTACTAATAATTTAAAACAGCGAATAGCCACGAAAAAGTGAAGACCTGTTTAGGCCATAGTTTGCGATAACAACTACCAAAGGTTGTTTTTTCTTCATGTTTTTGAGTTTGTGTTTAACAAAAATCATCCCCTCATAATCGAATATTATAATTATATTAATCAGCAGGCCATTGATACTCCCAGAACCCTTTTGCCCAAAAAATGATAGTACATGAAATAAAAGCACAATAATACAACAATGAAGCCATATTTATACTATATGGCTTAGTTATAAACGCAACATCAGCTTCCTACGTAAATTAGGGTTGAAAATACACCCATTTATAAATCCGAATCGAATCAAATGTCGAAGCATTCGATCAAGTTTATAAAATAAATAATTTATTTTACAATAGCCATTTTAATAATCTATGCTCGATTTTGAATTTATTCATATTTTTGCATATCAGAGTAGTTTTAGATTTATACGTTAATGGTTTATAATCTTTTAGAGCCATGAAATTGGTATAAATCTGATCCATAATATAGATTCGGATCCAAATCTTAGATATCAAATAGATCTTAATCATTATTGATCAATCAAAATTTAATATTTTTGAATTAAAAAATACTGAATATTTAATAATAATAAAATTACAAATACATTTTGGCACATATTTACAATATTTACATTATGACAACACTTGGTCAAATATTACCAAACTGGTATATTTGCATATTAAAGTGTATAATACAAATTCTATGCTCAATTACTTATCCTCAATAAATTTGCACAGCAAATATATTAAAAATCAATTAAAAACTCGACGCAAAGTGACCAATGTCAAACATTAACAGCATCATAATTTCACATCAAATATGTAGTTTTTCAGTGTTTCACGATACGACTTTAAAAGAAATGTTTAATAACAAAAGTTTTTGCACTAATACAGACCTTTTCTATTGGCCCACTAGATACTTATCCATCAGTTGGGTATTAAGAAACGTTTCGGGTTTATTAGCAACACTCAGAGCGATAATTTTATTAATTCAAGTCATAGGGTATTCGAAGAAAGAATAGAATCTAATTAGAAGTTGCTTGTTATTGAAGCCTAAACTCGAAGTGAGAGCGCCAAACTTTGTTTAGAAGTGAAGAATTCGCTTTACTAACCAAGTAAATTCGGATACAGCTGAATCTATCTCTTTGTGCTGAAGCACTCTGCAATGATCTAAGATGTTCAAATCTGGACCATTATATAATTTTAAATAAACATTTATTGGATAAGAGTATTGTTTTAATTGTGATTCGATTACAAAAATTAAAGTTCCCCTTATATGCTATAAATCAATGCTACTAAAGTTCATCTTTTTAAAATGAAACATACATGAGAATTTCTAAGGGAAATCTATTTCATAGAATGGCCTTCCACATGTATAATAATAAAGCTAGAAACTTATTATTTGAATATTGTAGCTATATTTACATAGGGGAGGATCTATGAATGAGTAGCGAAATTATCACTATTTTAAAATTATAGCACCAACGATCTCATAACTGTGCTAATGATAGAAAAATAATCATTATCTGGATTTTAAAAAGAATCTCTATTATAAGAGTTTAGGATTTACACTATGTATTTTTTGCAATTAGAAAAATAAATAACATAAAATTGTAATTGCTTAACACATTAAATACGGGGAATATCGCTCGCGTTTGCACCCTGACGTGGACAATTTTCAAGGGGACAAATTCTATAGGGAGAATTATACTGGAAAAAAATATTTATAAAAATTAAACATGGTTTTTGATCTTATGTGTATTGGATTGGGCTCAATTTAAAAGAAAATATTTTCAATAAATCTTCATAAGCTGATTAATATGAAGTAATATTTTAAACTGCTTAAATCTTTCCCTTACTTTGCTAAAAATACCCGCGCGCTCCGATGATATGTATTTGGTACACCATATGAAAAAAATATTTAAAAACCACAACATTATTAGAGTCAATTATGGCAAATGCATCACAGGGATCTTCAAATAATTTTGGTACGGTAAAAAATGTATCCCCCAACTCGATTTAATACCCTACTTTGGAATAAACATGCAATAATTAAGGGTTAATAGTCGATTTTTTTGTTGTTGCATAAATTGTATCCATCCAATATAGTGTAGAATGTGTGGATAAAGTGATTTTCTGTTATTCGGGATCGTTTGGAAGTTACAAATTTGAAGAGGCGAAGGTTTGAAGCGTTCAATCACTATGAGGCGGAGAATGCCCAATAAAGAAGCTTTATATTATCCGAACACATTTCTTGTTTCGAATATAACGGTTAGTTTAGTCTTGACTGAGCACCCAAACGTTCAGAAAAATTGTTCCAGACAAATTCCAGAAAAATTGTTCTACAAATATTCTACAGACGCAAATCCTCAATATCAAAATTATCCTGCAAGCGAAGACTACAGTTGGTAGGCGAACTCAATAATTTCCACCACCATAAACCACCTTTGACTGCAGAAGTTCAAAAACTCATTACAACAGTCTATGAAGATTTATCACGAGATTAACTGTTGACCATATGTTTAGGAGCACAAACACAAAATAACAATGAATCATTAAATTCATTGACGGGGATTTTAGCTCCCATACGCCTGCATTCTGGCACAAAGATCATTAAAATAGCAACTCTTCTTATCGTGATTATCTTCAATGAAGGATTTAATGCCATTTTGAAAGTTTTAGTTATAATACGATGTCAAATTGACCACGTAATGAAGTGCATATCTACTGTTCCGAATGTCTTCGCTAAAACAACTAAAACTGATGCTGGGGAGCAACAATCGGCTTTTCAAGATTTTTATGAAGAAACTGAAGTTTTACTTAATAGAACAGATATAGCAGATTAAAGATGATTCAAAATTTTCTTGGTGATAAACGAATTGGAATCTTTAAATGCGTTTTTCTCAAAACTACATCAAAACCAAGTAGAAAATTTCGAAGAACGCCAAAATAAATGCTGCATAAATTCATGCTGCATGAAAATGAGTCTAAACGACTAACAGTCTGTCACTGTCACACTTAATGCAAGCCACTTCAAGTTGCGTGATTCTATCTCTATCCCTGTGTCGAGGAGCTGATGATTTTTGATTAGGTGAATTTAAAAAATCCTAAATAAATAATCAAAGGCATTTTAAATGATCACGTCAATCTTGACGGCCCTACAGTCGTCACCTTAAAAGAAAATAATAATTGTATAAATACAGAAAATACTTGGGAGAGGAGAAAGGATGATTAGATCATAAAAGGAAAGGAAGTGAAGTTTGTCTTACTTATTTTATTAGGCCGTTACGGATCCAGAAGGACTGATGTCGTCCTTTCATCGCAGGAGAAAAGTCACTTAATTTGCTACGCTCATACAATTTAAATACGTCTACTTCTGTAATGTAATTGCGAAATCTCATGATTGAGCTTATCAATGTTTCAAGCTATTTTCGCCTACTTTCAATTTCGAGACAATTCACTGATAAATTACTACAATTTGTAAAGCGGATGCTGTTGTTTTATACGGCATAAAATTGACAAACATTAAGATAACATACAACAGATGAATGTTTGAAAAAACAGAATTTATTTTCGGCTATCAATATTTTTTGCAGAGAAACGCGCCATGGAAGCTAGAATTAATTTATTATTTAATGTCTCTGAGATATATATTTCAGGCATAACTTTCTAGCTTGGTGTTGGTGCAGAAATTCGCGGACTTTACTAATGGAAATCGTTTCCTCTCTTTAAACAACTTTATACAGAAATTTATCTTCGGTCTTGTTCCTCGTCCTTTCATTGGTCCAGGAGACCGCTCAGTTAGACGTCTACATCAATTATTGCGGAAATAAATCTTAAGGCGACCATTGTTCATTGGTTTTTAATTCCATTTCTCTCTGCGGTGCGTCTTTTAATGGACGTCGTTTGACAAAAATGAAACCGTCATTTGAGTAGCTAACCGAAATGTGGCAAAATTTCACCTTCCTATCTAAATTAATATCGAATAATATTTCTGTTTAAATTCAACATTATCTTTGATTACGCCTGTCAACAATTTTTGGGCCCCCCCACACTCCAAATCGATATTTTTTAGAGACAATTATAAATTGGATGTCAAATTTGACAAACACATTTACGTTAAATTATTTTAAATCGATTCATAACCAAAACAACAAAATTTCATGATAGCTAACTGAAATTTGATATTTTATATTTTAATAAGGGGACCGAAAAGTAATTAAAATTTCTTCAGTGAGCTCTTTCACAGTTAATTTATACTGTCAAAAGCTTTAGTTCAATCGAAGAATAAAGGCAAATAAAATACTAAAACAATCACTTGTCATACTCATAGGAATATTTTGAAACTAAACAAGTGTCAACGGTGGTTTAAACAGTTTAAAAAAGGAAATAAGTATCTCAAGAACGTCGCTCGAAATGAATGACCCCAAAAAATAGATGAAGATATTCTGAAGTCAATAATGAAATCAGATCCTCGTTAAACAATCGAAAAAATATAATTTAAGATCGGTTGTCAATGATCTACAGTTAGAGATCATCTTCGCCGTATAGAAAAGTTACACAAACGAGGAAATTTGGTTCCTCATAAACGCTCGATCTATAATATATAATATATATCGAAGAAGATCCATTTTTGTGACGAATTGTAATAGAAGACGAGTAGTGGTTGCTATACAATAATTCTGTACGAAAAAATAATGACATTCTCCTGAACAAGTACCTGTTTCGACCCCTCAATCAACACTGACAATAAAAAAGGTTATTTTTTCTGTGTGGTGGTAATTTTATGGAGTTATTTATTAATAACTTGAACGAATAAAACACGAGCTCGTATAAAAACGATCTGTTTTGATCAATAAACTAAAAAAGCATTCTTCTTCACGATAACGCAAGACCGCATGCTGCAGAAATAGCTCAGGAAAAAGAAATCACCGAAAAGTCGTTCATTCAATTGCATCTTGTTACTCGATTTAATAATAAAAAATAAAAAATTGAGTTTGAATCTCAAATTGTATGATTGCGAGATATTGCAACACATTTTAAAGTCAAAGATGTTTTGCATCCTCGAGAGCAAAAAACTAAGCTAATTGCCTTTGCTCAAGGAAAAGGTTCGTCTTTAAAGTCTCGCAGTTGGGATCACTTTATTGGCCTCATATGGTTATATGGATATAATAATTTTGTAAAATTGACTATATTTTTAAAAAAAATTAAGCCAGCATTGCATCAAAATCAAGCAATTTTTTTTCTCTCCTATGTTCTCATTTTACAGAAGACAGAAATAATTGACATCGAATAAGGAATGTATTGACATATTCATAAAACGTTGATATTAATTTGAACTCCATGCGAAAATCAGCACAGCAGTAATGAAACTTTGGCATGAATCATACAGCGGTTTAATTAGTCGTAAGGCTCAGAATGGCTTGCGCTCCAGCTGCATAAATCTTGCAAGCGAATGGTTTGGGGTTTGGTCTAAATTTATTTTCACAAAGATAGCGACAGAATCCCTACGCCCGAATTTCACAAAACATCTCAATCAAAACTTACAATATGATATAGATTCAATGCAGCATCGTATGATTGATCAATGTTTAACGCTTTCATTGCCAACCGAGAAAAATGTACCTAAGCGAAGAATGTCGAGCCAATTTGATAAGACTTGATGAAAAAAATCACAAAAAAGTTACAATAATATTTACAAAACTCTAAACAGAACATATTTTGAAATAAATGGATAATACATTCAAGACAGTAATAAGGGGGTAGCAAAATAGAGCGCAACTGGTCTTGAAATGCAAAACGCAGAATACAAACCCAGCCGAGTGTTGCACATGGTTTTTTTTATTTGACCTTGACATTTTACTTGACCCGATCGCGAGGCGCTCATTCGTCAAATCAGTGATCCGAAAAGCGGACCGTTTGGACACACAGATTTTGTGACTACTCTCTCCTCTTTTAGGGACTTTTGCGGCATTTTTTGGGATCTCAGAGGATAATTTACATAAATATCTTGCG
This sequence comes from Stenopsyche tienmushanensis, assembly GCA_008973525.1. Classification (NCBI taxonomy): domain Eukaryota; kingdom Metazoa; phylum Arthropoda; class Insecta; order Trichoptera; family Stenopsychidae; genus Stenopsyche; species Stenopsyche tienmushanensis. The sequence goes on from WACJ01000142.1 coordinate 395,797, forward strand.
CCAAATATGGTCGCGAACGAATTTAGACTTCCCCCTGCCCATAAAAACTACACATTTATCTATCTTACTATGTTTTTTAGTTTTAAGTTACAAAATCTAGCTAGTTTTTCCCCCCCGCTCAAAGTGCACTCGAAGCTGAAAAAGAGTGTGTCTTTGCGAAAATGGATTTTAAATTCAAGTTTTACGACGTACGACATTTTTTGAAAGGCCTACCATGTCTGCTAGCTGTCTTGGCAGCTCATTTAAACTATGCCATCCAACATCATACTATTGTAAACGAATGAGCAAACTCTCTGATAATAGAATATAGCTCAGATTTGATATTAGTTGGTCTGAGACCTTTCAAATAAAAGTATTGTACCATTTAACGATAATTTTTTTCCATGTTTACAAATTTACTGAGAACGTTCTCTATGAATAACTACCAAACAAATACTAAACAACATAACGTTTTGAAACATGGAACGTAAGTTTTATAAGCTGGACACTTTCTATCATAGTAGTTTTTAAAAACAACAACAGCCATTTATACGTATCTTTTTAAAAAGAAATGGATTTCGATTGGGTGGCAAATTAGACACTTGCCATAGGGCGTTTCATTGCGGCTGTGATGGAACGTATATATCATAATTATATGGGCACCTCTTCTTTTTTTTTTACACAGTAGTCATTATAACGTATTCCCCATGTAAATAGAGGAATTGATGTATTTTATTTTGTTAAAAGTATTAAGTTTAAATACTCACCAACAATTTTTGAATTTCTTATGTAAAAACCTTATATTAGTGCAATATTTCAATACAAATTAAAGAATGGAGAGTATTTGCAATTTCTTATCAATATTCTTATCAAATCGGAAAGGGCAGAAATAATCCCCAAAATTCAACACGATAATTGATGCTCGTCTGCACTCCATCGGATATATCGTCGTTGGCACTTTGCGCCATTTGTTGCCAAAGACGATATATCATTGTTCGGCATTAAAACGGTTAAATACCATTTTTATTACATTGATCCAATATTCGTAATATTATTAACGATGTGTTATTTTTCAGCCTTTAAACTGCACAAAAATATTTAGATTCTCGTCGAATCCGAATCGTATTCAGGTTGATGAAATTGGACCTACATCACAGTCGGTGAATGTTATATATACTCGATTCTTTATATAAACAGCCTTGATACTTCCATTCATGCAGGCTGAAGAAATAGATCTGGTAAATGTTTGAACGACTTATGAAAATTGACGAATGAATCTCCATTCACACTTATTATATCATAGTCTAAGCGAAAAATAAACATGATATGGCACATGATATCAGCTTCAACATGCGATTACCTTGATATCACAGGTGATCTAGAATATGCCGTGTTTACTAGATCATACCTAAATATCATGATAATGTGAATTTCTTATTTATTTACTATGAACCGTGTCGTATTTTAATATCTTAGTTTATCAGTAAACGTCAAATTTTTGCATTCAGCGGAATAATCTGATGTTTGCACTTAAAGCGCACAATGAATCGAGAACACGAAATATTTAAATGCGTAAATACATGTTTTAATGTAATATATTTTGTTATTGAACGACTACAATAGCTGACTTGTGGTTTTATTTGATTTTGACACAATTTTGCTTCCAAGCGTTCTTACAGGCACTTTTTTAATTAACTACTCGTGATACAACGATCAAATTAGTTTAAATTCTAAATATTTCTGATCAAACACAAATGGAATCCTGCAATAACTCCAATTATTACCGCTATTATTGGTTCATTGGTTCATAACTCTTAAAGTAGTGAGCTAATTCAAAATATTAATATTCTTAGATGCTATATTTGCTTGGCTGCCACTTATTGTCATACAAATCCATTTATCTATCAAAGCCGTCGCAGCGTGTATGAAGCGTGTATATAAATAAATAAACACTGTCGATAGCACACAATATTCGGTCATTTCTTCAAGTAAACATAAACAATACACATGAAATCGACTCATTATATCATTCAAACATCATTATTAGTCGATAAATTTGGGTTAATGATCTGTACAATCGTACGATGTACGCAAAACACTCTCTTCGTCTCTGATTTTCTCCAAATTCAACGTATAAGACACTTTCCGTCTCTGTCTGTGTCCTAGCTCAACGTGTAAGAATGCTCTTTGTGAGTCATTGGAATTCGGACACAACATTGTGTCTTACCTCTTTGAGGGGTTAAATTTTAAACATTATGCAGACTTTCTGGTAAAATAGTACAAAACTACTCGATTAGACTATGTTGATTATATTATAAAAAAAACCTTCAAAAATACATGGAGTCCACTTCTTTACCTACAAGGGTTGTGGTGTATTTCAATTGGGATTTCAATATTATCAGTATTCAAATATTGTTAATGTTACATTTGTACGTCTGTCCATTTGTTTATCGGTTCCCTATTTAATCCCGTTCTAAACAATTTGAACTTTAAATACTAGCTTCACATATATATTTTAAATTCAACATTAGGAGGGCGATTTGTGAGTGCGTCACCCTATTCTTGCGTGCATCCAGAATACCTACAAATCCCGGATACATTGCATTATGACACATGCAAACAAATCATTTTTTATCGATCCAAATCACTTTTTTCCCGTTTAATCCGCACAATATAATGAAACATAATTATATTTAGTGGAAACCATTTTTTTAGGGTAGATTTTTTATAGCCTTCGTACCATTTTGCGATCCACCCCTACGATTAGCAACCGGTTAGATTTTTTTTAATGTAGAATGATTAATTGACTATTTTTAGACAATCGCATAAGAAATCAATACCGTATGCTTCGACTTGAGCCACGAGTTATAAATTTTATTATGTTCCATTTGGAAACATTTGAAAACAATAACTTTAATTAAGTGGTACGTTAGACCTAATTTTTGGAATGATTGTATAAATTCATAATTTCATTGCCAAAGGTGGTTAATAGCATTAATCATCATCATTTTTATAGTTTTTGTATTGACAATGTAAATGTAAATTCAATATATCCATATGAAATAAATGTGCATGGCATATTAAGCATTTTAAGCACTTCTAATGAGGGAATGTTTTAAAATGTTTTTGTAAGTTCGACATGACCTGGAGAAAGTTTCATTCGTCTAAGACTATTTTTCTTCGCCTCAACCCTTCGCGGCGGTGTGTAACTACAATCGGGGAAGTTCGTAAACTTAATGTAAGTAAGTTTCTAGGATATTTGTGATATTGGTGAATCGGTGCAACTTTTACAACAAAACTGTTAACAAACGTCCATAAAAGTTGTACGAACTTAAACGCTCCGAGCCACTGTATTATAGCTTTTTTTTATTGCTTATGAGCATCTGGCCAATTTGATGTCTGCATTATTTCAGGCTCTGATTAAACGTAGGACCGAATCCGACTATAAAATACGTGTTAACGTAAACAAGTTCAAACAGATATCAATTTGTTTTACGATCTTTGTGTTTCGGACCTATTAATGCGATATTTCTGTATAAACAAGGCATTCGGGATAATTCAGCTGGGTTTATATTTAAAAACTTGTGTAAAAATCCAGCCATTGCATCACCGCAACTCGATTGGATCGATTAAAAACTAAATCGCATTACAGATTACATCCGTTTTTATTCTCTTAAGTCATACAGACGAGCAATAAAGCGTTGATTTCGGTTATAACGAGCAATTGTTCGTTAAAAATGATGATATTTTTATTGCCCAAGTATTTCTATCTCGATTTTTCGCTTGTAATATAAATGGCATCTGAATGTAACATGCTCGTTATAAACGTGAAATTTAATAAATACTCGCTATAGGCATAATATCATATAATCATGATATTTAATACGGGCTCTCAGCATTTAATGCCTTTCATCTGACATCCAGAAATCCGGTTTTTTTATATAAATAACGTCCTCAGACCCAGATGATGAATTTTCAGCTAGCATTAAAAATGGTCCATTTGAAAATAATTTCGTATTCGTGAAATTCAGACGCGATCTTGTGTTTTGAGATCGCGGTACGTCTAAGACCAGAAATCCGCTTCCGGATCCGAGCTTTCCGGATACGAATTCCCGTTATGTCCGATTATTCTTTATTTTTATAAAAATACCTGTAAAAATACTTAATATATTGTGCTCGTTTACAATGAAAAATTATATATGCCTATTGTCCTTTATATAGGATGCGTTTTAAGTATGACGATCTTTAACTCTTTTATGATCCAATGATATTTTGTAGAAGATTTTCATGATTGGATGCATAGAAAACTTTTGTGTTGTGTGTGTGTGTCAAAATATTGTGCTTGGTTGCTAAAATTATATCAAAATTATGATAGAATAGCAATGAAGAAGATTTTTCGTCATGTGTAAAGGTATAAAGTACCATTTTAAAATAATTATATAGATATATTATATGTATTTTTTTATGAAAAGAAGTCTATGAACCCTTTTGTTGTTTTGTATGTTTTGAACTTAATTTTCAATTGGTAAATTATTCTGACAGACCTCAGCTTGGAGACGATAAATTATCGTCAGCTCTCCAATTGTATAGGACTGCTTCGTATCTTCATCTCACAAATGTGTCATGAGATCGAAGACATCACCTTTATTCTTAGATAACTTCACAACACAACATTGACTCATCGGCTCACCAATCACTTTAACTTTCTGGACATATTTATAAATATCACTTCACCTTATTAACGGATCGAGTGCCAACTATTTTATTTTGAGGGCGATCAGCTCGAGAAAGTGGCTTTTCTTTCATGTGGCTGCTTTATTTTGATCGGTGGTGTGTTATTATAACTGGGTCTTTGAGCAGGAAGCATCCGTTCCCGTATTATGAGTCGTCTAAAATAGTATCGTACAGAAGTAGAGATCCACGTGCCAGCGACGTAAGAAATCATTCGCACGTGTGATGGGCGAGCGACCGGTGCGGTGCCGCGACTCGCACTGACGCTTCAATAAACACCGCTGACACACTGCCCGAGTCAGGGGTTACCAACTGTCATCAATCATCATCACAAGCAACATTCTGCACATATATCTACTAGCCAACAATCGACAACTTTAACACTTTCTAACCGGCCATAAAGTTAATGGATGCATCCTCGTAATTTTCGATATACCCACAGAGCTAAATCAAAGACCAGATGTATGATGTAACACGATGACCGACATTGCAATGCAATGTATGACAAATAACATATATGTCATATGCAATAATGCCAACAATCTGTTGATATCATCATTGGACCAAATTATTCAATGACCGTCATATAAAAATATTCATCTTGATTTTTCATCGACGATTATACATCTTATATATTCAAACGAAGCACAGTAATGAAACTTGCTTGCTTCAAAATCAACATAAAAATCACGTATACTTTCTTTAATATGTACAATTATTGCATGTTTCAATATATCGAGATGTAACATATCAAGCTGCCAGATTTAAGATGCTCAGAGACAATCCGAAATGATTTAACGCAGTTCTTAAATCGAATCATTACTTGTGATTAAAAACATATCCAATCGAGAGTTGCAAATGGTTGCAAATTTTACTTGATTTTTCTATTTTACATGAATCAACACTAGGGAATCCAATACCGGGATCCCGGACAGTTTTAGGTACTTAAGAATCCCGCGATTAGAAAACGTAATCCCGAAAATTTCGGGATTGAAATTTTTATCTAACAGAAATCGTATACCTCACCAACACGATGAAACTAAATCTAGACATTCCCGCCGAAATCCGAACAATTGGAAACAGTGGCGTACCAACTAATTGGCAAGCGTAGGCGACGCCTAGAGGCGGTATCTAATCTACCGGTGATGTATTTACTACACCTCGACTCTAATATTAGGAATATCGATATGAAATATAATAGATACGGGGCTCAGAATTTTTGTATTCTTCCGTAATACAATTACAAATCACACCAAAGTATTATATTATATAAGTATTCATCTGCAGCGACGGAAATAAATAATTTGTCGGGAAATCGGGAATTTTGCGAGTTTCAGTCCGTATCTCAGCAGAAAGGAATTTTATCAGTGACATTGTTGGTGTTATACGAAAATGAGTCATCAACTCGAACTAGCATTTAAATATCTGATGACGATACCTCCAACGAGTGTGGAGCCTCCACACTGTGAGTGTGCATTTTCAACAGCAAGTTGCCTGACTTCCAAAATCAGATCCAGACTAAATGACGAAGCACTAATGTTTAATGTTAATGTTATTTTGGGCATATTTTCAAAATAATATTTGAATTTTTTAGTGTTTTATTTATCTATTTTTGAATTGCATTTTTATCTTTTCTTAAATAAATAAAATTATTTGACCTTCAAGTGATTTTTTATATTGAACAAATGGACTTATTAGTAATTTTTGATCAAATTTATCAATGTAATTTCTTAAAATATTGAAAATTTCAATGAAATTATTCGAAGTCTAATGAAATCCCGGGATCCAAATTTTGACTCGGGATTGGATTCCCTAGTCCCATTTAAATGTCCCATCAAGGAAGATTGGTTGTCATATTTACTTCATTGCTTCTGTAAGTTCCATTTAATTATAATATATACTAAGTTGTATAATCCCTCTTTTCTTCGTTATTGCTTAAACATGTTCGGGTATGGCGACCGATCGCGAGGCACTCATTCGTTATGTCAACGGTCCGAAAAAAACGGACCCGTTGAACACACAGACTTTGTGACCACTCCGTCCTATTTTAGGCATTTTTAGGGATAAATTTTCCTTCAAGCAGCCTCCTCAGAGACTAATTTACATAGATGAACAAATCTAGAAACTTGAAAATTATGCTCTATAAAATAGACACTTTCGATCATAGTACTTTCTTTTAAACAACAATCGCCATTTATACATTAGATTGGGTACTTTTGGGACTATCTTCAAATTTAATTTTAACATATACATTACAATAATATTTAATATATTGCATTTTTAATAGTGTTATTTAACTTTTTCAAAATAATCATTTGGGGGAGGAGGCAAGTTAGACATTCGCCATGGGCGTTTCATGCCCCCATTATGGTATTGATAGAACCTGTGTATCATAATTATATGGGCACCTCGTCTTTTTTTAAACTAGATTTATGTAAATAGAGGAACTAATGTATATTGTTCATGTGTAAAAGCTTAATATTTTTCCACTGTTCCAACACAAATTAAAGAAAGTGGAATGCAAGTGCTTGCAATTTTTTATCAATGTGCTTATCGAATTATTTTATATGCCAAGCGCAGAAATAATCCCCAGACTTCAACGCGATAATTGATGCTCTTCTGCGCTGCAAATTTATCAAAAACACATCGTTATCGGGCAGATTTTAGATCAAAATCTATATAATATGAATAATACCGATAACGACCTTATCAAATCTCAAAATAGAGATCATGACCATATGCGATGAAATCGTATTCTAGCAAATAGTATTTATGTTAAATTTATTTTTAAATGTGTATATAAACTTTATCTGCTGTATACATAATAATTCATACATTTACCTTGCCACATTGCCTGCCCATTTTAGCATTTATTTAATTTAAACCAAATTTATATGATGGGTTAATTATGCAAAATTTAAATTAGGATGATTAAAATGTATAGGATCCTATACAAAATAGACGAAAATACATTTCACACTAAATTGGCTTGAACGTCACGAAAAGCGAAACTTTGCAATTATTTATTTATTATCCAGAAAGAGAGGGAGAATCTTTTTTACTCTCATCGATACGCTACGCGCATGCGCAGCATCGGATCTACTATGTATGTGTCTGTATGTAGCATAAAGCAATCACTAGACCGCAGTTTCATCCTTCAGCAACAATTTACGTTAACAAATATAATAAAGCAATGCATGAATTCAAATTTTCTAATGGAGCTAAGAAGCTTTACTTTTTTTAATCATACGTTTGTTAGCACATTTGCTCAATTTTCACACTTTACATAAGGCACAAAATGGTGATTTAACGCTAATTCAATTCAAACAATTGTTAAAAATGTAGCGTTCAAATCCGAACTGCAAAAATTGTATGAATGCATTTGCATAACAGTAGTGAAACTTTTTAGCTCCTACGAAAAGTTGATTTTGTGCATTGGTTTTTTTCCATTTGTTAACGATTTTTTTAGCCTTTGCCTCTAATCTACTCTCTATTTCTTTCCAAGGCTTGTTAGCACTTTTCTTGGCGATTATTCTATTTTTTCCATTGATTTCACTTTTGACATAATTATTACCTAAAATCTGTGTTTGTGTAATATATATAAAATGCTACTGGTTTCTTTGTGCTAGGTATATAAACAGCAGATGCGGCGTGACGCATGCGCGTAGCATGTCTATGTATGTGTGTGTGTGGGAGAGAACAAAAACAATTCTCCCTATCTTTCTATCCAACTAATTCTTGAAGTTTCATTTCAAAAATAGAATCTAATTAATAAAATACTGAGGCAAGTTATTCAAAATCGAAAATTCATATACAAATACGAGGTTTGATCAAAAAATACAGTGAAAGAATTTTTAGAGCCGCAACTGATGTTGTCTGATGGATCCATTTTATGTCACATGCCCGATAGCTTGATACGCTGAGACAGACTGTGTCAAGTTTGTACATATTATGACTAGTTAGTCAGTCTCCATAGCCGCTAGAATGAGATCGTGTTTATCGCGTCTGTCGCGGAAGAAAAATCATGTTTGCACGGAATTGAAGGATCGTCTTTAAGCAGATCTGGATTTCGTGACCAAAATTGTAACTGGAGATGAAAGTTAGGTCCATGGCTATGACTCTGAGATAAAAATTCAGAGATCCCAATGGAAACCCCCTAAATCCCTTCGCCCTAAAAAGGCACGGCAAAGTTGAACATCAAGACCATGCTCATTGTTTTTCTTTTTGATATTTAGGGCATAGTGCGATCAGAGTTTTGTAAACTCTTGTTCTTGAATTTGTGTAAATTCTGAATTTTACAAAGGCATAGTGCAACATTTGCGAAACGCTATACGAAGAAAGAGACCAAAAAAATAGACTAATGGCTTCCTTTTTCATCCCGACAATGCGCTTTGAGTTTTTGGCTGGAAAAAATCTCCCTCCAGCTTACTCACCAGATTTAGTACCATGCGATTTTTGGCTCTTCCCAAAAATAAAAAAAACTGTGCTAAAATTCCTGACACTGGTATGGCCATGAAAGAGCAACTGAACGCCATTCCGAAAGAAGCCTTCCAAAAATGTTTCCAGTCATGGATTCAACGTTGGGATAAATGCATCTGTAGCCAAGGACGGTTCTTTGAAGGATATTAATTCCATTTCCATGTAAACTTATTCCTTGTTTGTAAAAAAATATTCACCGTATTTTTTGATCAAATCTCGTATATGAAAAGTGATGCAAAACCATCGCATAAAAAATCTATATTTTTGGGTTAAGGCTTCGAACCGGAACGAAAACCATATCTGAACCGATATAAATATTAGGAACATATTCAAATAATGTATTCTTAGTATACCACAAGCGGGCAATTAAATGGCTTTAATAAACGTTGTCAATTGTAGTCTTAAATTTATTCAATTTCCATAGACATCTCCCTATTGAATTTAATCAAAGCGTCTTATATTATTTACATTATGGAACGGCATTTGAGAATATCTCAAAACTATTATTATATTTAGAGTTTACTTACATTGGATAGCTTTATTTATACAAATGCTACTTGACGCAGAGGACGTATATTTAGAATCGTTCTCACGTTTGCGCGCTCGATTACGAATTAAAATTTTATTTTTGCATTACTTAAGTACATCTGATGAAGCAATGAGCATTGAATTCTCATTTTTGCACAAGAACCGTGTTTGAATATTAATAAAAGCATATATGCAAGTGCCTTCTAAGGAAGGTTAATGTATCGGATAGTACCATGCGCTGAATAAACACATGGGCTAATACGGCAAATATTTACACAGAGGCATTCTTTAAGATTTTAGCCATAAAAATGATTAGATGCACGCTGCTCAAATGGGCTATTATTAAATTGTATGTTATTTGCTTTGATTTATGAAACACATTTCTGAAGAATTCCTGATCAAATAGAACCAGTTATAAGTCCAGCTGGACGTATGACATAACGGTACTCCTGATCCGACGATAAAAAATAAGTATCGATTGCAAGCAATTGTAAAAGTGTTTACATCTTTCATTTGATCTCGATGGAGCTAACTGTGACGAAGAATGAGCGCTAATGGATGCTCAAAATCCACTCGAACAATGTATTGAATCCAATGTTATACATAATCCGCGAATGTGACTCATGAAAGCATGAATGAAAGAGGCTTGACCTTATCCAAAGGCTTGAACCGTGACATCATTGATTTGTTATTATTGTAATAGTGTGTTGAGGATCGCATGCTTTATTATTTGGCCATTTATTAATTTAATTCCGAAAAAATAAATAAATTTACATGTGTAAAGTATATATTATTTGTACAATGGCTGGTGGATGTGTACACACTCAAGTGCCTTGGGAAATGTCAAAAAAATATATGAGCATGAGTGCTTCCCAAACGAATCATGGATCTATATACTGCCAGATATTTAACCCTTTTAATGCGCCATGCATCTATTGATCGGCGTGCGTTTGGTCCGAACAATACACTCTATTCAAGCGCTCGCTTTGATCGCTCATTTTTATATTCAAACGATCACATCAAAGAAGTTATATGGAATTCAAACTCGAATATGGAAATAAATTTGAGACATGCATGAATGCAATTTAATCTTAAGAGTCCTTTAAATGCTAAATGATCAAATACCTTCTTGATCCATTTATTTCGATCAAATATAATTTTGATAAGTAATTTTGTGTGTTTTGGTGTATTAGCCATTAACTCTATAGAAATTACCACAACGCAATATTAAATATCGGAAACCTACTTTAAATATTATATATTAATATCAGATCAATCCAAAAATTCAGGAAGTTCTTAAAAATCTTGTGGAGTCAGAACCACAATTAACAGTGGATCAGATCGCAGAAAGGATGGATTCATCTCATGGAACAGTCTTTCGTCATTCAAAGGAGATTGGGAAAGTATCCAAGCTTGTAAAATGTGTACCACATGAGCTATCCGAATCCAATTGCCAGCAACGAATAAAAATCTGCACAGGTGACGAAAAATAGATAATTTATCATAACGTCACAAGAAAAAGACAGTGGACAGATAAAGATAAGCAGCTAATTCCAACAGCAAATGTGTCTTTACATCCTAAAAATAAGATTTTAAGTGTTTGGTGGGATATATTATATATGGTGTGATTTATTATGAACTGCTAGAACCAAATCAAACTATTAATGCATATGTTTAGAGTGTCCGTTTAAACTTATAATTAATTAAAAAAAACCGTGATTGGCGAATATCAAGAAAGTGTTGTTTCATCATGATTCAAGAATCCAATCCCGGGATCCAGGACAGTTTTAAGTGGTCATGAATCCCGAGATTAATAAACGTAATCCTGAAAAAATCAGGATAGAAATGTTTATGTGACAGAAATCGTACACCTCACCAGCACGATGAAGGCTACTAAATCGAGACATTCCCGACGAAATCTTGACGCTTGGAAAGAGTGGCGTAACTGCTAATTGGTGAGCTTAGGCCTAGGGGTAGTAACTGTCTACTCTATTTATATATATGTTTTTCAAATTATTATATTCATCTTTCCTTACCGGTGATGTATTTACTACACTTCGAATCTAATAATGGGAATATCGATATGAAATATAATAGATATGGGGTTAAGAATTTTTGTATTCCTCCGTAATATAATTACGAATCACATCAGAGTATTAAAGTATATAAATATTCATCTGCAACGACAAAAATAAATAATTAGTCGGGAAATTTTGTAAGTTTTGATCCGTGTCTCAGCTGAAAGGAATTTTATCAGTCTCATTGATGGTGAGACTAAATGACGAAAAACTCGATGCTTTAATGTTGCTTCGGGCATTTTTTCAAAATAATATTTGATATTTTTGATTTGTATTTTTATCTTTTCTTAAATAAATAAAACTCTTTCGCCTTCAAGTATTTTTTATATTAAACAAATAGACTTATTAGTAATTTTTGATCAAATTTATCAATATAATTTCTTAAACTATTGAAAATCGCGGTCTCTGAATCCCGGGACTAGTCCCGGGATGGTCTAATGCAATCTTGAAATCCCGGGATCGAAATTTTGGCTCGGGATTGGATTCTCCAACCATGATAACGCTAGATCGCATACAGCTTGAACAACGGTACAAAAAATTAATAAATTTAATTGGGAGCTTTTGTCGCATCCTGCTTAATTCCCGGATATTGTCCCAAGTGATTTTTACTTATTTCGTTCCTTACATATTTTTTTACTAGGGAAAAAGTTAAATTCTAAACAAGATGTACAAATTGGAATTTTTTTTGACTCAAAAATAGTGTCTTTCTGCAGCAATGGAATTAAAAAGCTATCTGTGAGATGGCGATAAATTGTAGATAGTGGAGGAAAATTTATCATTGATCAAAATATTAAATTGTGTTTTATTTACATTATTTAAAAATTTCTCAAAAATTCGCACGAACTTTTGGACTGACCTGATACATTCAAGATATTCTTGATGATGTAAAATATGTTTATCTTCCATTATCTTGTTTCGAGATGTTAAGTAGAAATTTGAAATATTATTTCATTGGCATATATAATTTAGGTGTTCCTTTCTGAGAATCATTTAAAAATATTGATATTTTAAAATGGCAAGTCGTATCAATATAGAATAGTTACTATATGAGATCAAATGTCTCAATGTTTGTGTGTTAAATCCGAGGATCTAACATAAAGCAGTAACATACACCCACTCGTGTTTCAAATTGAGTCTTAGCCATGATAACTGACATACATAAACGAAATGTCATTTCGAAGACTTCCAGAGAAGATCATCTCCGTCGATCGACAAAGAGGAAGACCAGTTGTCTGTGTATTTTGATAATTTGCCAATTCACTAGCGTCTAATCATTTTGTAATTAGAATTCCATACAATCATCGTAATAAAAAAGGTGTGCCGAATCTTTCGTGTCATGCCCACGATAATTGTTGGTTTTCACTGCTTTCTGTAGTCGCGGCTGACTTCTATGACATTTAAACATGCTGTCAATCCATTGTGTCTTGAATGGCCTTTTGTAAATTTAGTTACTCGTGGTAAAAAGCTAATTTGACTAAAATGTGATTCGTTTCGCTGCGAGCATTCTTCGGTAATGCGTCTGATAAACACAAAAGCGACCCATTAAATAGCCATTAAACCGTCTATGGGTATCTTAAAATTACACAAAAATGTATGCGCTAAAATTCCGTGATATTTTGTCGAATTTGTTTCATCCCTTGCTATTTTTTAAACTAATTAAGCGTTTAAAAAAATGGTCCATTGTCGATGGTTACTTTTCAACAACACCATTTTCGACTCAACGCCCACTCGCAAACTCCACGCCGTGGCGTTATTCTGATGAGGGAGCCCAGATGATTTATGAAACCCTATAATTCAACCGAACATTGTATTTTATTACCGGGGTGTATTTTGTTGTGGGTGACTTTATTTACAAAACTTTACCGAAACAGTTCCACAATTCATTGCTCGGTAAAGAGACAAGTAAATTTAACGAAATATAATATAAGAAGTGCACAGTGTAGGAGAATGTGTGGGGTCTTGTCTCTTCCAAACTGATATATGCAGAAAAATGTCAGTGGATCTAAACATTCAAATTTATTTTACTGTATCCAATGAATATGTGTATACAAATCTTTATTGAATACACATATTTAAAAAAACAGACTTTCGGACTAAATACTCATGAAATCTATATATATATATAAAATGAATGTATGTTGGTTGTCGTGCAGTCGGTTTGTTACTTATACATTCCTATACGCTTCATCTGATTGCAATAATAATTTAGGAAGTTATTGTGCGCACCTTCGTGAATATTATAGGATTAGCACAAACATTATTCGTGGGCAGAATTTGTTTTGCGAGGCGTTTAACGGATGCACCATGTTAGCGCATATTGGTCTGATGAAGTGAAGCGGTCTTTGAGACGGGGTGGGGCGGAGAGAGGGAGAAGGATGTGCGTAAAATGTAGCGGAGAGTCAGTCTTCGGGGTGAGAAAGATTATACGCAAATTTTTGAACAACACACCGCGTAACTGTACTACTGAATTTCTTTTCAAATAATTATTTATGTTTAAACGCGTGTGGCATTGCAACGCGTGCCAAATATATAAAATAGAAAATATTCTAATCAACCCACAAAATGCAATTGAAATTCTTAATGGCTTCAATGGAAAACTATCAGAAGAAAAGTTGATTTAATGCATTTCTTCTATTTATTTCTATTTAATAACGAAAATTGTTAACTAAAAATTGAAGTTGTTGTGTCATATATAATAAAATAGACTTGCCACTGTATCGCTTCTGAGTGACGTGGCGCATGCGCTTAGAAACGTTAATACTATAAACGATCTTCCTTCTCTTTCCGACTAGCTTTCGGTTGGTGTTTCACTTTTCGTGATGTCTAAATCCAATTTGCCCTTCCCCACCTATGAAAGTTTCATTTCAAAAAAATCAATTCATTCTTTTTGCATCCAATTGTCTTCCAACGTCAAACGGGAGCAACTCGGATTGGATAAAATGCGTCGTCAAATGATGGAAAAAGATGATTAGGGACAAAATGCTCAGGATGGTTATTTTAGACCCCAGCTGCGAGACTTTCCGACTGACCTCTTCCTCAGACATGATTAAAAACCGGCTTGAAAAAGTTCGAGAGAAGACGTCGTCGGAAAGTTTCATCCCCCACTGTAAAAAGGGTCGCGATCCCGATCCTTCCATTTTTTAACAATGCGCACCAGAGTCATTTTTGTGCGCCTGCGCCTGCCAAGGAGACCATATCCCGAAATCAGGTCACGTGACTCGCGGGATGCGCGATTCACGGGATCGGCGGTTAATAGTTATTTTACACCGACGCTATAATTCAAATAATATCAAAACATGGTGACTCTTTTGGATTTGGATATTTTTTTAAAATAATCTTATACAGTACAGTGTTTCATATCCCCTCCAGTTCCGCTTTTATTTAATTTCAAAGCGTTTCTACAGAAACAGAAACAACAAACAGTTCATTCCTAGGTATTTCGATTATTAATTATGATTTAAAACCAGAATAAATAATTGATGAATTATCCTTTATGAGACCATTACCAACCATTTTGACATGGTTTTTTATGGCGTATAAATGTTTTTAAAAATGTGGTCGCCAGCCACACCTCTTGTAGATTCGAACCCAAGATGATTGAGTTACAACAATCTATAAACGTGAATGTATGATTTTTTTGAGCTTTCCATTTAGAAAATCTAGAGATGAAGAATTACAAATTATTCACTCATAGGTGAACCTGTCTGAGTGTATGAATCGTCTCAGTATTTAAAGGAAACTTCAATCTGATTCATCAACTGGATCTAGATGATTTTCCAACATTGTGTTATGTTAAATATTTTCAAATATAATAATAGGGAACCATGAATTATATTCATGTATATTTATACAATTCATATGGTCAGTATTACAAAATTTGTCAAAAAACATCAATGACAATATTGGAATTTATATTGAGCCTACTTTTCAATATTTTCACCTTCTCCGTGTGATCTTTGAATAGCCATTGTAGGACAGATTTTATTACTGGTCTATATTAGGTCAGATGTGTG
This sequence comes from Stenopsyche tienmushanensis, assembly GCA_008973525.1. Taxonomy (NCBI): domain Eukaryota; kingdom Metazoa; phylum Arthropoda; class Insecta; order Trichoptera; family Stenopsychidae; genus Stenopsyche; species Stenopsyche tienmushanensis. The sequence goes on from WACJ01000142.1 coordinate 411,605, forward strand.
CTTTCGTAAAGGGCATTAATTACGGATTAAACTGGCCAGGCCCATATTTAATGATAACCTGTGCAGTTCGTTGAACTTGAAGTAAATAAATTTCGGGACATGTCAGATAGCTCTCTAGTGTGAATGTAAGCAAAGTTACCTGGCCATATCTTATTTGGGCCGATGATACATCCCAAAAAGGAATGTTGCTCTATGGCTTCGCAATGCACTACGAGTTTCTATTTAACATCATATACAGACCTTTGCAGCCATTCAAGATGCTGCTACTAAAACACTTTTCCAATCAACTTCTTTTCATCGTCTATAAACGGCAAACGAACGCTGCTATGCGTATTAAATGGAAGAAATTCGGAAAACATCAAGCGAATCGTACAAGCATATTTTTCTATATCATGGCAATCAATAAGCGAATAAATGCGTATCTCAGTGATCGATCTGGAACTGATCTTTTTCTGTCAGGCATAGAATCCTGGAATAAGGCGACATTTATCTTCGCTTTACGGTTGTCCTATCTAATCCTAAAAGGATTATCTCACTTGGAAATTTATCAACAAAAGCGTATACTATTAATTCCCCGTTCGTGATTAATCAATTTTCTTTACTTATTGGGACCGATGCTTTTCCTATTAAGTTGTTCATTCCATCATAATTATATGATTTTATCCATTAAAAATGTATCATTTCAATGATAAACGACTCGTTTACGAGATGGATACAAAATCAATCATCCGACGGTAATTTTTCCGATTTATTTACGCAATGTTGATCAAATTGTTGCAAATAAAACTAAGATCGACCAAAAATAGAAAGAAAAATAGAAGCACCAACTCTATAAAATCATATATTAATATTCTTCCCTATGTATAAAAACAGTATCACTAATCCATTGCCTTATATATATTTTGATATATTAACATTTGCTGAAAATTAGGTATTCAGTAATTTAGAATTCTATTCAATCTCACTTCATCTTTATATATAATTGGGGTAAAATTTAATTACTAGAACTGAACCGAAAACCAATAACCGCTAAAACCGTTATTTTTGTGGGAACGAAAACCGTATTAATCAAATAATATTATAATTTCTACTCTTTGTTATAATTTTTCTATTAAAGCAACACTTGATAATATTGTTTTTAACCCTAATTCTAGCTTGCAATATAAAATCACTATTATCTATTTTATTATGGTTATCTCCTCATTTATATTTGCTATGTAACCAGACTGAGATTTTCTAGTGTTATGTGCTAAAATTTGTAACTCCCAAACATTCATCCAATAAGCATCAAATCAATATAATTTCGTTTAATAAATGATATATTTATATACTTCTAGTTCTAATTATTATAGCTTTAATCAATTATTTAATATTATATTTGTCTAATAAGCGATAGTTCTAAAATTGTAGACATCTTCTAGAAGAAATTTTCTATAAATAAATCGTAAATTAATAACCTCTACATGGAAATAGAAATAGAACCGTAACCGAACTATTATAAATGTTCGAAATTGAACCAGAACGAATACCAAAATACATATTTTATTAATCTTGTTCAAATACATTTGAAGTAAATCTGCTTTAAATTCATATCCTGGATGAAGTGTTAAAAATTATGTTGGATAAAAGAGGACATTCTTACGTCAAAGGATGAAGGCGTGGTGCAGCTGAAAATGGGCGTCTACCTCCCTATTAGACAATAATCTTACCTCATTTTCAATATCCATCAATTTTCATCAAATATATCTGCTATTTATTCTTGAGAACAACTATTTCATTAGAGAACAATACATTATAATAGATATTTCCCAATACAATTTAATTTATAATAAAATCTGTAATTAAATGCATTAAATCGTTCAGGGTGGTGATTCTTAAAGCAGGTGGTACGCCCCCTTGGGGATGTTTAAAGATTTATATGGGGGCACCAAGAGCCATAGGATAATATAGGGGTGCTAAACAACCATTTAACAAATATCTAACTTACTATCATATAAATAAAAATTGAAATTTTCATCAAATTTGATTAGATCTTATTGATCTTAGTAGAAATAAACTAATTATTGCTTTATGGAACAAATTTGTTCAATAAAATAAAATTGCAATTGCAGGGAAATAAGGTTAATCTTGTTATGGTTAAATTAGTTATCTCTGCATTATTTCCAAATGAAATCTTTGAAGTAAAATTTATATAAAGTTTGTGTTTGTATAATCTTTCGTTGATAATAAATTTATAGAATATACAAATGTAAGTTTGGTAAAGCAATAATTTAGGGGATGAAATAAAATTATTCCACGCATCACATATTTATGAATTGCGGTGGATTAATACGACACATGAAGCAATTAATTGAGCTAGATACGGGGTGCAATTGATCACCTGAATGCAGCTATGCACCCTGTACAAATTAATTAAAAACGATGAACATCGCATATCTAATATCATTTTTATTCTCGTATCGTCCGCTTTTTGAGGCCATGGTTTAACGCCTAGTTCAGCGGGGGGCTGTAGGGGTTGGATTGTTTAAAACACGTTGGAAAGACTTGCAGCCCAGTGAGCAATGCAGCCGACCGAAACATGGAATCATTATAACTTTCCGGCAGTCCAACGGGCTGGGGTTACACCCCACTGGGGGGCTAGTAGTAAAAAGCCTTTTTAAAGCAGCCAAATTGTTTCACTTGATGCTTCCCCGATTTAATTAAATTTACAAAAGCGATGAATGAATACCAAGACGAATTTTTAAAATAGCTAATTCGTCACCTGTAACATAAATTCACGACATATTCAAATACACAATTTCAAATACAAGATCATGCTCAAATGTTCAAATACAAAATGATGTACTCACCTTCTATAAAAAAAAATCATCAATAAAAAGCGTATCGATCATCATGCAAAGCGATGAAAATTTTATGCATGCATCTATTATGATTTTATCATGTTTTTATAGACAAATCTTATATTTTAATAGTACGTGGCATTTCTGCTGAATTCAAGCTTTTAAAGGCACACAGCGTTCGGATGCATATTTTTATTATTCATATCAATTACGCCCCAAATTCTCATTCGTGTGCTGTAAATCCCAAATGCTTCAATACATTCAAATCAAATCGAATTTATAATTTGGATGGTGTGTGTTTGTGATGATAAAAATTCATTGTGTCGGGATTAATAGGGGTTGTGCATTTTTAACATGTATTGCATTCCATAAGTGGGGGCGTGGGGGGGTGTCATCACGATATTCTAGGAATCTAATCAATAAACAGTGGTGTTGTGAAGGGGTTGATAAAACGTGATCGACGATAGATTCGTGTTCGACGGGAATGGTGTTTTAAATTCAAAAAATATTCATATTTCATACGAACCTCCAAATTATTCCAATTTTGGGCGGATATTTTTGCAGCTTCTACACTCCCTTTCGCTCCCATCGTAATACGATCGTGAATTTATCTTCTCGTCCAATTATTCCTTTATGTGGACTGCTTTATGCAGATCGATGATGCACACGGATCTTATGAACTGATTCTAAGCTTATTTTTTTGCAATTTTAATATGCGAATGCCATTTAATCGAAAATTTGCAATCGAATTGCTGTGAACACAAAATGTTATTTACATGGGTTTTTATATCGAAATGATCGCGTTGATAACAAATTTTACTATGTATAAGCTTTTTATATGGGCTATATGAAACCTGAGAATGATTCTACGTGAATTCCTGATATGTGTGTTACGTTTTCTGTTTGATGAGGAATAAATGTGGGACGATTTCGTTCAAAATACGTACCCGATGTAAGCAAAGGTGTGCCAGTAAAGAAAATCCAATCCTCTCAGGTTTCAACTACTCATGGTATAAGCTTATTATTTTCATTCGGTATTTAAAAGCCACAATCGATATGGCTTTTCTTTAATTTACGGGCGCTAACTCGAATTTGTGTGTCATTCGTGTGTTTAATGTGTGCGATGCTATTTTGAACGTCTCAAATTTGATAAAATGGCCGGTTTTTGCAGATATCGAGATGTGCAATAAAATCACTATTGACGTGTATTCACAGAATTTTCACAAAGCACTCGACGAACGTTCGGATTCGGGGTCCATGTCGACATCCGCAGAAACTGGGCGTTGTTGGATTCCTGCACCTGGGAAGGTACCCAGACGAACACGTACGATTTTATAAATTTATTTTTACGACCTGGGGATGTTATTTATTTACATTGCCGCGATCCTGGATCGTCCTTTATCGAGTATATTTACCAAAATGATAAAAATGCTCTCTGCGAAATTGCGTGTTGACACCGGGACGTGAATAAATAATGCACGTTATGCGAGATTCTGATCTGCGCCTCGCAAGGTTAACGTTTCATCTGTCACGCGTACAAAAATGATGCTGTGATCGCGGATCACTCACTGAATCTGCAGCCTGGAGGAGGCTTTCAGGCTTCCGAACGAGCACTCGACGACGCCACCGGACCAAACTTGAGATTCGTAATCACCAGGACCGGCTCTATAATATTGTGCTACGGCGTAGAGCGACAAACCTATCTCTGTCTACGCCGGACTGGCAGAGATGGAGAATCTACGGTGCGAGACAACCCCCGGTGGCGCCGTCTGGTGGCGGCTGGAGCAAGCTTAAGCGCCAACATGGCGACCCCTCCAGTGCGAGCCTACAGCATCCAACCCTTAATAATTAAACTCAAAATTTGACTCCAAATTCGAGCATGCCCCCGCGACGATAGCAGATCCCACTGCGAAACCTCGTAGGGGATGGCGATTTTTTTTAGATCGGGTCGGCTTAAGCTTTTCTGCAGAATTCGCGGGGACTGCCGGCCGACAGCCTGCGCATGCGCGCACCGGTGGTTTCGATTTTGGTCCAGCGTGTCGGAATCTGCGATAATTTTCGTTGAGCAAAGGTCTTGCACTGCACCGATGCTATTTTTATATCATCATTCATCTATTTCATTCAACAAAAAAAAACTCGACAACACACTTGCAATAACTACCCCTTGTGCGCCAAAATCGAAACACCGCACGAAAAAAATATCATCGATTCAATCGCGCTTTTAAAATTAATGCACGATTTAAAATCACATCTTTAAACTATCGCAAAAAATATTTATATATATCGTCGAATCATACACCCATTTAGCGTTATTTATCCACGTCTCGCAATATTACGACAAAATTGATCATTGACACACATTGTTAAAATATTACATATGAACATTCGAAATTTAACTCAATTAAACCGTGATGCCACAGAAGTAGTAATTCTAAAAATATCGTTTAAAATTTGAAAGAGTTATCTTTTTTAATTAGGAATGATAAACATAAAGAAATGTATTTTATTTTGTTGGTTTTATTATAAATATGAACAAACATACAAACATTCATTTTTATATATAAAATCTACTGTAAGTTAATGATACTATATCTATATTATTTGAAAAAGTGCAAACAATAAGTTGGCAAAGTTTTATTGCAATCTGATGAACGATATGGCAGCGCATAAATTACGAACAAACAAATAAGATTGGCAACGCTACTATAGTCTTCAATTGCCTTTAAATACGAAATTATTGTTGCTATTTTTGCATAATTTGGCTTCGATGGAAAACACAAAAAAGCTGAATAAATGGGTGCCGCAATATATGGGCAGAAATTGAACGCCGATGAATCTCCATCAAAAAAAGGCTCGTTTTCATTGTGTGTTGGACAAATAAATGCAAAATACACGAGTCAAAGTCAATTCAAGAGCAAAAAATTGGTTGTAAAAGTACACAATTTTATAAAAAAAAAGGGAATAAATTATTTTGTTTTTAGTTGACAAAAGACTATTGAAGCTAATAAATATTATTTTGATCGAAAAAAATATGCTCTGTAAAATGTATGGCGTTTTATATCGCAACTATGAATTCCGAACGTTCATATGAAACACCCTAACATTCAAAAAATCATTCGGCCATAATGCCATAATTAAATTTTATTTTTAATCGCCGATTACTTCTATATTTTTATAAAAATGTGGTCATCTTGTAGATTAGAATTCAAGATGATTAGCATGCTTAAGGGACGTTTCTATATTGTTACGCCTAAAAGTGATCGAATTTTTAACATTTTTTTATGCAAAATGTATTAAATATAGTGTGTTAACTAGGCGATCTTTATTGAATATAAACATATTTTTTAAAGTTTGATTAAGTATGGTAATGGGAGTGGGGGGAGCTACGTATGTCGGCTCGCGAGCGATGACATTCTTCACTACGGAAGTCTTAAGTCCTGAACAAATGATTTGCAGTATAAAATTTAAGCATATTTTAATTTTGTATCATATTGTGTATAACTTAGACTACAATTAAAAAGAAATATTGGAAAATAAAAAAATAATGAGCAATCGAAAAAAAAGTTTGTATGTTTATCAACATTTTGTGTTGTTTTTTGTTCATTAAATAAAAACTTTTAAATATTTTTAGATAATTGTAGTCTATACGATGAAAACTTTTATTATACATAGGCCTGCCAAATTTCATAAAAAATACTTGTCTAGGGTGTGTGGGAGGACTTCCATGAGCTTGGAAAAATGCGCATCTTTTCCATTAACTTGTGAATTTCTTTTATATCGACTTTTTTTTGAACCAACAAAGTAGAAACGTCCCTTAATATTTTTTTTAGTCGTTAAAAAAAAGTTGTCGTTAAATTGGATTTATAGGCGCATATTCCCGACTTACGAATATTAACGCTGTATGTATCGATTGCTTATTATTTCTTCATACAATATTTAAATAAGTGCTTAAATATCTAAATGAAGATAATTTAAATTTTATAAGTTCTTTGTAATTTTTTTAGATTTAATAATATAGAATTTCGTAGCATAAATAAATAATATTCGATCTTTTATTGCTGTGATTCATCAAAGCTCCACAAGGGATGATTGCAGCCACAAATGATATCATTCAAATCGAATTGACCGCGATGGTTATCCCGATTTGCTGCTGCACAAATCAGACAGCCACTTATCAATTTCCGGCAAGACCGGATGATCATAATAACCGGCGGTTGCTTTAACCGTGCATATGTGTGTATGTGCGCACACACTGCTAAAGAGGCACATGTACACATACATGTGTGTTTATCCAGACCTTATCCGATAAGGAGGCTGTATACCGAAGCACACACTACCTGTCAGTTTGTTACTGCGCAGCGCTCCCCTTGTCCTCCTCCTATTCCAAGATCCACTCCCCTTTTCTTCCTTACCTCGTACCCTGAAGGTTTCAGTACTCCCACACAATTCCAGAAAGAGACCGACCGACCTAGCCGCTCTTCCGCCCTTGGAGGAACAATACAAAAACACACATTGACCACCGAAAATACACTCTAGCGTGCTCGTTACATTTAACAATTAAGAGCTTTTCGTCCGAAAAAAACTACCCCTATTTCAACATAATTCGGACCGTTACGGCACGATTTTTAACGGAAAAAATGCGGTGTGATATTAACCCCAATTTAATTACGAAAATATGTACATTTTAAATAAAATCGGTCATCGGCGTTTTAAGGCTCGTCGAACATTTATAGAATGTGAATGAATCGAATATTTCACAGCGTCTGGGTCAACTATATATAATATGAGCTATTTGAATTTTGGGGATGACTTCATTTTATAAAATAATTTTAAGCCGCCTCTTTTGATGCATCTTCAAAAGGTAATTTTACGATGGCCACATGCAAAATATTTAATGACGAAAATCCCGCAGGAAATTAAGCTAATGTGATGCGGAAGATATTAGGGGATGTTTTTTTCCAACAAAAAATCGGAAGTTTGTCACGTTATCACGGCCCGGCGAAAATGATTTTCTGTGTAAGCGCCGAATTTTTCGTAACATAATTCCCCCCCAAACAAAGAGGCCTGTAATCACCCTGTTATTCCAAATGAACAGATGTGATATGATGAAATGAATAGCATAAATTAAGGTCGTGTCGCATTTAATTCCCCTAAGGTGAGGATCAATCGGTGGTGGGACACGTGTCTGAAACGTCTCATATGTGGTGACAGGTCCTTACCTGCCTGAACAGGACTAATGACGTGCGACGTTAGTGCGCGAGATGTCCGCTTAGGAGGTGGTGGCGCGCCGTTTGGTCAGAACAGCTGACATTTGCCAGTAGGGCGTGGCACACAACAAAAGGTATAGCGCATAAGTTTAACCGGTCGCGGGTACGCCCACCCCAACATTGCAACGTGAAAACTTATACCACTAACAGCGCTCTTTCCCGCCCGGCCCTCGTATAAATTTCTCCCGTGCTCCCAATAAATGTTTTCAAAGGATAAAAAAATTGGAACCAACTATGTGAATCATTCAATTATCATGAAAATTCCGTTTATATCCAACCATATCAAGTTATTAGTTGAAATAATTTATTATATTTTTTTAAAAGCAATTTTTTGTCAAAAATTCACATATTAAGATTTAGTATTGTAGCGTGGGTGATTTAACATCCAACACACACACAAAACAGCGACATCTTCCGTCTCTCTTCAGGTGCAATGTGTAACTTTAACAGCGCCATCTCTTGTGGCCCTACGGAGATATTGCACCTGCATACCGACGGATCGCTTTTTGCGCGTGCATCGTTGCCCGTTGGGAGTCGGGGAGAGTCGTCGGTTAGCCTTGGTTGCGAGAAGTCGTCCCTCCTGCAGCCAGATCTCTCTCCCGTGTGGAATAAATAGTTATTTAGAAAAGCGAGTCTTTCTATTCAACGCCCGTCTATTCTCATCCATTCGTCCAACAATATCCCGGCCCGATTGAAGAACGGACCTGTGCCCTAACGCGGCCATCCCGATAAGCATTTGTGGGCGGGGAGCCGCCCGGGGACTTTGCCCCCGAGAGCGTCCCCGCCTTAACACCACAGTATATATATATATTTATATATATCAGTATATAAAATGGAAAATTATTAATTGACTGTGTTAATATTTTGTACGCGTTGGTATAGTCAACCCTCTTATATCGTTTGTAGCATATTTTATAAAAGCAACTATAAATTGCGTACACAAACAATATTTTTACTATATTCATGTTATTTCCACATGTGTAAACAATAATTTGACAAAGTTTCATACCAATCAGATTAACAGTATGGCAGCGCATTAAATACGGACAAACAAACATTGATTTTTATATATTAGACTATGGTTATGTTACTCGCGCAATCTTTAGCAATAATTTGACGAAGCTTTATTGAAATCTGATGAACGGTATGGCAGCGCATTACATACGAACAAACACAGAAGGTTTTTTATTAAAGTTTAATAATTACGTCTAGATACTTTTTCCAGGAAAACAAAATCTCGTCGACAGTCCAAACTAACCTAGACCCTGTGCAAAAGAAGATCGAGTGTATTTATTATAATAATTACAAGGACATCCTTCAGATTTATAATTTTAATAAATTATTAAAAATCGATATTTTAATCGAATATAAAAAGATAATATGGATATGCTATTGATGTTTCTCATCAATGATTTTTTTTTAGAAAATAGCGTAATGATGTTTTGTAGGGATAGCGGGTCACTTTGTCGAAACTTATGAGGTGGATTCTGGTAACGTCGTGAATTGCCGCTAGAGGAGTGCGTCAACGGCGACGGTGGCGCTGTGGGAAAAAAGGGAAGTACAGGCTTTCCCGGGTAAGGGAAGAAGGCTCCGGCTCTGCTCCGGGACCTGGGAAGGGGCCAGAGGGAGAAAAGGAGGAACTGCATCGTGCTAGAAGGGGCGTTGCAGCTGTTCAATATTTGGATTTGAAATTCTTTTTGGCAGGAAGTGAATTGGAGCAACGTTGAGGATCCTCGAATTTTAATCACAGAATTAAACTCGACCATAAAAACTCCGAGCCCGTATAAGCCGCATTTCAATTACGAGAAAAATTAGATCACCTATACACGCTCTGCCGACTTTTATTTAAGCTCGTAAAATTAATAATACACTTTATGTGCGACACTAAACGTCTTCATTGAAGGAGCGATCAATTTTCTTGAATATCAAATACTTTAGGGCAAGCCATTTTTCTTTTTATTCTTGAACATATCCTGCTGTTTTCCAGGACACTTGTGTCACAATTTGACGCATATATACATGTATGACTAACAATGAACGAAAAAAATGCTATCAAATAATTTTATATTATCAACCCTCATTCATTTTTAAAAAAATATCTTTCATTATATTTAAAAAGGCAGACTATAAATTTGCTAAAAAAATATCTGTATACTATTTTAAAATGCCTTTCAGAAACTTTTAACTTATGTTATGATGTAAAAATACCCCTACTTTTTAACAATAATAAACAGCTTATACTAAATTCTACATAAAAATAACAAAATGGCTAAATCGTGATATGCCACCACCTTTACCAACTATCCACTCCGCATTCAAGCCCATCGACGCTGACTCTATATTATATCAAAGGACTATATGGTATCAGGAAACTTGAAATTTATGGGGGGGGAAGCTTTCTGCTGACATATCTTCAGCAAACGTTTTTCGAATTGAAGCTATTTGTGGAGAAAGAAGGATTCGACCGAGAGTTTATATACAATGCTGATGAGACCGGCTTTAATTAGAAAAAACTACCCAACAAATCTTTAGCATCAACACGTGAAAATACTGCTCTTATGTACAAAAGTAGTAAAGAACGTGTCACTATAATGATGTGTGCAAATGCAGCAGGCAAACGCAGACTGCCACTGCTTGTCATTGGAAAGTCAAAGAGCTCCAGATGCTTTAAAAATATCAAAAGTCTTTCGGTTGAATATGATCATCAGATAAAAGTCTGGATGAATTGTGAAGTTTTTAAACAAGGGTATGAAAAACAGTTCATACCAAAAGTGAAAAATATCAAACTCCATAGATAAAAGAGGTAAAACATTATTATTACTAGACAATGCACCATCCCAACCATCAATAGAATTTTAAAACCAGATCGATGAAATGTTTCGGTTAAAATTTCTTCTATAAAATGTCACGTCGGTAATACAATCGATGGATCAGGATGTAATAGAAACATTCAAACGTTTATATAGAAGTCAGATGCTTTGACGATTATTACTAACAGACAAAAATAATAAAAAAAAACAGTAATCAGCTTCCATATGAAAATACATTTAAAAGATTCTTGCTACTTCGCAGCAGATAGCCAACTTTGAAAAAATCACGAAACAAAATTTTGAAAAGAACATTAGCAAGTTCCAGTAACACAATAGAACCTGATAAAAGACACATTGCGGAAGCAATAGCACAAATTTCTATATGTGCTGAATGCGACAAAAAAGACGCAAACGATCCTGGATTCCAGATTTTGAATGATGAGGAAATAATTGAAGAAATGTCTACTTCAGAAGAATAAAATGGAGAAGACGAAGCAAACATTTGCGAAGAAGAAGATATTGGTCCTATACATTCTGAAGCTTTTCAATATTTGCGATTTAGCAGCTTTTAAAAATAGAACTAGCTTTAAGCAATAATCTATAATTAATATGTGTATTTATATATAAATATAGACAAATAAAATTATACATACTTTCCCTATCAATTATTTTCGATTATCCGAATTTTCGCTCTCCAGACTACTTTCATCCCCAATTATATCCGCATAATCGAAGTTCTACTACATATCATTCATCTTCTAATAATAGTGGTTCCGTAATAAAAAAACTATTAAAAGATTTCGATTAGGAGTTTTTTTGAAAATAAGTTTGAATTGAATGCAACTGAAAATTATGATAGTCAAATATTAGCAATTTAACATCAATATTGACATGGGATAACATATCGTTGATTATAATTGTAAACTAGTACAATTTATTTATTTATAGCCCTGCCCTCGAGTATTGCACTTACTTTTAAAAGTAATACAATTAATGGATCAGAGGCTTTCAAAACACTCGAACACAAATGTATTTTTTTAAACTCCAACGCTGGAAATGAAACTAAAATTATTATTTTCGTCCATAGGGACGTGAGCTATTTCGGTATATCAAAAGGATTACATTATACTTTTTGACCACACTATATTTCGGGAATCTAAAAAAATATTATCTATGATTGCCACTCAGCCACTCATAGGTGATCCTACATGACTCTTCATGATCAAGAAGATCGATTGGAAATTTTGACACTTCTAATCTTCCAAATTTGTCGGTATGATGATTTTTAACCAAAATCTGGATCTGGAGCCCGATATCTTAATTTCATCTTCATTTAAATGCAATTTAGATACTATAAATGTTATTTTCAACATAAAAATCTCCGAGGAGAATCCCTCAAATATATTATGTCTACACTATTCAGGCGGATATTCTACTAATTGTAGAAAAAGGAAAATTTTACATACATGTATTTGTATAATGATTTTTTCTGATATTCTTAATCTGAGATGTTTTTGAATGGTGCAGATTCTGGAGTTTCAAAAAATATTTTTTTATAGAGACTAAATGAAAATATATAAATATATAATACCCTTTTGAAAATTGCTATTCAGTTGAATGATTCAACTGATATATCCACGTGTATTCAACTCATAATGTTACTATAGTACTATTCAAGAAAATTTCTCGTTTCGTATACATCTAAAGCACTATTAAAAATTATTAAATTTATCCGATAAAAGACTTCTTTGACAAATATGATTTGGATATCAAAGTCAGAGATTCTGTATGACCTGCAATGCTTGAATTTATATATGAAATTTCTGCATAGATGGAAAAAGGTATTGCAGATTTGCATGTTGGTTTACATTTTGATTATATGAATGATCTCAGTATTGCTCTTCAAAATAAAGAGCTTAACGTATTGAAGCCATCAAAGAAAATAATTCCCTTTTAAATTCTTCTCTTTGACATCAAAGATTGTAGATGATAAATTAATAATCTAATATATTCAGCAATACGATTTATTGGTTTGATCTAAGATCTAAAATTTATCTGAAGTAACAGTAAGAATCTATAGTTAATTTATGCCTAAGAAGATCATGACCTGTGTAGGTCCTCGCTTCTTATGGCCACTCACTGCTCCAAATATTGAATGGCTTCTCCATCAATCAATATAATATTTTTACGTATTGATAGAGTGCTGGATCAGTTTCCCGAAGTTTTTGATATCTCTATGATATCTTTTTATAAAATTACAGTTATGCATTTACAAGTAAGAATTTTCAAACTCACAACGAATAACTGGTTACAGAGATCCGATTTTATTTATACCTAGATGACTAATATCTAAAATGGAATTATTTTGGTAGCACTTGGTCTGGTGGGCTTATTTTGTTTAAAATAAAATTGCTTTTAAATTTGCTTAAATAGAGGATGCGAACTTTAATTAAATTTACTCTAAGGGTTCCTGGACATAAAGGTAGTTGGAAACCCCTAGTTTAGATCGTTGTCAAATTATAGAATACAAGGGGAATGCTATTATTCTGAAAATAGCTCGTGCATGGTGGAATCCTGATTGGTGTTGACCTGTCGGCTTAATAAGCAAACCTCCACATCCAGATTGGATAATGCATGATGCCATCTGGATTGACTAATATAATCCTCATAAACAATAAGAGATGTAGTGTAATGTCACTTCTACACAGGCAGAGGTTTATGTATCAATTGTGTTCGAAATATGGAAAGCAGAAACTCAAAAGTGGCAATGGTAAAAATCTGGAATAAAAATAAAAGTCATAATTTATATCTCTTTCATGCGTGCCCTATAGCATAAAGAATGCTCATTAAACTTCTCGAACGTAATCTAGCCGGTTATCTCGAAAATTGCCGGATAAACAAGCAAGACTATCAGGGAGATGCAATGGGAGCAGTGGGTTGAGGACATTTGATAAACCACTGTCAAGTTGCCAAATCAAGGCCTACTCCATTGGAAAATTTACACACTCGCATACATAATACATATCACATGTGGCTTAACCGCGAACGCACCCTATTTTCATGGTAGATGTTTTGAATTAAGCACAGCCTCATTCTTCAATTAATAATGGATATTGAATCATGCTTGATAATGGATTTATAGATAGTAGTGCAAAAATTATAATAAATTTAGTGTAGGACCCTCGCAAATGTTTGCTTTGTCCTTCGCGATCTTATTCTTCTGAGGCAGATATTCAATCAATTATTTCCTCATCATTCCAAATCTGGAATCCAGGATCAGTTTGCATCTTTTTTATCGCATTCAGCACATATAGAAAATTGTGCTATTGCTTCCGCAATGTCTCCTATATCTGATTCTATTGTGTTACTGGAACTTGCTAATGTTCTTTTCAAAATTTTGTTTCGTGATTTTTTCAAAGTTGGCTATCTGCTGCGATGTAGCAAGAATCTTTTAAATGTATTTTCATATGGAAGCTGATTACTGTTTTTTTTTATTATTTTCGTCTGCTAGTAATAATCGTCAAAGCATCTGACTTCTATATAAACGTTTGAATGTTTCTATTACATCCTGATCCATCGATTGTATTACCGACGTGACATTTTATAGAAGAAATTTTAACCGAAACATTTCATCGATCTGGTTTTAAAATTCTATTGATGGTTGGGATGATGCATTGTCTAGTAATAATAATGTTTTAGCTCTTTTATCTATGGAGTTTGATATTTTTCACTTCTGGTATGAACTGTTTTTCATACCATTGTTTAAAAACTTCACAATTCATCCAGACTTTTATCTGATGATCATATTCAACCGAAAGACTTTTGATATTTTTAAAGCATCTGGAGCTCTTTGACTTTCCAATGACAAGCAGTGGCAGTCTGCGTCTGTCTGCAGCATCTTCTGCTCTGAGCTTCCATCTTCTGATATTAAACAATTAGTAAACTTCGTAATAAGCAATAATAAGCAAAATTGGACACAATTTTTCACGTGCAAATCTACAATTTTATATATTTTTTTATTTTATTTTGAACAATCCGGATAATCGAGGTTCTACTGTATATGTTCATACCTAAATCAATACGTCCATTTATTGTATATCATATTTAATATTATAAAATAATATTTGTGAGCTTGTATTAATTTTTAGTATGATCAAATTTAAAGCATATCAATATGAAGTGCAATTAAGATTGCTTTTGGTAATACTACTGAATATTCAATCGATAAGTTTTCATTCTGCATTGAACGTGATTTTTACAACAAAGTAATCCCCCATTTTCGTTTTACAGGCATTCCAACATAATCTCCATCGTTCCTTTATTGGATAGCTCTCTACGTGTCACGACGTTTTTTTTTTTCAACTACATCCAAGATGCCTGAAAGCATTCTTCACTGACAAACACGCTGAACACATCTGAAATCACTACATCATAAAATATTTTAAATTTCATTTATGCACGATGATATTGTTTCGAGGCGGAGCTTATTTTTGGCGCGAGAAATTCGCCCCCCACACATGCGAAAAAATGCTAAATATTTCCTCCCGGAACAAAGCCGACTTGAGCCTTAATTAAAATAACATTTGTATCATTATAAAGTTATGATTTTCTTTTTCGTATTTGCATAAGGAAATTGAGATCTGCTATATGTTAATCTAATAGAGAAAATTTCAAATTTATGTAAATTTATTTAAATATTTTTTTCATTGAGCTTTAGCAACCCCGCAACATCTACTTTGCATGTCAAATTCAACCTCACTCGTTGCATGATGAAATTGGATTTCAAATTATCTCGACTATCCGTACAAAAAATACACCCTATATGAGAAATCAGGCCATCGACCCAATGCGAATTAAGCATCGCTCTTAACAAATTAAATTTTAAGCATAATCACATCTTTACAAATGTATCGTTTAAATTTGCTCAGAATCGTCCCAATATTAATCTGAGCATCGACTGGATGATTTCAAAGCGGCACAGAAATCAGATCTTCATTGAAAGGAACATGGCTGGAGAGAGTTTGTCCCGATGGTCGCATGTATCATTCCTTTATGTGTATATTAAGTCAACATGTGTGTACCCCGGGGGTATGGGCGTGTGCCTGGGCTTGAGTAGGTCAGCAGTCCCGAGCATCAAAGCCAGCAAAGTAGGCAACTTAGATAATAATGAAAAGCTTTTGCCAAAATTGCAGGCCAAACGGGAGGATCAAAAGAGAAATAGCGATATGTTTACTTGATTCATCGCGTTTGAAATAGGGGAGAGAGTTGCACAAGAAATACAAAACGTATCAGAGATTCCGCAGTCGAGGCACTTCGCGAAAGTACTTGCGACTCTGATTACGTAAATCACCCCTCGCCCACCCATTTCTCCCCAATTTAATAATAAAAAAATGTTATAGAAGACTTATTGCAAAATCGATTTACGGCGATTGACTGATAACATCCATGATGTTTGATTCAATCATTCAATCTCATAAAATTGTGACACACGTTAACCTGTATGGTAGTATGGACGCTTATTTGCGAGCGAATTCCAGTGTCTCAGAAAGAGCATTCTTACACGTTGAGCTCGGACATAGACACAGACGAAAAGTGTCTTGTACGTTTAATTTGGAGAGAATCAGAATCAAAAAGATTATCTTGCTTAGATTATCAGAGATTGTGAATGAGAGACAGGGATGGAGAGAGTATGTTGCGTACATCGTACGATTGTATAGATCAATAACCCAAATTTATCGACTAAGTATGATGTGTGAATATACAATGCTTACTTAAAGAAATTATCGAATAGTGTGTGCTTTCGACATTGTTTATTTATTTATGTACAAGCTTCATATACACTGCGAGGGTCCTGGCATATAAGTGTATTTATACGGACAATAAATAGCGGACACGCAAATAATTCATATGAAAACTACCCAATATATTTCGAAGCAATAGATATTTAAGTATATTTTTGAGGCGAAACTACTATAGAGATAATTGGATTTAACGTCACGAAAAATGAAACCCCTAAACGGCAGTTGTTCGAAATAGAGGGAAGAATCGTTTTTAGTATCTTCCATGTTCTATTGCATACATCGAAGACATGCTACGCGCATGCGCCGCGCCGCCTCTACTGCATGTGTGTGTCTATATGTATCATAAAGACACCACTAGACTATTTTATTATATAATACACAACACATAGCGCGTTAAAAATGAAATCGAGAAAAATATAAGTACATACATAAATAATTTAATGTTCTTAAATAAGTATTTTAACAATAAATTGACGTTTATAAAATTAAATTGGGGAGGGCTTATTTAGATCTGCCATCAGCCCATATCAATCAATCAATCCGCATTCTTCCGATATCACACACTGGGAACCAATAACGATTTTGTTTCCCATTTTTATAGATAAATTATCGGCGTAAAATATATATTAATAGTGATAAATATGAAAAATATTTAAATTCCGACGTTTTCTTATGAATATTTTCCCCCAGTCGCGATGATTGCCCTCTATCAAAGTTTGCACCTTTTAAACCGGAACACCTGTAGAATTTGACATTTAAAGTGACATTTGATTACACGGGTGTTTCTCCACCGGTGTTCTGTGGACGCCTTTCTGAATTTACGACAATACATAATGGCGAGCTCATTTGCTCTCCAGGTGTTAATGGTTCATAGCTGGTTAGCGACCGAAATGTTTTCACCCTCAAAATGATCAATGAAAGGACGATCATGTAAAAACTTAATGCTAATACGATGTAAGAAATTTTAGAATTTGTCTAATAAAATCCAGCATAGAAGACTTACCGAACGGCAGAAATATTTCAATTACTACATAATTCCTGTCTCATGTTATGGAACATCAAGGATATGATTTCTTTTCTGGTTAGCAATAAGGCTGTTGGTATTAAAAATACTTTTATAAAAGACGCCAGTCTTATATGTAAAGTGCAATGGATTTTCTCGTGTGTCTTGTAAGTCAAAGCTTATACCGTTTCTTTAATATCTTCTTTTTGATATATCCACATATCCAGGCTCCACCACAAGATGCCATTCGTCATTACATCAGCTCGCAGTGTAGAAATATGTATGCTAGACATATTTGGTCTAACTCAAAGATGGCATATGAGCATACATTCAATGTGCTGTGATACAAGAATTTTTAATTTGATCGCATAACAAGATTGAATTTCATAGAATTTTAATTTGGCTAATAGATTTCAAAGAATGAAATTATAGCGATGTAGTTCCGTGTATGACATATTAATTATGCGACTTGCGTAAATATTTAGTTCGCATGATGAAAACCTATTTTCATATCAAAGGTCAACATTGTATGAAAATTAATTTTAAAAAAATGATTCAAACATTGAATATGAACGTTTGTCCTCTTTGTAGTTTCTTCCAACGATCGTTGATTTTATACAGGACGACTATTGAATTTTTCATTGCGAAATATATTTGCAAATATGAATTTTCCTGAATTTACGTAATGAAACAACTATTCTTGTCACGTTTCAAATTTATTATCGTACAAAACGCAAAATTGACATGCAGCAGCATACATTAATACCTATTAAGGTTCGACGAGATAGACTTTCATTTGAAATTTGCATTCGACCCTTCAAAGCGAAATTGCAACGAGGGCCACTCCATAAACAAGGGTTGTTCTAATCCAATTATCTCCAATCATAATTGGCATTTAACCGTTACTTCATTTTATAAATTAATTTTGACACAAAATAAATATATTAAATTAAATATTCAACCATTTTGCAAAAAAATGTATTTTAAATATTTACCGAGGACTCTTAATGGATTTATGCCTGAATTCCCCCCAAATTTAGTTTCCTATAATTTCAAGTATTTTAATTGCTCGAGTGATTGGCAAATCGCATTGAGCTTCAATAGACATTGTCGGAAGGATGAAGAGACTACTTGAAGACTACCAATTTGATTCACCTGACGAATTTGTTAAGGACATGTTCAATATGGCCAATGAATTGAAGTCTATCAAGGCTATGTAATTACATAGATTCCTTAAAAAAGTATTTAGTTTCTGGACTTTTATTAAAAAGCAGGATCGCAGGCTTAATAAAAAAGTATCAACCGATTTGGGAGATTGGAAATATTCCTATTTTATAAGAATCGTTTCGATCAAAATTTCATTGATTTCCTAGTTTTTATAAGTAAATACTAGCACAACTATTCAAGTTAAGTATGGCCAATTTATAACAATATTCATAGTAATATTTACAACAAGATGCTAACACATAAAATTATTTTGGTCATTGAAAAATCATAAAGCGCTTTAAGAATTTCAAAATACCAATAGAGAACCTAAATGTGCTTTCAACTATTTGAGTTTCGAATATGCTTCCATGAGAACGCTCAGAAATATTATTCTGTCAAAGCTAAATACGTTATGTTGATGACTTGATCATTAATATGTTCATTTGAATTGATTAATAATAAATTTTGCCGAAAAATAAACTGGAACCACATTTTATATCTACACATGTATGTAATATTAATGAGAAATTACTATATACCGCGTAAATGAAAGTCTCCATATATTTAAACAAGAAATCAATATATTTATTTTGCTATGAA
The DNA here is from genome assembly GCA_008973525.1 of Stenopsyche tienmushanensis. Taxonomy (NCBI): domain Eukaryota; kingdom Metazoa; phylum Arthropoda; class Insecta; order Trichoptera; family Stenopsychidae; genus Stenopsyche; species Stenopsyche tienmushanensis. The sequence goes on from WACJ01000142.1 coordinate 431,132, forward strand.
AAGAATTAGCGTTACTCTAAGACAAAGAGAATAAACTTGTATTAGGAAATTATTAAGGGTGCAAAATTTCATTCGTATAATCATTCATGATTTTTCTCCAATTTAATTGATACATAGAGTAGAACCTCGATTATCCGAACCTAATTGGGGATGAAAGTAGTCCGTATAATCTGGATAATCAAAATTAATCATATTTGACAGGGAAAGTATATAAAGTATATATATAATTTTTATCTGTCCAAATTTATATATACACACATAATTTTAAAAAAGTTATCAAAAAAATCAATTATTGATTTTTGCTTAAAGCCTTAAAAATTTTAAAGATGTGTAGGATCAATATCTCCCTCCTTGCAAATCTCTTCTTCGTCTTCTTGGTCTTGTTCTTCATCAACATTATAGTGACACGTTTTTTACTAATTTTGTACCAAGGGGAAGTATTTTCAAGCATTGAAGCTAAAGATTGATTAGTTAGTATTTTCCAATTTAATCCAGTCTCATCAGCATTGTATATAAACTCTTCGTTAAAACCTTCCTTCTCCACAAATAGCTTCAATGTGTTTGCTGAAGGTATGTAAATTTCAAGTTCCCTGATACTAAGTCGTCCTTTGAATTTTTCAACCCAGCTCAAATTTACTTTGAAGATGGAATCCTCATTTAGTTTTGTATTGAAAAATATTGCTTTTTCACACAATGATGGGACAGATATTGGCTGTCCAGTTAGTCGTCGCTAAAAAACTGCTAACAAAATCGCAATCAAACAAAAAAAATAAAGATAACAAATAAGCTATCTTTTATCCAAAAACACCATAGCATCCAAAGGATTTTAATCATATTTGGATTAATATTTTCAGATCCAGGATTGTCGATCAGTTGCTCTGAAATATTTATTCTCTCTCCTAGATGATGCAATAAAATGATTGGGTTGATATCGCGATATTGGATCGTAATAAGTCTAAATGTTGGGCCAGGTGATACTGCAAATAAAATAGAGTATCAAAGGAAACCGACAGAGCATATTAAGGCTTTGCCGCAATGTTTATTCGGCGGCAAAGTATGTAGTCGTTGTCACCCGAACTTACGACATCAGCCCCCATAAATTATAAGTTGTGAGCACCTTCTCGTAGCAGAGATCACATAATGTGCTCCAGTTTATGTTCCCTGCGCTATTAGCCGTCACTGCGAACTAACTTTTGTCTAACCTGCGAAATACACCTACCCAATATACACAATCTTATTTTATTTCACTTATTTTCCTTATGTAACAGCCTCTCTCTTCTCCGTATTAATTTATACTCCAGCAACTTTCTCGGAACGCCGAGAATTTTCAAAAAACATAGCGAAATTGGCTGAATACAAAGAAAATATTCAATGGCTTCTGACAGTGCAATATCTGTGTACCAATAAATAAGCTTTATGTTTTGTTGAAGAAACATTGAAGTATTGGATCGTTATAATATCATGACGCAGTATCAATTTAAATTATTATAATATCCTAATTACTACATAATATTCATTGTATAGCATCACTCATTTTCTAGGACTATCTACCTTCATCCATTTTTTCCACGAGCAAATGTTATTTTTTTCCACATAACTTATTTTTAAAAAATCAATTGATATTTTAACATGGATTTTTCCAGCAATTGCAAACCTTTAATTTGCGACATTTTCAATTTTTGGTTAACATTTTTAAGAGCTGAAATGCTGTCATATATACGCGTTTATCCAGTTAAAAATCTTCAATAAAGGAGTTCGTAAAAACGAATTGTTTATAAAACGGGTATATTAAGCGACGAAAAGCTTTTATACTTAGGGTAAGTAAAGTTTCAATGGACTCTTAAATTTCATGTACCCGTCCCGTTTATGTCTCGCTTCCTAGAGGAAAAAAAGAGTTATTACAAAGCTTTTCGGGATAATAGAGAACAAAATCTTTTTCTAGTCGCCGGGCGTATCGATTTTCTAATCATCGTAAAATTTCCCCCAAATGATATTATCTGGAGTTGTTTTCCCGACAAGTTTAAATGAAATGTTATTATGTTGCTTCGAGTGTGGAAATATGTGCCCCCTTTAGCGTTTGCCCTTTGAAGGCTTCTACTTGACGTTAGACCATAGCTTAAGCGATGACCCTTGACACAGGAAGCGGTTAACCTCCACCTCACTATCATATGACATTCAGGGGGGTGCAAAAAATGTAAATTCAAACCCTTAAATAAATCACCGCCTACACTTTTATATTTAAAAGTAATAAAACACCAAGCAAATTTTTGCCCTATTTAAATTATTTCCAATAATAATCTAGCCTATTTTCACTATATACATAACTGTGTTTAATTTTTATATCGTTCAAATACATAAAATTAGGTTTATGTTCTGGGGAAATATTCTAATTATTATATTCATAAACTCATTTTTTAATTTTCATATTGAGAAAACATATAATTGCAAATTTTTTATTCAAAATTATGAATCTTTTATTTATTAACTAAATTCATTTAAACTCTTTAAAAAAGAAGTATTAAGCAGTTGATTAAATAAATGCAAAGGTTTTTTAAAAAAATCATAGTAAGACTGACCCACATAAAAAATCAAATAGAATTGAGCTTGCTATTTCTATTAAAAGCTTAAAAATATGTAAGATTTGAAGGCAATTCTCTCAAACGTGATGTTTAGATTCACACAATGCTAATATTTTCTTAATCTATCTATGAATTTTAAATAATTGTATTGAAAATTGACAAAACTCTGGTGATTTAAATTAGTAACACTTGATCTGGCGAATTATATTTTTTATCATTTCTCTTAAAATTTTGATTTTGACGAATTTTGGTTTGTAGAAAATATGCTACGTTAAGCAATAAAAGCTTAATTGAGAGATAAATATTGCAAAAAGCGATCTTCAAAGGCAGCTATAACATCCTAATCTATGGTCAGAATGATAAATGTCGTATTCGCTGAAATTAACACAACTTCGACTAGAATACATATAATATTTCTAGCGGCGCCAAGTTTATACGAATGACCGTGTACATTATCTAATAACAATACCGCCTTTGGTTCCAAATTTTACATTAAATAGATCCATTATTACCCGGGTCTTCCTGTTGGATTTCCATATCACGGGTAAATTAGATTTGGAAAACCTTTCATGGCCCGAGGATTCTCTGCGTGATAAACCAGCATTGGTTTAAATTTAAAGTCTCCTGATGAATTACCGCCCAGTAATAGTGTTAAGCGATCCTTCCTACTTAGAACAAAACTAAAAATTTCCAATGGTATTATTTAAAATTATCTTAAGTGTTTATGCCAGAAAAATGTACTATTATCTCATCATTGTAAATTATGGCAACATATCATTTGCATAAATAATATAGAACTGAGATATTATTGTACATATTTATTTTTAAGGAGATTTTTAACACAAGATTTACGACATTTTATACAGAAAAAAATCACATCGATCCTCACAAGTGTCAATGTTGGTTTAAATGATTTTAGATGGTCGATAACATCTTGAAGCTTTACTCAATGAAGTCGAATCTTATTAAACTTAACGCATTCAACAGTTAGCTATTTAGCTTGACACTTTTGGGTCATATATATATATAGAATGAAATGGAAAAATTCAACCATATTCGAAGACAAGGTATTCAAACAAGAAAGGCCATTTTAGTATATACGAACATAAATTTCGAATGTTTTCTACGTACATATGCCACGTTTACAATTTAAGGACCAAATTTGTACAAATCAATTAAACTAATTTATCGTTAGTATTTTCGTAAGAACGCTAAGATTTTAATAAAAAAATTACATTTGTTGCAGATCTTATCGATTATCAATTACCCTTAAATTTGAATATTGTCTTTGTGCATGTCTTTATTATCCATTATTCAGCATTTTTAACGAACAAAGCAACGATATTAAGTTAAAAAAAGGTAGCCTATCAATACTAAGCTTATCGGTTTTGTAAACCCGGTTTTTTAGACAAAAATTGTGACCTTCGAAAACCGGTTTTTTGATCCTGAAAATCCATTTTTGAGTAAAAAAAAATATTTTTTACTATAGTATTTATGAATTTTGGACGAAAAATATTGAATTTTTCCCTAGATAGTACGTTCTCTTGCACTCTGCGTTACGACAAATTGATCTAGGTAAGAAAAGGTTCTTCTCGGAAGAGTTTTTAACCCTTTTCGTAATTAATCCTTTTTTTTACAATAGGGGCAAACTGGAGTAAAATGTGAATTTCTACGAAATTTTCGCCCTTATTTAAAGACATATCCGATATATATTTGGTGTAATATAGAAAAAATGATCAATGAATACTACAATTATAAAGAAAATTTATTGCCAAAAATTTGATAGTACTAAACAATTCGTTAAAGGAAAAAGTGCTGGTATTTTAGCCAAAGCAATCACACTTGGTCTGATGCATTTATCTATGTATTTATTTAATTACACAGATAATAAGTTTATATTTTTGTTAGTAATTATAATAGATACATTGGTTGCAAGTACTGCAAGCTATTTTAGAAGCCGCTAATTAAAAATACGCTCAAAGGATTTGCCTCGCGAAATATCTTATACATACAAAGTGTCGCAGTATTTTAATTTTATCTATCAAATTTCAGTGGAAAATAATGGCTGTAAATTTGTCGCGTGTTTTTTTCTCCAAAGTTGCAGTAATAAATTAGGCATACTTAACCGAACACTTTTTTAATAAAATTAAAAACGGTCCAAGAAACATCCTGCTCCGAGAATATACAGGTGGGTGTATGGCTTTTCTTCTTCATTTCTCCGTAAAAATCCCGCGAGATCAACGAAACACCTGCTTGTCCCATAAAATTGTGAAATGACGTAAATAACACAGAGATATGTTGCTGGTTCGTATTCCCAAATGTTTCCCTATCATTCTGTCGCCATCGATTTTGGGAAATTTCTTGGAGGATGTAGAGATTCGCGTGAGAGCAGCAGTATTTTCACGTATACCAATATTCTCGCAAAGACCCGTCTACGAATGTACGAGGATAGCAATCCTACACTCGCGAAACATACTCTAAAATACTTATTTATCTCTTGAAAGCAACATTAAGAATTATTCTTCATAAAATAGATATTCTTTCCTATAAGACTTCTTCATTTTCCTCGCCTCTTATCTCTTGGGGCCTAAGGCTTCTGCGGCGACAATATAACTCTTCAACTTTAAAGCCACATCTACCTGACATACAATATAAGCTAGATTTTATTTTAGGAAATTAGACTTTTAAGACTATTATTGATATCATAAATTTGGCTATTTATGAAATACCAAGTTCATAAGATAGATATCATAGTGATCGATTTTTTAACATTTTTTTATACGAACAGTATTAAATATAGAATGTTGATATTTAGTGTGTTGACCAGATAATCTTTATCAAACATAAAAATATTTAATAAAGTTTGGGAGTAATTAAATTAAACGCCTAATATAATCCTAGTCTCTTTTTTTTACGAATATAGTTCTATTTTGTGTTTTAACAAATTTTACTCTGAACATAGCACACCTCAATTAACGACGTTGGTCTTTAAAAAATAATACTTGAAACGATTTTCAACTTGCTATTTATGATTAACATAAACCATTCGTCTATTACAACCTAAATAGCTTCTAAAATATATATTTGAGTTCCAAGATTCATTTGAACAAAACACAACTGGAGAAAATGCAAACAACGACGCTATAAATTTAGAAAGCTCTACTGACTTCTTAGAAAACTTTCTATGGAAAACATATGCCATGTCTACTAGCTGATCCGGAAACCAGTCTGGACTATATGGAATCCAGCTGTATAGAAAAATCAACATTGATATTACCCAAAGAATCCATTTAAAAGCAACATGAACTATGGCAGATGTGTCATGGTTTTTTTCTAAATCAAGTGATCCACAGAGACCTTTGAAAATCGTGACAAACGTCAATGAAAAGCTCATCATTAAAAACAACCCTGCGTTTAAATCACACCCTAATGTTCTTGCTAAAAAAATTAAGCAAAGTGACACGCAAAATACTTTAAAATAAAATATAATCTATTCAATGTAGACGATATATTTTTCCCAATGGATGGAATTATACCTCAATTAATCATGTTTGATGCATATTACAAACTGTTCATACAATTAATCGAATTTTCAAGAAATTGACTCTTGTGGCCATATTTTAAAAATAAAGCTTTTAATATATAATATATTATAAACATATGTCATCCAATAAACGGTGTAATAAGACGACTTATAGTATTTATCATACAATTAAAAGTAGAAAGTGGAAGTCTAAATTAAGCGATATCCAAATTAGAATACATAATAATTACTTATTTCATTTAAAGAGTTAATTGATTATATTCAATAAAAATGGTAAATCCGAAATATTATATAAATAGCAACATAATTCATCATAAGTTGTGTTTGATTAAAGAAGAAATCTATCTATAATTTGAAACAGCGAGTGACCATGAGATGGTAGGGATCTGCATGAATCATGTTTTGTATCAAAATAAACAATAAAACATTGCTCTTTGATATTATCCAATATTTCAAATCAAAATTGAATATCATTGTATTATCATATTTTATTGATATGGATTTTCATAAAAGTATTTGATCATTTTGGGGCCCTTACTAATATTCTGAAAAAAGGTAACATAAACCGAATACGAAATTGATTTTAATTAAATTAAAGTAATTGTATGGTACATAATCTTAATGCTCGAACATCAAATTTATTACGTACATCATCAAAGTATAATATAATCTTTTAGGGTGCAATTTCGAACCCTTAGACATCGCTGGGTCGTACAATACTCGCCTAATATATGGTCAATATCTTTTGTATCTAAATGGCCCTTATTGAATTATAAATGATTTTTTGTGGGTTTTTTCGTCTCAGATTAAATTTAATGGAAAAATGAGATTAATGGATTTTTTCGCTATTACTAAAACTGAAATATGTTCCATCAAATTTACACTAAAGACTTGACATAGTACAAAATTATATTTGACGTGATGAAATTTTATCTGCTAAACGAGTACTCGCTCTCGGCATATATTACCTTTAGGAGCTCAAAGTGATTAACTACAAGGTTGACAAAACTGAGAAAATTAAACTCAAACTTTATAGTTACCATGCAAATAACCTACATACTGCCAAGTTTCGCTGTTTATGGTCCCTGAAATAAATTACATCAAACATAATATCAATAAACATCCTCCGGCATGTATAAAACTACAAAATAAAAAAATAGCAACGACCCATATACAAAGTAAATTTCGGTATCATTTCATAAAACATGCATGCGGAGATATTTTATTTAGGGGCGTAAAATATAAGGTATTTTGCATTATAGATTACCCAAATGTTTATTAAGGGTTTTTCGTATGTATGCACACGTAGGGGTACGCACATTCGCATTTGTCAATACTCATATACGTGACCGGAAAACACGACGACTTGGAAGCAAATCGTAAGAACTGTTTAGTGACCAGCATCCTCAACTAAGTCTCTCCTGTTTTCCCGAAAATACAAGTATGTGTGGCTCTCAAAGTGAATGAGGGCAATAAAAAATATTCCACGATACATTCGCAAAAATTTTATTCATAACAGCGAGGGCTGTTAAATTGAGCACATCTACTTCATACGTATACGCATTCATGTAAAATAACATATTTTTGGAAGTAGACTAATTCTTCTAAAGTAGAACTCCATAAATAATATTGTTAAAAACATACTAGTTGGCATCCAAACAATATGTATTGGTTATTCCCAAATTCCAAAAATTTCTGAGGATCATATCTTTCATTACCAAGTCCATTTTAAATGTGCAAAATTTCTAGGAAAATTAACGACGAAAAATTCAATCAAATCAAAAATCATCAGCCATTATTACTTTTATATACTTTAAAATAACTTGAAATCTTTAAAATAACTTGTGCTCATAATTTTCCATTTTTAATTAGCAACATATACGTTCTATATGTAGATCAATGGGCATATATGGATTAATTTGAATAACGTTAAAGTCCTTCAACTTAATAAAAATCTCACATGAAGATCAGCGTTCGATAATGAATATATTACATTGAGAAAAATAAGAATGTTATCATATTTCAGTTGTCCTACAAAAAGACCAATAGGCATATCCGGATTTATTACTCAAATATAACCAAAATTATTGATTAAAATTGTAACTTTTTATGCTTAAACCTTTTTAAACAAAAAAAGTTATGACTTACATAGAAAAGGTGAAGATGCGTTCCATGGATTTTAAAAACCGCATAACTTTGAAACAGCTATATAAACTATATCCAAAATCGCATAAAAAAAGTTAATAAAAAACAGAAAATTAATAAAGTAGTTAAAAATAACATTTTTGGTAACATTTAAAGGACGTCTTGCATCATTAATATTTTTTTTAAAAATATTTTAATTAAAAATTATTCGGAAGAAATAGTATACCGATTGTCAATGTCATCATTGTTCTGTGTAGATTTTCTCTTTCCAACAATATAATTCATGATTAGTAAAGTAGTCACTATAGTCCCTAACTCAAAAAAATAAATCACAAAATTCAGTCAAGTCATTTTATGGCCTTATTTTGTCAGTTTTATTTTTTTAAATAATTAAAAATAAATAAACCAAAATATAGGGCGTGGTCGTAATTCAACGATAGCAGATGCAATATGATTTACACTGTCCCAAAAAAAAATTTTTTTTCAAATTTCAGTTAGTGTTGATGATTTATTTTCTATTTTATCCAAAATATCTCGATACGTACTCTTTATGAAATTTTTAAAAAAATATATTTTTTAAAAAAAAAACCGCATAACTTCAAAATCGCACAAAAAAAAGTCGCACAAAAAAAAGTCCGCCTATAAGCTCATATGAAAATAGAATTATATTCGCTTGAGAGGGCGAATAAGTTCATTAATTTTTAACCCATCCACCCACATTCTCAATTTAATTTTTCTATTATTGATAAGTACTAATCTGTGGCAAATATTTTTTATATTTGCTTATATGAGATTTCGTATAAATTTAGGTTAAAAATATTATAGAAAATCCATTTCAAAATCGTGATCCTCTCCGAATAAAAATCATGCAAAGTAAATTTAAGTTTTTATACGAGAAAAAGATTTTTTTTTTCTAATTTTGAAAGAAATTCATATGACATCTCAATTTTTACATAGAAACGAGTTTCACAAAAAAAGTAATTTAAAAGTTTCTTTAACATGACATGCCTTAATGCGCTATTATCTCTTCGGCCTCTGGTTCTATTATCTATTTACAATTTTTTTTTTTAAGAAGGAATCCACATTATCTTTGCGAGGCACATTCAAGCAAAACTCTTTAGCATATTCTGGCCTGTGCTAAAATAAAAGCAAACAAATTAAAATCGCGTTACTAAAATACAGCAACGGTATCTATCTAATGGAGCTTAGCTGCAAGTATTGCGCATATGGTGCAACCCTTCTGCGGCGGTGCTGCATGCATCGAATATTTATGGTAAATTTTTATTGGCACTTCACATAATATATATATAATATCATGAAGCTCCTGTACTCGTATTGGGGAGAACCTATAAAAAGTTTATGCGCCCAATATCCATATTACAGTTATATATGGAGCACTTTTTTTCAACGGAACATCGGCATGTTTCATGGTCTTATGTGGCTTTCATGTGGGATAGCATCATTCCAGAATAATGATTTTCCGATGAACTTGGCCTTGAATTTGCAAAAAAAATGCTTACATAATAATCCACGATAAGCGGCTTTAGTTGAAAATATTCCGCTGAAAATTGCTCCATACACGTGTCAATACCAAAGGAGTTATCCCTGGAGAAATCTACAGAGTTATCTCCAAAGATGTTTTGTAAGTGTACACGTGATAATTACATATTTACGATAACCATATCAAGGTTTACCATTTATCTATTTTGAATTGAATGGAATATATACCACCGACAATAAGTATGGAAACGCAAAGCATAGTATCTTTCGTAATGTAATAAAAATATAGAGTTCAGATAGTCATTATTAGCCTTGGAGCTTAAAATAAAATAAAATCGGCTTAAAATAGCTTAAATGTGAAAGCTTTGAATACAATTTTTGTATTATACACTCAAACCTCTTTTTGTTCGACTTTTTTTATGCGATTTCGAAGTTATGCGAATTTTTTTGAATTTTTTTAAAATTTCTTTAAGAGTGCGTATCGAGATATTTTGGATAAAATAGAAAATATATCATCAACACTAACCGAAATTTGGAAAAAAAAACTATAATTTGGGACTGTGTAAATCATATTGCATCTGCTATCGCTGAATTATGACCACGCCCTTTATTTTGATTTAAATTTTTTTTTAAACAGTAGCCATTTTGTGACTATTTTTTTTTTTGAGTTAGGGACTATAGTAACATCTTTGCTTACTATGAATTATATTGTTGAAAAGAGAAAATTTTGAAAAAACGATTTTGAGTCATATCGAAAATCAATTAATCATAATTTTAAAAAAAAATACCAATGATGCAAGACGTCCTTTAAATGTTACCAAAAATGTTATTTTTAATTGCTTTATTGTTTTCCTATGTTTTTATAACTTTTTCTATGCGATTTTGGATATATTTTATACAGTTGTTTCAAAGTTACGCGATTTTTAAAATTCATAGAACGCATCTTCACTTTTCTACAATATGTAACTCATAGCTTTTTTGTGCGATTTTCCGCGGAACGCATCTACCGCATAAAAAAAGGTTTAAGTGCATATTTATTTTTTTAGTTTAAAATGGCAAAATCACCCGAATTCAGTACAGCAATTTTTATCTCTCTAATTATACAACATATTAAAGTTTTTTTATTTGGAAAATTTTCTAAAAAAATGAAGATTTCCATCAAGCGATATCATTATATTGTACCATCAAATAACACCAGGGTACTGATAATTTGAAGGGCAGAAAAAGACCGGGTCCCCCAAAATCTAGTACGCATACTGAGGTTGACTTTATTATATTATGGTTCCAAATAAATTGTCGTATCATGTGGGATTTTTTAATTAAATTGTTACAAATAATGCCAAAAATGTGCATATTTTTATATATATGTACTATGTTTTTTCTCGATCGATCGATAAAAAATCGATCTCTTTTAGGCCCAACAAGATAGAAACGTCCCTTAATAATCAAAAGTTTCATATAAAATTATAACCGGTTATCCAACAACTTTTTTATTCGTGCCCAAATACAAAACAAGACTTTAATGCACGCTTAATTAAAGTAATACCGGATATAGCGAGCAATCCATTTTTGACTAAATATAAACAGGCAAATCAATGAGCATAACATTTGTACAAAATTCCAATTAAAACATCTTTTAACAATGGTAAAAAACCATTATGGGAAAAAATCACTCAATCTAAGCTTATTTTTGAGTGTCTAATATTTTTAAATTAACGTAACGATGCAAATTTGCCAACTATAAAATATAATAAGCAACAAACGTATAAGAAATTGAGTCTTTTAACGGTATGTATATAAATATGAATTTAATAAATGAAACACGTAAACGATTTTAATGAATATCGCTTTTTGCGCTGAAATAACAGCGATTTTTGTGCTCGTTATATCAGAGTTTGGTTGTATTTAATATGCAAAACGTACAAAATTATCATCATTAATTTAAGCTCTCGTAGCTATCACAATCAATATTAACATCGCAACCATTTAAAATATCCCAAATTCTAATTTGTATAATGGGTTAGATGCTGGGATCTTATTATAAAAGATCGGATTCAAATCCAAATTGTGGAAATTATGTGGCGACAAATTATATTATATGTATAGATCTAATTATGATCCTTTGTCCTTAAAAAAGTATCCTATATAAATCATGAAAGATTATTTTCGCTATGATCAACTGTCCATTTTCAATTATCACAATTGATATATTATAGAATTGCCCATGAAATCTGTATAAAACCGAATTGATAGCATATTAAATATACTTTTTAAATCTATTTTATTCCAATTGAGTACCTACCACTCAGTCCAATGGCATACTGACATAATAAAAAAAGAAGTGTCATATCATGAGTCGAAAGGGGAAAGGACCTTTGAATACACATTGAGATAACCTTTCTCAGACATGAAAATTTATTAGATCGGACAGAGGTTTCTGGTTCATATTGGATATCCCAAATCCTATTCCCGTTCGCAGCCGACGATAATATATAAGGATTTTATAAAATACATGTTCATCACGATTCATCGGAAATCAGGACTATAAAATAAAGGGAGCTCGGCACACGGAGTCGCTTAAAATTACATCGAGGTTTTGGTCATGGCAATTTACTTTTTTTATATTTGATTTTTTTTCGTCCATAAAAAAGGATTATATTCGAACATTAAACAGACGACCGAAATTATTACCCTTCATTATAATATTTACCACATGCGGCCCTCTTGGAGTGTCAGTTAATGGTCGCTTAACGTAATAAGTTTGATTAACCCAAAGATTTTTTTGCATAAAATGGAAGCTTTTTTTAGGATGATGTGCAATTATTCGTTCGCTTAAATTTGAGAATTATTTGAATATTTTGGGTGGAGAGATTTTCCACCATCCAGGAGCTTTTAAGCTTTAAAAACAAGAAAATAGTCATCATCATATTAACGTATTTGAATGTATTATAATTGATCCTTCAGCATTTTGTTAATCAGATAAAATGTTTTCTACCTACAATATATAATCAAATAAAGTCTGCTATAGCGAAATTACGTTTTGTATTGTGCATTCGTTTATTAAAAAGAATTGAATGACAAGTTCAGTACGTGGGCTGTCAATAATGCACACAGTAATTTATCTGAAACGTTACATGTATTAACAAAGGCTTCACATGCAGATAAATCGCTCGGAAAAAAGCCTGTACTTTCACCATAGATACACCATGAAATATTTTCGCCATACATTTCACTTAAAACAATTTTAAACTTGTATTAAAATTCATGCAAATAAATTTAAAATGTAGCATAGATGTCAATAAAGAATCAATTAAATATCTGTTTTAGTTGTGAAGTGTCGAATTCGAAGTCGTCGAGTCGAGTCGAATTCATTCGAAGTGTCAGCGGTCTGAAAGGCGAACTGGTTGGACACACAAGCCTTGTGGCCACTCCCTCATCTTTTAGGGACGGACTAAGGTATCCCTAATGATGTCTCGTCGTCCAAATGGACTGACTGCTTTTAGGGGCTCCCCCAGATTTATTAGTATTTGAAAATATATTTTGTGTTTCCATTTTCTTCTGTTTCACTTATTGTATTTATATTAGCTTCTTACTTTGTCTACTATGTGACTTCACATTTGACTTTTAGTCCGCGCATATTTCATACAAATAGTTTACACTCGTTTACATTACTTTCATTGAGCTCTTACATGAAAAAGAAGCTCATTTCCATCATTATCTTGCAATATCTCTCATTTTTACAAGCTACAAATAAATCTGCATCTTAAGTTAATGTAGTTGTTTGTTTTATCTGACACTCTTCCACCTTTCAACGCCTTTTCTCCAATTCGATAAAGAATAGATCACATAGACTATCCCAATCTAAAGCTGGTATCAAATCGAGATGTAACTTTGGGAACCGTTACAATACTATTGTCAAATGTCAGCTTTCGAGAACATCCTAATAGTAAATAAATATTGATCTTGTTTTAGAAAATTCAAATCGATCAATAGATGAAAAATATAATTTACTGAAATCCCTGATTAAAACAGAACTACGACAAATCATCAAAAAATCATTACAAAAACATAATCATTACTGGTAATTAAATAATTGCTTCCTATGAAACAATCACCCTCTCCAACCCTTAAGTCAGAATAATACTTAGACGGGTTCTTTAGTGTCTTTAATTTTGAAATAATCGATTTTGGATTAATACATTCGAAACGACGCGTAAAAAATACGCGAATTGAATCGATAAGAGATATTTAGTATGATATTCTCCATATGCATTGAATTGTTTAATGTTTAGAAATGAAATCATAAAGAATATTGCTGGGGAAAAATAATGATTTTCTTTCCGATGCGCCTGATTTATAACGAGATTTCTTATTCGTCTTTCTGTCTGCAACGACATCTCCTGAACTAGTGTGCCTTCTTATTATTTTTATACTGAAGAAAAATAAAATACGACGCTGAGACTTGCTTGCAACTTGAAATAAAATATCTGGAATGTCTCATGAGAAAACTTATTGCGAAAATATGATTTCATATGAAGACATTTAGAGCTAGAATATATTGCAGTATAAAATTCTGATTGTGAAACCTTTTGCATTGAGCATTGGCATCGGGTACGCAACCAACATATGTTTTTCTTAGGGGGGAGGAGCAATATCAATATGTTCAATATTATTTTGATTTAATTAAAATATTTAAATTTTGTGAATTTAGTAAAATGAAAGTTAAACATCATTAATTTTTATTTTATCATAATAGCATTGACTTGCAACATGAAGGGGCGCCAGGCGCAATCCCTTATATGCACATCATATCGGGGCTCACGCTTCCAAATGGAACGCCTCCCTGAGTTTGAGGAGGGAATAGGAGGAAGATGACGATGAAAAAAATTCAGCTGTGGACTCCGGGTCTTTATTATCATGCCAAAATAAAGACCAATGTTATGACATTAAAGAAACCGGCCACGGGAAGATCAAGCTGTCCCACAGCCAAGACGACCGGTCGGACCTCAAACCTTAACTGACTTTGAATAAATGAAGATTTAAACTGACTGCAACACAGATAATTCAGAACATACTCACTCTGACTGTCTCTCTGAATATTTTCTAGATTATTCTCGAAGTTTTACATCCACTTCAAAATTTTTCTTTTTGCGGCCATTGTACATCTATCATATAAATATTTCGATTATTCTAAAACTTTTATCTTATGGGCTGCTCGTGTATGGTGTAACTATTCAAGTCTCACCACATTTATGTAAAATTTACCTTTTAGACTACCTCACGAAAAATATTTTACACGGCAACCCCATTTTCTAATTTCGCAAGGCTGATTTCGCTTCTCCAGTAAATCTTCTTTTACGTTAAAAGCGTAATTTTATACATTATTTGAAAATAATTATTGTGAAAAAATATCAAATCCAAGAATAATAAATATATTAAACTAGAATGTGATTTATGAATAATTTATGTATGTCGCTTGAAAAAATAAATACGTGTGAATGAATTTCAAGTTGTGAACTTATTCATCAAGTTTTTCGCAAAAAGATAATTTAAGGGGGCTACAAGCCCCCAGCATTCCCGCCCCATAGTTGCACCAATTCTTCTATGCAATAAACAGGAAAGGGGAGACTTTCTGGTTGAAAGCGGTGCCAACACAGAAACTCTATGCATTGCAATCCTATTTTATTTACTATCCCTTGTTATTGTACGTATTTCATTCCGCTCATGCTTTGAAACTTTATATTCGAATTTAATAAATTCGAAAAAAATTGAAAAACTACCCTATTCTCTCAAATTTTACATAATTATAAATTTTATGAATCTCAAAATGGTTGGCAATATTTTTAATAATATCAATAGATTTTATCCCAATTTAACCTATTTCAATATCTTATATCAAGGTAGCTTACATCCATTACACGTTCAGTTGTGGGTTTTTTTGCTATGTTTCACACATAGTCCCTATATCCTCAGAGAAGAGTCAGGGCTGTCGAAATATATTTTTTTTCAACATTTTGTAAAATTACCCAAAATTTCATCTTTAAATCGTCATTACTTTTTAGTCTATGGTCGTAATAGCACGAATTAACTATTTTTGTATTTGGCGATATTTTTTGATCTAAATAAATCATTATTTTATGCAATTGGATTAGAATGAGAAATGTCAACTTTTAAATTCTTTAAACAAAAAACTAACTATTTTGAACTTTAAAAGGTTCTCTAGTTTATACCCTTTCCAACGATATGCAACATGTCATACAAATATGCTACATGTTATACAAACATTCAATAAGTTGTTACACTTGAAGAATTATTTTTTTCTTATTTCAACTGTAGTTGTCTGAAATAGCATTTGGCAATCATTTGCAAAAGCTGGGCTTATTCCTTCAATTAGGATTTCTTTTGTGGACAACCCTGTCGTGTAAATTAATTTTTTTGGTGCCCCTATTCCGTGGCTCGCATGTTCTTTAGACCTGACACCACTGGATTTCTTTGCCTGGAGACGTCCCCTATTCCACGCCTTACGCGGTGTCCAGATCTGACACCACTGGATTTCTTTGCCTGGGTAATCTATTTCAATATCAATACAACTATCTAAAATTATTTTATATTCATGTGAAATAACGCAAACTACCAAAACTAAATGTTTTTAATTAGATTCAAAATCAACTCTATAATAATTTATCAATTGATTTACATTTTGGATCAAAGAAAGATTATATTGTTATGCAAAAAAAATCTTCAATTGACTTTTTGACATTTTATATACATTTAAATAAATTTAACATTATATGCTCCAGTTCCTTGATATAAAATACGCAAATTATATACATTTTTCTATCATGGGGTGGCTTTTGATCCTTAAAGTATTGACTTGTTACAAGATTATTAAGCTCATCATATTGGCATATTTTTCATAGCATTTGCTTGTCTTCCTTCAGTATAATTTGAATGTTTTTACAAATATTAATATCTACAACAAATTAATTTTGAGTATTGAACTTCATGCAAGCATACATTATATTTGTCAAAATTCAATCGATCTAATATTGATGCAATTAATTAATTACTGTGCCTTTATTATAAAAATTCGGATTAACATCCAGACTGCTGATTAAATATCCAGGATTCATGTTTAACCTGACTTGCATGCAACGAATCCCTCCTAATATCGTTTACTTGGATATACAAGATCCAGCAGATTAATGAATCAAATAATAATTATGATTAATAGGAAAATTGATTTAACCACAAATATGAAGCAACGGAAGTTCATGAAAACATTAGAATTTCAGGTCTCAGAAACACAAATGCTTTTGCAAAATGTATCGCAGAAGCACAAATGCTTGAGTGCTACACGTTTATTATCCGATTCAACGTCAATATCCAAGTCAAAGCCACACATATTAAAAAATATGCTCAAATGCTTTTAATTTCATATCATGAGATAGACCTGGTATTTGCATAGTGATATATATGCAGAAAATAATGGCAAAAAACGTATCTCTAAAAAATCCATTTTAAAGATCACCCATTTTTGATGGTGCTATGAGAAGAAAATTTATACTTTCACATGCTACTATTTTATATTATTATCGTGAAAATACACGTTTTTATGATGTTGATCATCGTGTCATAGATAATACCCGTGCAATTAACAATTTTGACGTCCTACAATATCGTGATATTACGATTATCCTGTTTTACTATGGGATTAAGTGTCTATCATTAATTTTATCCTCTCCTCTCTAGCCCGAATGCGACCTTCAAAATGAGTTGTTAAAAGTTTGATCGGGGCAAAAATTTTGCAGAAAACTATGAAAACGAGCCACATTATGCAGCTTTTCGTGGGATTTATTTTTTCAGAAATGAGGACCGTTATTTAAAAGGTATTTCGTGCGACATTGATGTATGGGTATGTTAATTTTGGGCTTAATTAATTGAAACGCTGCCTTAAAACCGTGGAGAAATCATGTTGTAAGACGATTATAGTTTCAGATGATCAATTCATTTTCTGATATTAATCGCTCGATGGACTCTTTTGAGGATTTATAGCAAGAGTTCGTCTGAGAGCTTATATTTCCATTATGTTAAAAAGGTATTTTAAAATATTCCTACATTGATGCTACATTTTTCATTATTTTAATGCAGAGATTGCTAAAGCTTACTCTCAATAGCTTATACTTAAGCTGTTTATAACATGAGTGATGTGCTGTATATTGACCAAGTGTTGTATAGTGTAGAGACTAGATTCTTATTGTAAAGGTTTGGCTTTGAATCCAGATTGTGGAAAAAAATATCGTGCTAACAAATTTGCGAGATCGTATTAATATTTACGATCGAACTTTTTGATCCTGGATCTGAAAAATGAAATATTGAGACCATTAATGCAGTCGAGTAAAACCAGATATGATAAAATATGAGTGGATTTGCAATAATATTAAAAATTTCGTTACTCACTCATAGATCCATCCTTTCCCTAGAAAATCCCATATGGAGATCGTCGACATCTAATAAAGAATATTGTACCCTAAGAAGATTATATATTATTAAAATATGTTGTTTATGAAGCCTTTACGTTGAACTTTGTGTTCCATCAATGAAATTATGTATTCTGACTCAATTTTCAATGCGTCAAAAGCCCATGACTGTGCATAAAAGTTCAGTCAAAAAGCTTCCATTCTTATTTGTTCAATATGAATGGGCGGAAATAGGATTTCCTGAATCATTTTCTCGCAAATGTACACAAGCGCCTACCATTTTATTTCTAATTTTAATCCCGAAACGCCTCCATGTCCGAGTTTCGCAGAATTAAATCCTATACACTCTTCAAGTCATCTTCATAGAATAATGATAATCTCGGAGGCAATTTATTAAAGATAAAAGAAGTAAGTTTAAAGACACGTGCCCGTAATAAGTTACGGAAGATATCCCTTTAAATGAGTTCTTTTGTGAGCGTTTAATAAAATCGCGCTGGGCGGAATTGAAGCCCATAGAATGTAAGGGCGGCCTTCTGAAATAAACCGATTTTCGACGAATTTGTTGCGATACATTTATGACCATAAATTGGACAAATAATCCCCAGTCAAATAATAAGCAATCAGTCTTCATACAAATATTAAGAATTATCTCCTATAAAAAATGAAATTTTATTAATTATGATCTTTATAATGTATGCAAGCCATAGTCAATTAATCCGTGATTGTGGGCAGATCAACGTGTTGGAAACATCAGGAAGAAATAAATACATATGCCATAAAATAGTCTTTGTATTCAATACATTGCAATAATCATATAAATATATTGTCTGAATCCTGAACCGTTACAATGGCATATAATATATATATTCACCTCAGCATACACTCAATATTAAAGGAATTTTCAATCACTTTAGATATTATAGAGAACGCCTTATTTGAATGATCCACGATGCTTAATTCACACTTCTATACATTCTCTATCGAGATGCATAAGCGCCCTTCGATGCATTCACCCAGATGGCCTGCTGAGTGAATCTTCCCAAATTAATCTTGGAGATTACGCTTCCTTCAATATCGAGTGTACACAGAGATGAATGTATGATATTGGCAAAATGGATGTAACTCTTTCCTATGAATAGATATTGAAAAAGCTCTAGTCCTGCAGTGAATTGCGTACAACTGCATTATGCAAATGCAATTAACTTATTGGCATTCCCTCCCATATGACCATATTTATTAGTTGAACATCCGCTGAATTTACAAAATGGTATTCAGATATGTATTTTTTAAATTCCAAAATAATATGGATTCCAATTGAGGCTTGAATATGATTTATAAATAAATTTCATTTGAGGATTTTCGATTGTAAATTTATCATTAGATTTGAATGGTTGAATTGTTTGAATAAATCTGAGACCCGTTCTAACATATGCCGCCGCCCGCACCAACTAGCTTGTCCGCAGTCCATCATAACTATAACTAAATTCAATGAAAATAATTCCATTGATTAATATGGCTCGTAATCAAATATTTTGTTATTCGCCTATAACAATAAAGACAAAACTGCATTTATAAATACGTTTATAACTGTATAAATAGCTTTTTATGCATTCCACCCTCTGCCCTATTAGCCCTAATCCGGAATAAATGTCAATCGTATTATTTGTGCTATTTAAATCGCCAACTTCGTACGTCGACTGTATTTTTTGCTATGCTAACAAGCGTTGCGGATGAAATTTTCACGCGTTCTGATTTATGATCTTTCATTTCGCTCCCGATGAATCGTATCGTCAAATGGTGAACCCTTTTTAATTATTTTAAATAAATCAAAGAACCTCAATACTCTGAGTTATCATCCCTCAAATTGCCGTTTTGCAATGGGCGAAATTTGGCGTAAATTTAATTTGATGCGTGGAAGAATATATTTTTGCGATCGTTGATTTTTTAATGCTGATAAATTTTTCGGCTTTCAGCTTAAAAGCTCATAATTCAGCGTTGCCGAAATATTGTTAAGCCGAAGTTATCGTTCATATTTCTCAATTTGGCCCGGCGTAGGTTCGCCGCGTTTGATAAATGTGGGGGTGTTTTTTTTTTTTTTTTTAAATCATTGTATGATGGAATGATCCTCATGAGCATATGTTCGTATCCATCCCCGATGAATACAGATGTGATGATAAGCATTGTATTGATATTATTGTGTATGGAGCGATCGGTTGATCTGTGATGTTCGCATGTATTTCTGATGATTTGCGATGCATTTATGAGTGCAGTATGTTCTTTTATAAAATTAAGATGAATCATCCTCGCTCCCAATGAGGTGATGTTGGCGGCTTTTTATATCGCCGATGGCATGCACAATTTGTTTTCAGCTAGATGATTTTCGCACATTAACCATTACGCTCGCCCGCGGTTCGACGCGGCAGCCAAAGGGTTAATGTATGATGAGGCTATCGATTTCGCCTGCGTTTCGGGAAAGCGGATGAGCTCCTCGTCTAAGCGATTCGTATAATTAGATGATGGAAGCTAAGAAACAACCAGTCATGTTCAACAGCGAGCTTTCTACATTAACTAAAACATCGTCTACTTTTCACGTCTATGGACTTACCCTCTACATATGAATATGTCGTCCAAGAATATATTCTCTTGCTTTTTATCACATTATCGTGTATCCACCGTTCTCCGAAGGTTAAGTACCTCTTTATCCTATATTTGGTAAAACTTAATTATAAATGGTACGCCGAAAAAAAGAGCTTTCGTAAATACGTACAGGTTGTATATCTATCGGATAAGGATCAATATATTTCGGTACGCTGAATATTGATTACAACTATTGATAAATATTTAGTTTTAAGTAACACTTATTTGATTTAAATTTAACATCACATTTATACGTTTAGTCTATAATATCAAATTTACACTTATCTTCAACATTTATACTTAGGAGGAACGATTTTAGTGTATATAAATATTTATTTTAATTTTTAGCTTGTTGGTGTTTTAATATTTTTTTTAAATTATTTATTTATTGTTTTATTTATTTTTTTATTTTTATACACTATCACAGTTTTAATACTAGTTTCGCATTCATATGCATTACTTTAATGGATATATAAGCTCTTCAATAAGCCCGTAATCGAATCACACGGAATTCCTGTGCAGATGATAAACGTTTCAGCGGTGTATGGTCAGAAAGTGAGAACGATGTGTGAATGGAATGAGCGATGGTAGGTGTGTGTTGATTACACTTAAATGGGGCAATAAACGCCCACTAAAAAGGGATGCAACCGTACAATCTGTATGTTGTTCACTTTTCCACTGACACGGGCGCTATGTAGCCGCTATCCAGGCTGCCTTCCATAAAACGAAAAATCACAAGCACAACAAAATGAATAATTGAAGACAACGTCGAGCAGAAGAAGACGTGTTTATGGCATTAGCATGTAATGTGTGCCAAAAGGTCGCACTTGAGAATCGGTGGTAGCATGAGAGGAGCTGCAGATAGCGGTACACAGCGCTGGGAATGCTACGCGGAACTGATCTCTGAGAACCGGGGGTAGTTACGTCAAAAGCTCCAGGGGTTGAAAAGTGGGGGCTGGGGGTGCGCCGGGCCAAGGGGAACCATTTGGGCAAAACCCGCCAGCCAACTTAGTCGGTCTCTATCAGCCGGAAAAACGGAAAACTCACACATCACACACACACACAAATAATCACACAAAACCACATCAAAAACAACATAAACACCCCGATAAAAATCTTTAAAAACACGCACACATCCACGAAACCCTCAATCTTCGAATGACTACATTAGAAAGTTTTCCGACTTTGCGAGAGGTCAACTTCCAGCTCCATTAAGGACCCGGGAGCTTTTGGCCTCATTTCCTTACCGTTAAGCTCGTCAACTCGAACCACGATTCATTTATATTTAAACAGCTAATTTAAGCTTCGGAAACGAATGAAAAATTCATCAATACAAGCAGCCATTAATTATGATGCCCTATCAATATTGCGCCCGTAAAACCGTCTTGCTTTCCTGCCACAAATTAATTTAAAAACACCATCAATAAAATCTATTGCTCGCCGGATGACCTGGAAAACTTAGATTAAATAATTTTACAATGACTGCATACACTGAAACTGCATACACAAACAATATTTTTACTATGCTCATAAGTATAAACAATAAGCTAACAAAATTTTATTACAATCAGATGAACGATATGGCAGCACATTAAATACGGACAAACAAACATTATTTTTTATATAATAAACTATGCTTATGTTACTTGCATAATCTTTAATAATAAGTGAACAAAATTGTATTGCAATCTGATGAATGGTATGGCAGCGCATTAAATATGGACAAACATTAATTTTTATATGTTAGATTACTATTATCAACAATATATCGAGCAAATTTAGACAATGACAATTCCAGATCCAAACGTGCGGCGTCTAAGTCTTCCTATTTATCCCAGCATAAACTAAATCTTCCGACGGGTCTACTGCCACTCGTTCCGGATTCTAATTTGGTACAAGGCAGGGCCGTAACAAGAGCGTGGCAAAGCAGGCGCCCGCCACGAGCACAACTGGATTTGGGGCGCAAAGCTCAGAATACCGACCTGATTGAAAGTTGCGCATGGTTTTTATTTTACTCAACCATTCTATTATACTTTACATTACCCAACACCAATTGAGTCTGCCCGTTTTTTAAATATATACTAAGTTGTCTAATCTCTTTTTTCTTCATCATCGCTATATTCAGGTATAGGATCCAATCGCGAGGCGCTCATTCATTATATCAGCGGTCCGAAAAAACGGACCGATTGGACATATAAACTTTGTGGCCACTCCATCCTCTTTTAGGGCTTTTTGTGACATTTTTTATGATCTGTACGATCACGGAAGCAACGTAGCATCTAGACACTATCATAGTATTTTTTAAAAAACAGTAACCGCCATCTATACGTTAGATCGGGTACTTTTGGGACTATCTTTCTATATTATTTTAAAACATACATTTAATACATGCATACAGTATTAGTTAACTTCAGAAAATAAATTGGATTGACGTGGGGGGGGTCGTTAAGTAAGATACTTGCCACGGGCGCTTCATACCCTAGCTACGGCTCTGGCACGAGGAACTCTGCGAGTCAACATCTCCGCTACATGATCTACCCAATGTAGACGGCGGATTCAGACGAAGCTTGCAATTGACATATTGCTGTACATGTCCATGACATCTCAATTTGACCTCATCTCGCAGAGGTCTGATTTTTTTTTTTTTAAATTCTTCTTTCGAACCTCTCTAAATTAAGTGAGTGCCTGGATGCGAACTCATTGAATCTGGGTAATTACAGTTGGCTTAAATATTACAAATAGCATTAATATAAAAACCTAATCGCGCTCGTTGACTGTATGTAGGATACCACGTATGTAAAATACTTGATACTTGATTAAAGTAACATCACGAGCTCCCGCTTCGGCTCACCCAGATGATGCTGACCTGACGTCCGCGTGCTCGAATCGATGACTCCCGACTAATACGGCACATTCGTTTCAGGAAATCGGATAATAAGCAATAATTAATTGTACACATTGATTTGGTATGGGAAATTATTGATTTATTTGAAAATATTCCTAAATTTTTTATCATGATCTTAAGATTTCTCCACGCGAATATTCAAATACGCACTCTGCGCGTAGATAGATAAGATTTTCTAAAATCAATCTATTAGATGCAATAGTATAATACTATTGACATTTTTGAAAAATTCCTGTGCAATAATATATATAGATTTTTAAATATAAAATTTGCCCCATGACTCGTATTATTTGCTTGAATGATATTCCAAAAGGCTGATTTGCTCAGATTTTTCTTCTTTATTTTCGTCTTTGTCAATATTCCTGCGTATTTGCAAGCTGTGCTCTGTTTCTGCCTTCGAGATTATTTGTTTCATATGTTCAGCAACGTCTAATATTTCTCCAAGCTGTTTAATATTAACTAACGTTTTATTCGTGAATTCTTATTAAATTAAAATCTTTATTTTTTAATCTAAACATTTTGCTTTTTTATGCTAAGATTTTATTTCCATTAGAAATAATTCAAATATTTTTTCATTACTTTTGGGCACATCGCTTCATTTGACGCATTGTTAAGAGCGCCTAACGTTTCATCATGGCGATTTTATCACTTGGCAATAAACCTACAGTTTATTGATTGAATTTTAACTTATAATAGGGGATAAATCAAATATTTTTTTCTCATACTTTAACAATTATATAGTATTGAAAATTCAATTTATAACCCATACTTTTTTGTCAAGAGAAAATTGGCAAAATTTATAGCTGTTATAAAATTGTAATATGTAATTCATTCAACGGCTATAATATTTTATCAATAAAAATTCACAGATCTTACCCCTCATTTTTGACAATTCTGTTCTCCAGAAGAGATTCCCTTGAGGGAAGAGGGAGAGAATTTTAATGTGGTGATCTCCCATTGACTCCACATCTGGTATAACCGGAATAAGATTATTGAGATAAATGAATTAGACATAATGGATGAATAAATGAGTTGCGAAATTTTCATAATTTTCAATTGTATATTAAATGATTCAATAACAATCCTAATCACTCAATCGTCTTTATATTTGTATTATATTTAGTAAATATTGTTCGATTTAATCGATCAGAATGATTTCAAATTTAATAACATGCTGAAAATCTTTTCCAAAGCTACAATTTAAACCCTTGTCATTTAATTACTAGTTCAATAACTAACCCACCATTTGGTTTTAAAGATCGTAAAATTAGCTGTAGCTCCCTGATTATACGTTTTACATTTTTTTAGCGAAAAAAAATGTAAAGCAATCTTCTGAGTGCTACGTTATCCAAAACACAATTATGTTTTATTATTATTCACGGTTAAATATAGTGTGTAGACTAATTCAATGTATAATCGAGCGTTTAAAATTTAATTAACTAATGGACTGTACTGCCTATCGCCCTTAAAAAAAGCTCACACCCTGCGGATAACAAATTGATATAGTGGATTTTATTTTACAATTTTCAGTATAATCGAATATCAACCCTTAGTGAATGTATATATTTTTTTATAAATCGGCAAAGTTAAAAGCGATCTTTATCAAGCATACCCCTCTGAAAGAAGATTTCGAAAGCTCTGCATCAACCTAATTTCTGATAGTGCATCCTTATTCCGCAAAGCTACGCCCTATTGTGCAATATATTAGCAGTGGGTTTCTGGAACACCATATAACTCATTTTGCAATTCCAAGCTCTGAAACCATTCTCAATTAGATTCTAGCTAATACAGTTTTATTATATATGTATATGAAGGTTTTATTATTTTTAATTTTGAAATAAAATTAACTTTATGAATGATATAAGCTATTTAAAAATAGATTATTTTAAAGTGAAATTATTTGCTATTTTTCAAAACAACAAATTTTATTACGTGCAAAAAAATCTAAATAATATTATAATTCTCTCTTCGATAAGTGTGCATATACAGTAGAACCTCGATTATCCGGACTAATTTGAGATGAAAGTAGTCACATATAATATTTTTTTATTATAAAAATCAATTATCAATATAGGCTTAAGCTTTAAACTAGCTCTTCTTTTAGAAGCTTCCAAATCGGGAATACTCTAAAGATATATAAATCGTACTGAATTACACTCTTCTTGGTTCTCAAGCCATTTCATGGCGACATCTAAACACTGAAACGCTTCAGAATGTGTAGTATTTAACTGGAAGACTTAGGCCCAATCCACACTATGGTGTCAGTAACGGGTCGATCTCGCTCCGGTCTCGGTCCGATCAAATATTCTTACACGAGAAACAATGAGCGTATTCACACTCTGGAACAATACGATAGTGAGGTGCCCGAAAGAAATCAACGAATCACTGAATCGATTTTTTTTTTTCGCAAAGCGTATCGAGCGCCGAGTCGTTTTACCTAAGACTATCGGGAGAAGACTGGGGAATAGACGTTAGTCGAATAGAAAGACTCTCTTCTTAAAATAACTATTTATTCTACACGAGAAAGAGAGAAAGATCTGGCTGCAGGAAGGACGACCTCCCGCAGTCAAGGCTAACCAACGAATCTCCCAACTCCCGCTTCCTGCGCGTCACTTCCCAACCGGCAACGGTACACGTGCAAGAAGCGATCGGTTGGTATGCAGATGCAATGTCTCCACGGGGCCACAAGAGATGGCGCTATTAAAATAACACATTGCACCTGAAGAGAGACGAAAGATGTCGCCATTAATCTGGAGAATTAAATCTCCTCAGAATAACAGCGCTATTGCGTGGGGAAGTTTAATAGCCCACGTTGCAGTGTCAATGAATATGTTTGCTGGTTTGCTGGATAACGAGCATCAAAACCGTTATTAAATGTTCTATTTTGAAATGGATCTTAAATCCAAATAATTTTGCATCAATCTTATAAATTAATTCAACATCAGCGTTGACGATATCACAATCAAAACAAGCGTTTCTTGATTTTGGCCATACATTTTCTGTCCAGCCCTCCGTTATTTATCTATTTACGTCAACTTGCTCATAATTTATCTTACCGTGGGAAATATGATTTCTTTCCTTAAATTAATCAAACCATCCATTGGTACATATTATATCTGTATATCTCATCTCTTACGCAACTCTTTCGAATGAAATATTAGAACCACTTCCAACTTGAAATCATCTCAAAAGGATTTTATACAGGTCTTCTTTATGATATTGTTTTATTATTTATAATTTCGACTTGGCAATGGTTAAAAATTACAATAAAATGCAAAAAATATCAATTTGTAAATATCTCTTTTATCCAAATATTCTTTGATTTTGTTAATATTAATATTTAGTTTGCTCGTTATAAACGTGTTTATTTAGACAAGCGCTCTCTCCAAAATGTATTTTGATCAGTTAGTTGCTATATTTGTAGTTTTAATATGATCATATTTTATTTTATTGAAAGAATAACTACATAAGGACATTTTGATTTGAGCCATTGTTGTAGAAATATTGAAATATTTTTGCACTTCTCATGAATACTTTACAGCTATTTATAAATGTATCTACTTATGCAAGAAATTAAATTTAAGCATATGTGAACGTCAACTTTAATTGACAGTCTCGTTACAGGATCGCCTGCCTCAAAAGGGTTAACATCCCACGCATATGAACCTTGTGTCACTCAGTTTCATATATATAATGTTGATGTGTATAAATTAAAAGAACCTTTGGCATATGTCTTTTGGGGGTTGCTTGTAATCAAAAGTTTTCCTTCGATGATGGGGCAACAACTCGAAGATGTTTATTTGGACCCTTCATTGATATATATAAAACTTATATGTGATTTTCTTCTTGATAAGTGAATATATTTCTAAACAAAAGGGACTTTTCCGCCATTCTTTGGCGTAAGTACATTTCCATGTTACATGAAGGAGATTTTTTCGTTTTATGCAAGTCACCCTATAAAACACATTGGTGCAAAAAAAGTTACTAAGGTATGAGGGATAAGCGAAACGCTCTCGACTTTCCTATATACTATTGAATGAAGATTTCTCTCCGGCTATGTCTTCCCACAAATATATTAATATATCTTCATTTAGGGGATGAGGAGAGGAATTTAAATAGATGATTTTGACGCATGAAATATTTTATTTATTCCCAAATACATCGATATATTTATATATATATATATATATATATACAGTTCATAATTCTTCTTTCCCCTTTCACTAATTAAATTCTTCGACCCTCTCACCCCATTCGAAGAGAAAACGATCCATTTTAGAGTAGAAGCTCTTAATGGCATTTTGAGTGTGACAATTTTTAAGGGAGCGCGATGTCAATGCCAATTCGACACTTATTAGATTTATAGGAATTCATTTAACTTTCAATTTCAACTTCCTATTAACAATACCTAATTAATAAATCAGAATCTATAAAAAAAATCTTCGTTTATGGCACATAGAAAGATATCAGAACTATTTAAAAAAAAAAATTTAACATTCCATTGATATCGTAACTAAATATATTATATCATTTCACATGAAATGTCCGATTTTCTAATTTAAGTTTTTTATTCGTATGAATAAAAAAATTGTCTGAAAATGAGCCTCATATACAATGGACTAGTGACATTGATGACGAAAAGCTATGATCGACAATTCAACGAAATTCATCGACTATTCTACAACATTTTACTGAAAAGAAACAATCATTTATCATATGATTACTCAATAGCCATCAAATGACACTTCTTTGATATGTATTAAATTCTAAGGTGAAAAATTGATACTATATGGTAACATCAGATAAATAGGAATTAGACTAGATCGTAAATTGTTCAAAGACAGCATATGAAAATAAGACTTTATCATAGAAAGGTATGTTTATTCAAATCTCTATCAATATGAGACAGGAGGCAATCGAAGCTTTAGCAAAATATCATAAGAGATTTTTATATGGACTGGGGAAAATATTTAGTAAATTTATGAAAGCATAACACAAGACAATACTAATTAAAAAAAGAACCAAGCGTAAAATAAATGGAAAACATGTAAAAAGATAAATTTAGGCAAAAAGGACAACAGATCCTCTATATTTAATATTTTAACAGGATGCGCTTTCTTGTACAACCCTCTTCATTTGCCAGCCAGTGTGGAGGCATTAAGGTATTACGTTTCTTTCATTATCGGAAAAATTAAATCTCTGGAAAATCTCAAAAAAATCCTTAATCGATTATTAAGCGATTTGGGCACAATATAAAAATATCACAAAATAATCTATCTTGATTAGCTTAAAAATTGCTTTGTTGGGTTCAAATTGATGATATCGAATATCATTCGTCCAAATTATGCTCAATTGCATTCCAATATTCCAAGTAAAATATACTCATTCCATTTATTTGACCATATTACAATATATCAACTCCAAAAGTACTTTTTTGGCATTTCATTTGATACAAATTAAAATCATTATTTGATGATGTTACAGTCTCCATAACGTGCTGAAATATGGTTCATTACATTAGCAGATGACAAGTGATGAAGAATTCAAACGATGTATCTTGAAACCGTCCCCATGCGATGCAAATACATCATCACCAAGAATAATTGATTAACTTCCATCTTCAATGTGATCTTCCTGGTGTTTTAACATGGATTAGCGTCAATTATGAATATTAATTCTTCATCTCCCATTTGTTGTTTATCAGCTATTTGAAAAAAATCGAATTGAAATATTGTAAAATATCTTAAAATAGGTCATTTTTTATTGCATTTCTATCATGAGAAACGTTTTTGGTTGTTATAGCAAAAATGACACAAAAGCTCTTTTAACCTAAATTTTATAAGCACTCCGTGGTTAGCTGGTTAGATAAAAACTAAATAGAAAACATTTTGGGAAAATCTTCTATACAATAGAATAGTTTAAAGCAGATTTAATTAACCCTTCCAGAGAAACAAATGTTCAGCCAATCATCAGTCTATTCAAGCCAATCAGCTCTTTAATCAACTTATTCACAGCATTCTGAAAAAAATATTTTCACTTTAAGTGATTCAAATATAACCCGGAATTTTTCTGTAAAAAAAAAAAAAAATATATATATATATATATACTAGTATTATATAAAAATACAAATGGAGCATCTTATTTTTCTACAAAGTTCCCATTAGAAATAAATTTATTCCATCGGATGTAAAATCCATATAACCCCTTAAAGAGGTAAGACACAGTGTTGTGTCCGAATTCCGGTAATTCAGAAAGAACATTCTTACACGTTGAGCTCGGAGACAGACAGAGACGGAAAGTGTCTTGCGTACATCGTACGATTGTATAGATCTTTAAGCCAAATTTATCGACTAATAATGATATGCGAATAATATAATGAATCGATTTCTAGTGTATTGTTTATGTTAACGCAAAGAAATTAACGAATATTGTGTGCTATCGACAGTGTTTATTTATTTATGTACAATCTTCATACACGCTGTGGTGGTCCTGATAGATAAGCGCAATTGTACGCATGATTAGTAGCGTACATACAAATATAGCATCTATGTTTATGATTATTTTAAAATAGCTCACTACTCAGAAGGCAACTAATTTTGCATTGTATAGCCGAAGTCATGTAAGGACAGAAGCGCCAGGGGCAAGTACTGACATGTCCGTACAGGTCGGACGCCCGTCGGTGACTAGTTGTACTACTACTACTTTATCTTGAGTTTTTTGATGTAGTAGCTCTGCTAGTACCGTATGTGGCTAGCAGTTTGGTATGATTTGACATTGAATAGGTAGGTGCTTTTTAATAAAGCATCTCTAAACTGGCTGTACTTTGAAATGCATCAGTATACATAATATATATTTGAAATATTGCCTCTCTCTTTCTCTCTTGCTCGTTTCTCTTTTTGTTAAAATTAATAAGTTTAATTTCGCGTATTGAAAAAGAAAGAGACACAACCATACACATGTACAACATACAGCTACTGCACTACACTACGGCTATACAATGCAAAATTCATTTTAAAAAATCTACAGAATGAAAATCGTGCTAAATCGAAACCACATTAAGCGAGTGCCGTGTTAAGTGAAGGATGGGTGTATGTTTCAATATATTTTCAATAGTAATATGTATTTATTTCATTAATGTTTCTAAAAAAAAACTTATTCTCTCTTTTCCGTGCATTTGTAGCCTCGCTTTACGCGGTTTCTTTTAACACGATGATCTAGCAGAACGTATATTCCATTTTAAGCGAAGGATGGGTGTATTCACATTTATCATACCTGAATCCAATGGACAAAATATTACGTAACGGTTTTTAATATGAATGAGATTGGCAGCATGTGGCACGTTCATCACCACATTCAACGCATCATCCAGGTCAAAGACTTCTGGAAACTTTTACTTTTAAATATGGATTCGAATTTAAATTTTCATATTGTGCTAAATCACTTAATCACCCACTAATTGACTTGTAACGTTCAATGAATAGTCGCATAATTGATGCATAACTCGGCGTCCTAAATCGATTACGCATAATAATTAGTTCGTGCAGGGATTGAAACCAGATAATATGAAATATTTAATTAACTGGCATGTAATAGATCTCCCCGAGTGCTTTCTTTCGAGCGGTACAATTTTAGAAGACATCTTGTCGCATAAAATTTTCAAGCGAGCGAGACATAGTGAGTGTACATAAATGAATTAGACGGTCGGGATTCCAGGCCGTCCTCATCCCGCAGGTCGCAGTTAACCGCCAAAGCCATAAAAAGGCGACGTCTCATAGGTATGCGGATGTGCGCGTGATTTTGATGTTCATGTATAATTTGTTAGGTCATCCCCGAGGGCTTTCAGCGGCAACTTCCTTCCAGCCGTCGCCATTGTCCCACTGCTGGCGTAACGAGCTTTCAGCCCAACAATGAGCGAACAAAAAACACCGTGTTGGCGCAAATAATGAAGATAAGTATGCACTTGTTTAAAAGGCCTTTTGTTTCGCGAAAAGGGGAACATTTCCGGCGGCCGGCATAGCGAACTGCTAATTGCGCGCCCAGCGAAAACCTCCGCCCGCGGTGATTACAGGGCCTCGCGCTAAATCACTACTTGGATAGCGACAACCCAATCAAACCAAGCCACCACCATCTGATCGTCTTACAAGAGATCAAATTACATGCAGAATGTCACTTATTTAATTTTGTAAATGGCGCATCATTTTACGGGTAACCCCCGTTTATTACGAATCAAAATATCATCACAATTTTTTTACCATATCCGAAAACATTGAACGCGTTAATATAGATCATGGATTCCCAAAGTGATTCTTAAGAGCCCCTGGGGGTCCCTGTGTCCGCTGTGGGACCCTGTGATAAATTAATGTTAATTTGGGGTGCATGGACAACATCGAAGATGCCCAATACTGCAGTGAAGTGATCGCACTTTTAGACTAATAATCACTTATGAGACATGTTTTCAACGCTAAATAATGTCTTTGTTATTAATAATATTTTATAGGAAATCTTTGAAAGTGCAACTAATGACGGAGTAGCTAACAAAAGTAATATTGTGGGCCTAAACGTGTGGACACTTCACTGCAGTAATCGGCATGCTGGTAAACCATGCACAGGAAACTACGCTCGTGGAATCCGCCCATCAAAAATAATTTACTCCATTTTATTTGGATGGAGATTATAATCGTTTATTACTTAACACAGAAATTTCTTGATCATTTAAAAGTGCATGTTTGGATGCTTTAGTGTTAGAATTCCTAGAACGCAAAGACAATGACTTGCGGCTCAATTTAATTAATTCGAAATATGACATAGCTAAAAGTATAATATGTGCATTGCAACAAGATAAGTTAATGACATTTCTTTCTGACGTCAGCCAAAGTTTTGAAGAGATTCTTCACTTGGTTATCCTCGATTGAGCGTTGCACCCTTTTGCAAATTGAACCCAAGCTAAGATGAAGCAATACGAATACAGGAGCAATTTATTGAATTATGCACAAATAAGAAGCTGAAAGCAATGTTTGAACAAAGATATCTCCAATTCTGGTTGCATAAACAGATACCAATTGTATATCCTGCATTATGGGTCACTGTACACAGTCTTATCCCGTCTTCCTATCTAGTTCACCCATCCCATTGAAAAAGAAAAATATGCTTTCGTATTTTAAAATAAGTATTATAATTTCAATTAATGCTACTTTAAAAATAAAAATATTTGATTTGCATTTCACTTTTTACGTCACCATTTACCATTCAAAAACTCAATTATAAATTGCATAGACTTATTATTTGATAGTTATCGACAAACTTCGACTATCGACAAGACAGGCAAGTAAAGAACGCTAACTTATTTTTTACAACGCAGACCCATGTGATTAATCAATATTCCCCCGTTGATCGCGACCCCTCGTTAATCGCGATTTTCTCCAGAATTCTCATAGTCAAAACCTTCCGATACCTTTAAAATCTTATTTCAGACGAAGAAAGATACCAGCTACGAGATACGATAAATCGTCTAATCCCTCTTTTCTTCCTTATCGCTTAAACACTGGGCCGACTCAGCCGACATAAGCCCGCAATAAAATAAAGATAATAATGCTTTCGATCGATTATAAAATTTAAACAACTCACCCGATCAGTCTTCTTCTGACAACTTCGTTCTGTAATGAGAGTTCGTAATCGTCCTGTAGACATGTTTAGGTATGGCGTCCAATCGCGAGACGTTCATTCGTCATATTAGCGGTCCGAAAAGCGGACCGATTGACCATACAGACCTAGTGGCCGCTTCGTCCTCTTTTAGGGCTTTATGTGGTATTTTCTATGAACTGTACGATCATGAAAGCTTCCTCCAAAGGCTAACTTACATAGATGGCTCACACCAAATGAGGTCGCTTACAAATATGTCAACCTGATGTCTACTAATAGCCACATACTAAACAAAACGCTTTTCAAAAATACCTGAATAATGACAATCAAAGAAAGCAAGATCATATAAATAACAGAATAAATAACTAAATTTCGTCGCTGGTTGGTCTATTTAATCCTAATAAAGGGATCTGAATTGAATGCTTAAATACTCTGAATATTCAACAGATCCTGCATTTCTTCTAGATCATATAGAGGTAAACTAGTTTCCAACTTAGAATCCTGTTACGTTATCCACACTCCTTATTGATCATTATATTCTAATCCTTATCTATTCTCAAAAAAAAAATCATATCATCATTAAAATCATATATTTATATAAATGCATAATATCAAGCTCTTTCTCTATTATTTCGATATTAATAATATATTTTTATATTAATATAATATTTACTATTTGTTATATACTATTCATTAGTATAATAATTGCAAAAAAAACTTCTATAAATCGAAAATTAGTTGTTGAAAAATTTGCACGCTAATTACAAATATACCACCTGTATTCTACAAAGTGTTAACGTTACACGTTTTAGCAATTGATAGTCCTTTATAAATCTTATAAATGTAATTCAAACAAAATTATTACATTAATATATTAAAGAAAACATTCTTAAAAAGCCAAATCTTTATGCATGCCTTTTTACAACTTTTTAATAATTAAGTATTTATACTACGCTTTCTTGATATTTACACTTAATTTTAGAAATTTTATGATAAATGTAAATTTTATAAATTAATGAAAGACTAAAAAGCCTAATAAAAGACTTGCCAGTAAAAAAATCAATGTGATTTTCTTAATACTCATGTCTGATTGTCTTATATTATTGCATTTTGAATTTGCCTTTTAATTCCCATAATTCAATACCCACATAAGCATACATAAACATATTGCTATATTTATATTGATTATATATTTCATATCCTGTTTACATGTTTTATTTAATTCTCATTTTGGAAATTTATCTCATTATATATAAAAAGCCAGGCTTCGTTCGGCGTTGCCCATGCAAGGAAAAGTGTGACTCCAGAAAGTTATTTCTGATACAAATTCTTTAATCATCTCAAGTAGTCCTGCCTTCTAAAAAACACACTTCTTATTAATAATAACAGTGCGATTATAGTATAAATAAATAGATACATATCATATTAAATATACTATTCATTTTTATCAATCAAAAAATCATAACGACGAACAAATCCAAGAGAACGGTATATGGATGTAACATATTTTGGAGTTTTGGGCTTGAAACTAATATTTTCACAAATAAATAATTTCATATACGAGATAAATATAAAGCAGCACAACATATATTTATTTTACTTTAGGTAAAAGTACTGTAAAAGAGCTCCAACTACCGACAGTGCATATCACCAATTGCATCTCTCCTGAGTCTTCTCCTTCTAATTGCCTAGGCTCAGATGTGCGGCATCTTTTTGATTGAATTGATCAGCCTAGCATACCCGAGGTTTTCATAGTCAAGTTCCAAATCTAATATGGTTCAGAAGACTCGTATTAGCCGACATCAAAGCTTTGCATGTATTAAAACTGTGAGGTTGTAAGTAATAGATATTTTTAAATAACGAAATGAAAAATTACTAAAAGGTAAAACCATCCAATCTCATTACATAAATGATTCAACAAAAAAATATTAAAATATTTGTGTAATCGTAAATCGATCGATTGATCAGATCATTCAACATATTGGCAACTCATGTTTGATTCATCATCATAGTGCAGCCACTGACAGTCCACTACAGAACTATGGGCCTCTTCAATATCCATTCACAGGAAGGGATTACATCCATCTCGTCTGTATCATACATTCACCTCCTCATTCGCTCGATATTGAAGGTAGCATTACCACCATGTTTGATTAAATATCTATATATTTTGTTTATCGGCAAGGACAAGGGATCGCACAAATTGCTTATGATTACAACTATATAAATGGAATTTAAAGAAAAACACTTTTACCCTAAACTATATTTTATTTCAATCAATTTGGTACATTCATTTGAACATATTTTTAATTTACATAGCAATCAACACGACATAAAAATATATTTTTGATAAATATGTAATCAGAAAAAACAATTACTTTACACATATAAAGAAGGTTTAGATGCTGCTTTACTACAAATGAAGGTTGAAAATTAAATAGAGGATAATTATGTATATTGTTTGGTTACACCCTTCCAATAAAACCTCCATCATTTTATAAAACCCATGTGTTTACACATATTTTCATTGATCATACTTCATTGAAGTTGCCCGTTGTTCCGAGCATTTACATTATACATGAGTAGAGTTAAATGTGTACACAGACTAAATTATTTATATATATATTGGTGAAAAAGATAGCTCTGGGATGCTAGTTGGCTTTTTAGTTATCTATTTAGATTTAAAGATTTAATACATTATGATCAATACTGAAAGTAAAACGTATATTTTTTTTATATGAAATAAATCTTCAAGAACTACTTGAGCCTCATGATAAAAAGTACATACAAATACCTTAAATGACTCGGAACTCGGAAATAAAATTTGGTATTGTAAGACCAGATTAAATATTTAATTTCTAAATGAAAATAGTTTATAATAAGAAAATGGAAAATGAAATACACTCTCATATGGAGGTAAATATAAAAATTAAAAGCTAATGTTTATAGATGATCAACTACACGCATTTCATAGTTTACGACACTTCAAATGAACATCTTTACATTGATAATAAAAATGCTGAATATTCTCTTAATGTGGAAGAATGCGGCATTAATATTTGTATAAATCCAAGCTTCTGCAAACATAAACAGTCTTGTTTGAGGATTCTCAAATATTTATGTCTTTACGTTTGTACTTAAATAAATATGTCAAATGCTAAAATATCCTTTATTTTAGAGTATTATTTTACGGATTCAATACTTTTAAAAGAAAGAAATCGATCATTGCAATCCTTCAAGAATACATTTAGGGAAAATTGATTTTGAATACAGAAATTAGCGTCTTTATCATATTCAAACCCAGTTAATTTAGATTATCAAGAATCTAGGCTTTTAAATGTTGAAAATTTTAAATTTAGGACACATTTTTAAAAATATTTCAAAGCTTCTATTTTTGGTTGCTTGCAAAATACTATTTGTGAACGAATAAAAATAATCATTTCTTTCATTTCTAAAATTAATATATTATTATTTTGTATGATGACTGAAGTATTTTGTAAATTCTTGAAATATTTCTTTCAGGTTTTACTATGCTAAATACTAAATAATAATACACATTTATGTAAAATAAAATAAAATAAAAATCATATGATTAATAAGACTTCTTCAAAAATGAGGTAGTTTGTATAGTCTTTTCGTTGTAACTTAAAAATAATGGTCTTAAAAAATATCATTACGTATTTCCGCAGAAATATTAATTTTAAAATATCAAAATACATTTTTAGCATAATGTTCGGAAGTAATATGTCCACGTAGAAAAATCTGATTTTTGTATCAACATTTGATAAATCCAAAGCTGCATTTGAAATTTGAAATGGCGCTTTGAAAAAATGTTTTTTATATGAATGTAATACCAAGACAAATTTCAAATTGTCCTACGTTTAAAGAACTTCGAACCTAAAATTAGCTTAAATTAAAATTATATTTAAATATAAAAAAGTAATTCAAACTGCAATTTCTCGGTTACAAATTATCTACGCATGAAGTAAGACTAATACAAATGTATTAAATTTTAATGAATATTCATGTAAAACACAATCAATTTCACTATATAAAAAAATTACATTGTAGATAGTAAGTCTATATGAATAATAGTTATAAATTATTTATTGTTCTTAGTGTTTGAATAGAAATTTAGTGATATGCAGTTTCATACGAAAACATTTTCATAAAATTAAATAAAACACTTCTTATCCTAAATAATAATTAATTCCTATAACATATTTTTACATAGTTGCCATTTTCATCTACATTTAACTTCATTTTTGAACTTGCCAGTAGCGCCGAGTAACCGTTAAAATAATTCACGTCCAAAACGTCCTTTAAATGTCTCAAAAAAACGGCATTGCTATCTACGAAAAATACCCCAGAAAATAAATCTAACTTCATAAAATATAAGACCAGACTGATAAACTTTGAATAATACGCCAAAATAATGTTGGAATAAGAAAAAAATAAAATTAGCGAACAAATTTCAATTTCAATATACATTTATACTTTTAAGTAACAAATTTAGGTACTTTTAACTTTTTCGTTTAAACATTTCATCCACCTGTAAAGTTGTAAATTTTAGAAAAAAAAAATAATAATACTCCCTTATTTTTACATGCACGAGTTCCATGAAAATACGTGCACTGCCGTATTTCGTTTATTTTGATAATAGTCTGACGGTCAATGTAACGTATAAGATATATTTTTATATGCTTGGCATATATTGACCCTTTTACGCCCAACTTACAATTATTTTTTATTGATATAACTGCAATGTTTCATCGAAATACAGTAGCATCTTTTAAAATTTATAAGTTTTGATAGAAAAACTAAAATATTGTTAGACAATTTAATAATTTAATTGTACATAAGTAAGTGCGTTGGATAGAATGTTTTGGTGGCTGAAATATGAAGGGTTTTTTTAACATTAGTGGCGTAAATATAGAGGAGAAGAATACGTACGTCTAGAAAACGTGATCGATACGGTTAATAAAATAAACAAATAATAAAACATGGGTATAGTGCATTCAATAAATTCTATAAAATTTTATCCTGAATTTACAAAACTCATTGATTTCTCTCATAATAAAATGATATTTTCAATGCCAGTTATTATATAAGTCTATGTATATTTATTTATCCCCGTATTCTTTCATTTATACTTGATCTATCATATATTTTGTAACATGTTACATACATGATTTGATGGTAATTAAATGCAAATTAATGCTTTGAGAAGTTTACAATGGTACCCTAATAGCATCGCTTAGTTCTTAAGTTACGGTACAATCTAATCGATTTACCCTTTTAATAGAATTCAACTAAATGAAATTAAAATAATGAAGTTTGTATCAGAGAATAATATTCTATCAACATGTATATCATTATGGCAACTACGAATAAAATGGCATTGAACTTAAATGCTATTCATCAAGTACTTAAGTTTGGCAAAATTTAATCTAGCTGAATATTTTTCAGTCTTGCTCTGTGACACAAAAATAATTTAACAATGCATAAACAATAAAATTTACGTTACTCGCAAAAATATAGCATTTATACTAATAACCGGGAAACGCTACTATCAATATAATGCGGTGATTATTAAATATAAATCTTCATGAACACATATTGGTATATTGACAAAATAAAGTCTACCAACTAATGGTACTAAAGATGTGTTATTCTTTAATTTGTACTATTTTGAGGAATCAAGAATAAAGTTACATACACCGTATATAAACATATACATATTGAAAATATTTTAGAACATATATCATTACAAGTTATTCGTAATATAAGATTCATTCAACTATAAAATTTCATCAGTGTAATTCATATACGCTACTATCAATATTTAATATAATAAATTTCTGTTATTACGGCTCTTAATCACCCTAATAACTTTAAATGTTTAGGAATGGAATAAAATTGTATTAACGATGTGAAAAATGGGATAGAGAACGCTCTTTAAATGTCCAGTGAATTTTAAAAATTGCATAACATTATAAGCATGATGTTAAATTGACATAACTTGGAGCGACTCAATAGTTTTATTGTTATTCAGATAGAAATTTATTCTCTGTAAATAATAATGCGTATAAAGCAGAGTACAAATTTTATAAACATTATCAATCGGAGCGGACAAATTGCCAAAAATCAAAACTGTCCCTACAAAAGAGAGACGTCTAATCATCTTAGTTTTGATATAATTTCTAAATAGTAACAATCTATGAATTACACAGATGATATACAAATATTGAATACATTTTTGGGAGTATTGTAAATATGCATTTCACCTTCTTGTTCTAAATTAAATTTACATTTGATCAAAATTATTTCTTTATCGATTTACTGACGTTTTACCAATGCATTGTTGGACATTATAAAATTCCTCAATCGCATTTCACCGACACTTAAACCATTAAATTTTCTCAACGTGCAGGGATTTTGATACTCTACGCTTGAATAGTGTATGTTAATAGACACACACGTGATAAAAATATCTTTTGTACACTTCAATTGCATTAAATTTGAATCGTTCAATTAGGTCGAGTCGTAAATAGTTGCCGGCGAACAGAAGCCGTTATAATTATTCAGTTTTACCCTTGATGGATCATCTGTATTGGTGAGTATAGGGTATCATTAGATAGGTATGAGTCATGTTCATGGAAAATTAAAATAATTATGTATATGGTGGCCTCATTTCACTAGCACCTATTCTGTTCTTTGCAGAATTTCTTAAATGAAAAATAATTTTAAAATGATGAGGAAGTGAATCACGCTATCAAAAATTTATTTTCATCTAAGCCTGCTAAATTTTATGAAGAGGGTATTGATAAGTTACCAGTAAAATGAGAAAAAGTTATCACTAATAACGGTGAATATGTAATAGAGTAATATTGCTTTGTTATTAAGTTAAAGCTGAATAAATGCTTAAAAAAATATCGGCAATTATTTATGACTCAACCTAATAATTCACGTGAGATTTTGAATTACTGATGATAATTTATCGAGTGGTTTTTTTGTCAATACAGTTATTTAAAAACAGAAATGCTTTTCTAATATAAGACTATTTAGCCAAAAGGTCTTTGACACAAAAAAGTAAAATATATATTTTTGTGATTCCCTCTTGTTTTATTAAAGCAACTAAATTATCTAGGAGCTAGAGCATAATTTGTGATGCGTTACACACTATGTTCTTGTGATAAATTAAAATTACTTTATATAAACATCAGTCATGTAATTAATCTCATATATTTATTATATATAAAGTAATTTTTATGTAATTAGTCCGGCTTACTTAATATATTCGATTAAACGTAAAGTAATAATCTAAAAATTTAAGTTGGTAAATATGTTTTTTTTTTGTACATTTTACTATTATTAAATGAGAGGTAGATTGTTGTACTGCAAATTAATAATTATCACATTAATAATCATTCTGCTAAAAATACTGTCCATTTATAAGTAAAAGATATGTAATTTATTTCAGTTTTTCCCAAAAACTTAATTGATTTTCTGCCATCCTTCATATATTATCAATAGAATAGACTTCACACAATATAATATAAAAACATCCACAAAAAAACCAAAACTAATTCATTTCACTAAAAATAAGTTTTAACTGTTAAAAATATAAATTGCACCAAAATAAAAAAATAATATAGTGAATGTTAACAAGTATTTGGCACATTTATGAATATTAAATTATTGTTATTTGATAGAGGTATTTCATGTTAAAAATATGTATATTATATAAGACATGTTAAACTCTTCCCTATATAAAATGAATTTCTCTCTGTATTTGTTATTATAAACATACTTTAGAAGAAAAAATACATTGCAAATTTGTTTTGTACGAACTATCAAAGTCCACCTAAAATCAAAATGATTAAATACATCATTGATCCATTACTGAATGAATTTTATTTTTCATTTAAATAAATCCTTAATCAAAAAGAGGTACCGATTAATGTAGACCCTGACTGATTTTTAAACGACAATAAAATGTTCTTATTTGTACATGAATCAACCTTGTATTAGTCACTGTAAAACTGGAATTATTCTATTCTAACTTCT
Organism: Stenopsyche tienmushanensis; assembly: GCA_008973525.1. Taxonomy (NCBI): domain Eukaryota; kingdom Metazoa; phylum Arthropoda; class Insecta; order Trichoptera; family Stenopsychidae; genus Stenopsyche; species Stenopsyche tienmushanensis. The sequence goes on from WACJ01000142.1 coordinate 472,631, forward strand.
TTTACTGAATCTGCAACGCTCTCGACCGACTGATCGCCATTATGGCCAGAAATAGACTGGCTGCCGCTTTGTTCACTCGGTGCCTTTTTGCGCTCCACCTGAAAAATATTTATACGCTTAAGACATTTTTTGCATAGATTCATTTGCTCATTTACAATTGAAGATATACATATTAGCATAATAGCAAAAGTATTGTCGAATGCTCTTAAGATATATAAGTCGTACTGAATTACACTTTTCTTGGTTCTCAAGTCATTTCATGGTGACATCTAAATATTGAAAAGCTTCAGAATGTGTAGGACCAATATCTACCCCCTCGCAAATCTCTTCTTCGTCTTCTTGATCTTGTTCTTCTGAGACAGATATTTCTTTAGTTATTTCCTCATCATTCAAAAAGATGTAACCACTTGGTTAAATCTTCTTCGTCTCATTCAGCACATTTAGAAATTTGTGCTATTGCTTCCGCAATGTGTTCTATATCAGATTTTATCGTGTTACTAGAACTTACTAAGGGTCTTTTCAAAATTTATTTCATGATATTTTCAAAGTTGACACATCTAAAGAATTCCAACTATCTGCTGCAATGTACCAACAATCTTTTAAATTTATTTTCTTGTGGAAGCTAATAACTTCATTATTTTCGTCGGCTAGCAATAATCGTTGAATCATCTATTATGTCCCATCTGTATTCTTCGAAGGAAGACAGCTCAAGATAGTACGAGAGTTTAAATATCTCCGGCATCTCATCAATGACGATCTTGGAGAAGATGCCAATATTGATAGGCAGAGATGAGCCGTCTGCATTCATGGAAACATGTTGACACAACGCTTTTACAAATGCAGGATGCTGTCAAGCGTCAGCTTTTCCTGACATACTGTACGTCCCTTTATACGGGAGAGCTATGGACACACTTGCACCGGCAAAGTAGCATGCGACAACTCAGGGTGCAATATAAAAATTGTTATAGAGTACTATTTAGGCTGTCCAAGAGTTGCAGCGCATCTGAAATGTTCCTGTTCAGGCGCATTCCCCAACTCGAGACGCTACTACATAGAATTGCAACTGCTATGAAGTGCCATATCTTCTCGTCAGAGAACACTTTAATTAGAGCAGCTTCGATCGTCTTCACCTCTATTATTTTTGATCGGACTCACAATTAGGCCCCCTAAACTGGGTATTTTTTTACTTCTGGTATGAACTGTTTTTCATACCATCGTTTAAAAATTGTACTATTAATCCAGGCTTTTTTATGATCATATTCAACCAGAAAGCTTTTGATATATTTAAAGCATCTGGGGTTCTTTGATTTTTCAATGACAAGGGACACGTACTTTACTATTTTTGTATCCAGGTGAAGTATTTCCACATCTTTATGCTCAAGATTTGCTAGGTAGTTTTTTTCAATTTAAGCCGGTCTCATCAGTATTGTATATAAACTCTTCATCAAATCCTTCCTTCTCCACAAATAAATTCAATGTGTCGATGAATGTGTTTGCTGAAAGTATATCAGCGGAAAGCTTTTCCCCATGAATTTCAATTTCTTTGATACCATGGCGTCCTTTGAATGTTTCAAACCAGCCCGAACGGTGAAGGTGGAATCTCCATTTAATTTTGTATTGAAAAATATTGCTTTTTCACACAATGATGAACCAGATATTGGCTGTGCAGTTGATCATCTTTATATGAATCACATAAAAATACACTCTTCAACTTCTGTATTTCCTGATTTTTTCATAACTTTTCGCTTTGAGCTTTCATCTTCTGATATTAAACAATTAGTAAACTTCGCAATATGCAATCTATCACGTACGTGAGCAGAAGTGGATACAATTCTGCATGTGCAAATCAGCAAATTATAACTCAAAATATTACAAAATACACGTCCAACCACTAAATATTACCTAATAGTGGAGTTTAGATTATTTGAAATAGCCTTAATATAGTGTCCACACCAGTCAATAAAATATGAATGAAACATCTCATTTATACTGAACAGTTGATATAATAAACTAACACCCAACATCTGGGATTGAGCAAATGTATCCAGGATTTGAAACACAGATGAAAAAGGCAAAATTTAGAACTAGTCAACACAAATCAACCATTGACAAACACACTGAATTGATGAACACAAATACATATATATTTAATTAGTTCAAAATCATATCTTGAATGCATAAATAAATGATTCTATATATTAAATTGTTACGCTACCAAAACTACGTCATGTATTACTATAATATTTAATCAAAATCCTTTTTGTGTGCGACTATTACCAACCATTTTAACGTGGTCTTCTTTAATATTTCATTCAATCTTTAGTAAACCAAATAGGGCATTTTAATTCAATTTGTGTGAAAAAACTTTGTTTTAAAGCTTTAAACTAAATCCTTAACGAGTTTAAAATAAATCATTTACCTTAGTGGGACAATCTGCAATCAGATGGTCCTCGCTTTTGCAATTGTGGCATCTTTTTGGCTGTGGTCCCATCACACACTTTGCTGCTATATGATTAGCAAATTCGCCGCAGTTATAGCATCTATGGATAATATAAAATTATTAGACATGGGATATTAATATAATTGACTATTGCATAATTATTTTACTATTTTAGTTTTGTAATAAGGCCATAATTTGAACTTCATATTGGTATATAATTATTTCTGAATGACTTGTTATTTGACGACGTTCACCAAATAACTTAATGCTTAGAAACAAAATGAATGTTGGTTATAAATACCTAAGTTTTCTGAAGCGTTTTTTGTTGGTGGGTCGACGATTTGATCCATGACAATCTACTGCTGATGGTCCACTAACACGAGTTGCTTCGAAACCTTTATCTGATGTTTTGCATTCAAATTCAACAAGCTCTTCGTCTCCCAACGATCTGAATCCTGGCATTTGAATTACGCTCTGAAATGTTTGAATTGCTAGTTTTAAATGCATGTTAGTAATGTGAATTATGTTCATTTTTAAAGATTATGTTTAATAAGCTATTTCCGTTATCTCATTCATAAATTGAGTATTATCCAAATAAAAACAAATCCATTGAAACGTTTACCGTATACAATCCAATTTGTAAAACGCGTCCATCGAATAATCAATACATATTATATTAGGAATATATTATATTCGTATGATTTTGAATAATAATTCTAATTAAATTAAATCATACTTGAATTGCTCAAATCCTTAACAATGTAATTGATCACAAAAACTTAAGTTTTTCATGTAAATCCATGAAATAATATGGATGCAATATCAGATTTATAAATTGATTTAGATTAAAAATATAACCTGATGAACAAACACATCTTGGCCTCCATCGTCGGGTGTAATGAAACCCCATCCTTTGGCTACATTGAACCATTTGCAACGACCAGTCCTCGCTCCGGAAACGCTTCCCGAGCCTCCAACAGAGCTTTCTTGGCTACTCTGACCTCCTGGTGATCCTGCAACAATGATACAATATATTATTGATGATGTTTTATAATGTTCAAATAAATAATTGTTTTTAAATTTGCTTTTTGATTAAATTTTAGCATTGAACGATGCGATATATCTTTATAAAATTGATCAAATAATGCATATTTATTCATATGATTTATAGTTGTGTTTTAAATATATTATTGATACATTTGTTATTGTGTTGTTAATATTATGGCACTTATTTGGAAATTTGGCAGTTATATACCGAGGGTTATAAAATAAATTTGTTTCTATATTACATAGAACACAATGTGGTTGCATATTTCTTGGGGCCATTGTACCTTGACTATTTTTCGGCTGTAGTCTCACGCCCTTTGATCGCATATCCTATGTCTATTTAGGATCCCTTTGCATTATGTTAATTTCCAGGAAAATCTCCTTCCTAGACCATTGACACGATTCAATTATGCATTCAGAGCACCACAACCGGTCGGGTAAACAAAAAAAGTAAACTGGTAGAGTCACAAGAATATTTCTTCCTATCGAAAACTCGTATGCAACACTGGATATGAATGAAAATGCATGTAAAATGATCCGATGATAATAAATGTATCTCTCTGGCTAACAACCTTATAATGGACCTGTGGGCTTGATTCATAAATCATAATAAATTAAAGTATCCAAATTGCTTGATAATGGAGATATTACAATATTGATTGTTCGGCAATGAGTCAATGATACGCTTTTTAGTAATTCAGTGTTACTGATTGTTTATTAAGACAAGGAAATGCAACCAAAAATCAAATAAACTTACACTACACAAGAACAAAAAAGCTTCAAAGAAAGGGTATTCAAAGGGAAAAAAACACAGGTAGAATTTATATGCATTCAATTGTATACACGGGTTGAATTATCATGCTAAATACATTTGTTCGTATGCATTTCACATGTTAATTCATGCCCATATGACTATTATGCATCAGGATGCGGATAACTTCGACTAAAAATTACTTTCTGTTGGGCTGCAAGCATTGCATTTAACATTCAAAGTCGGTATAAAGACAAACAGACATCCCTCATAGACGACGAAGACACTACTCATAGATGATATAATGGCCGGCTATTCAACACGGTCCATAATTGTACAATTTTTTGTACCAAAACGTCACAATTCAAGTAATTTGATTCCTCTCAATTAAATTCTGATACAATGGTGGTGTCTTCTCTATGAGCTTACGGTTGGTCTCCACCGGAACTCTAAAGAAAAATAACATGAAAGCGGGAGTAAATACAGTGTGGTTCAAGCACATGAATATCAACATCCATTCAACAATCATATTGGGACTTCATTTAAATTCGATGAACATAGATCTGGGATTTTTAACGATTCTTTTTGCACGTGGTTTACATTTCATACAGCAGTTTTACACGTGCCCTTACTTACGATAAGGACTATGTACTTTGAATGTGTTAATCCGTTAAATGCTTCGTAAGATACAGCCGTTATACTTGCTATTGAAGATATTAGATTTCATCAATTTGATTTGGATTTTTTACACGGTTTTTATCTATGCAATGATTCCTACAAAGCTGATTCTCTATAAATAAATGCTTTATAAATGTCTTATACCTACAAGACTTTGAAGCTATGTTGTAGCTACTTATAATACAAATTTTATGTACTTAATATTGCAATAATTCAATCAAGTTCCCGCACTACAACTTTAGCCACGTCTATCGAAACCCTAGCCATCTTATATAGAAAGTATGCGATGTTTATTTAACAATAATTAACGTTAATTACTTGTAAATTAAAAAGCAGCTTTGTAGATTTTAATTTAATGCCGGTGTGTACAATTATTCAGGCTTCAAAATATTTTATTTAAGTCCACAACATTGAAAGCTTGGTAAATTATAACGTTCTTGATTTATATTATATAAACACTGAAGCTCTATCTTGGCTATTTTTTGATCCATATTAGATCTTCAATCATTGTTATTTTGAAAAATTGACGATCTTCCCGTTTGAAAATTTTATAAACTAATTGCGTACAGCCTTCGCCTTTCGATCTTTCAATCGAATCAATTATAATAGTTTCTTATGGCTTGTAAACAATGTAACAAGCTGACATTTAACCTATTTAACATTGATTTAATAGCTAATATGAAGTCAATATGGTAACACTTGACCTGGCGATTTTTTCATAGAATTTCAAACGAAATCAAACATTATTTTAATCCAAATTCAAATTTATTTTTTGAGACTTGAAACATAATGTTGTAATATTTCCTAAGCCAGGTCAATGATGGCATGAGTATAGAGTGCAGTTGACAAATATTTCAAAATGAGATTATGCTCTTTCAGTAGATAAAGTGGGATCATTTCAATCGCGTGTCATAAATAAATCATTCCTTATCGTTGGATATTAACTTTCTGGGAAACGGATGTGGAAACAAATATTTAATCTTTGAAAAAAAAAACACTAATTTTCGAGTAATTAAATACAGCGATGATTTTTTTCTTAGGGTATGTAATATGGCTTACATTATCTTTGTTTGTTTTTATCGTCAATTGACTTGTTTTATAACATTCGCTCAATTTTGCCAGGCAATTAGATTCGCTTCGTTTGAGGTCGGTCGAATTGATGATTATAAATTGTAATGATAATTCGACATTGTTCATTTTCGCAGTAAATATTTTGAACATTAAAATTTGATGCCCTCATCTATCTATCTAATATATAAAAATTAATCTCCGTTTGTTCGTATGTAATGCGCTGCCATGCCGTTCATCAGATTGCGATAAAACTTCGTCTATTTATTGCTAAGGATTGCGCGAGTAACATAGGCATTGTCTTCTAATATATAAAAATGAATTTTTGTTTGTCCGTATTTAATGCGCTTCCATGCCGTTCATCCAATTGCGATAAAACTTTGTCAGCTTACTGTTTATACGTGCGGGAATAACATAGGTATAGTAAACATATTGTATGGATGCACCATGTTGGCGCATATTGGCCTGGTCTAATGAAGTTTGGACTGCGGGGATGGGGAGAGAAAGGATGCGCACGCAATATGGTGTTTAAGACGGTCTAATTATTCCTAAAAAGCTGATTATTTTTCATTAACTAACGTAAACTATTTGTAGATTAAAAAGCAGCTTTGTAGATTTCAATTTAATGCCGGTATCTACAATAATTCAAGCTTCGAAAATTATTATTGAAAGCTTCGTAGACTGTAACTTTCCTGATTTACACTGTATAAACATTAATTCAAAACAATTTTTATTTTAAAATGCACATAAAATTGCAAAATCGTGCTTAAATTCAATAAATTTTCGATGAGAGCTTAAAAAATCATCGCCGCTCAATAAATTCGCGTAAAAATAAAATCAATTTTCGCGATTTCGTGCTGATTTTCGATATACGAAACCGTATGCATTATGAATTTTATTTTTATCAACTCTTAGTTGTCCTTGATTCCGTGTATACATTCTATTAACGAGCTAATTTAGTAAAAAAAAATCGTCCAAACCATTAATAAAGTAGAATTCTATCGATTATAGATGGAAAATGGTCGAAGGCCGTCATGGAATGGTACCTGAGAGACTTGGCGTGACCGAAGAAACGACCGGCAGTTAAGATGGATGGATGAAATCACAAATTTGTGGTGCAATAGATGAAATTATCTTGGAATAAAGACGATCGAAATTAAGTCGGAAATGGCTTTGTTCTGCATTAAAAAGCGCCATTTTGTCGTTTTAAGCGATTTATTTGATTGGATTTATGCATAGGGATTTCATCCCAACTGTCGATGATGGATTTCAATGCTCTTCGGAAATGTTCGCAGCGAAGATTGAGGTGTTCTCGTGTTTGCTTTCCATGGTACAGTTCCGAGCGTCAGCATATATTGAATGGTGAAATGTTGCAACCGCGAGGAATGCGGACTACTCAGTCTCCAATTTAAGGAATATATGGATGTTTAGTCAGGTGTGAATTTGAGGCATTGGCGACTAGATGTGAATATTACGGATTATCAATAATAAACGGTAAATTTGAACATATTGTACCGCGGTGTACAAGTACATGGCAGCAAGTCCTCCAAAGAATTTATTACACACGCCGGCCTGTTCACATGGCATTCCTTCAATGAAATGGAATCTTAACAAACCAGTTGATGATGGCCAACGGTACTTCAGTTACATCCTCGCCTAGGCCTATAATGCTGCCTGGCTATCTATAAGTCTTGCACCGCGTTTGTGAATACGCCGTCCCAGAGATCGAAGAATCGGATAGTAAGTTGTGCCTACTACTCTCGACGAAGGTATAACATTCCTATTGGACTCCTAGATATTTTTGGGCCATACAAACAAGTCAGAAGTTCGGCACCGTTGATGATTCAGCACAAAAATTCGGTTCAACTTTCATTTCGTACAATATATTGACACATTAGTCACGAGGAAACATCGATTATGCGATATAAACTTAACAACTTCGACATTTCCAATGCGAGCATTTGAGCATGGAAGCACACCATCATAATGGATCGGAACCGCATGTGACCGCAAGTCATCTTCATCGACAATTTTGCGCAGCAAAATCCGAATTGGATTTAATGCCAGAATCATCGACGCATTGACCACCAATCATAGTACAAGTTCCGCGCAAATAGCAATTCAACAAGCGCAAGAAGTCGGACGACCAAACCAAAGTTTACGAACCAATGGCCCAAAAGCCCAAGTAGCTCACTCAGTTCAGTAGTTAAAAGAATCCGGATATGAATGCACTTTAGTTACTTATTCCTGTTGATTATTAATTCGGACAAATATTTTAGAGCCCGGCTTTATGGCCATAATTCCAACACGAAATCTTCAATGAAAATCATTTACATAAATTCAAATCGAAGCCGCGATGGTTAAAAAACAACATACAGTTAAAGCTGGCCACATCCAAAGGTATTCTCGGAGGCTTTGGCGGATTAATAGATTCAATAAGTTATCTTTTACATCATGATTTCTATATACAAAATAATAATTTAACGCAATTAATGCGAAATTTTGATTATTATAACATAGTGTATTTTAAATATCCCAAAGCGTCCAAAATTTTGCACCCATTTCTTCAAAATTAATTTTTATTCAGTCAGTCTTTATACAATGAAAATCGGGAATGTTACAGTCTACCAAACTTTCAATAATAATTTTCAAAGCTTGAATTATTGTAGATAGCGGCATTAAATTTAAATCTACAAAGCTGCTTTTTAATTTACAAATAATTTACCTTAACTATTATTAAATAAACGTCATTTACTTTCAATATTTGATGGTTAGAGCCTCGGTAGACGTGGCTAAAGTTGTAACGCGGAAACATGATTGAAGTATTGCAACTTTTCAATCATTGCAATATTAAGTGCATATAATATTTATTATAAGCAACTACAACATAATTTACTATTTATTGGCAGGTCTCAAAAATTGTTATAATTATCGCCAACAAAATCAGCTCTGTAGGAATAATTACACAAATGTCACTGCCTCTCATATTATTATTGCTTGATGATTTTGAGCTGAAATTGCGATTGTTCGTGAAGTTTTAAACAAATCCCAAACATTTTTTTGCATCCTGGCAAACTGCACATTTATTGGAAATATTGTAGATAAAATCGACCACTTTTCCTCGTTATGGACATTATTTCTTGCCGACTATTGACGTCACATTTGAACCGGCATTTTGTGCATTCCATCTTCGGATGTTTTGAAGATGTCCTCCTTAGATAGCAATGTTACGATTGGGGCGTTTTTTTGAGGCAAAACTACCGTGTCAACAAGTATGATTTTCTTTCTCTGAAATTAACATGTTCTTACATTGGACGAAACGTTTTTTTTAACTAACTTTAATTTCTAATTAGGAGATCTTCTTGCTTCTCGTCTCCGACAGTATTCATGATACATGTTGATGACATATTTTTAACGACACAGCAATTTCTTCATGGAATTAACGTCTTTCGACAGCAACAAAGCATCAATTTTTCTTATCCTATTCCTATTTAATTTTAAGAACCATTGGGTGATAATCGATGATTCTAAAACGCATTTGAGTGTTAGTGAATGCCAATAACACATGTGCTCTTTATAACAAACACGGCTCCCATATAAGCTCTTACCGGCCAATTTTTCTTCTTTCTTCGGTAGACCCTGCCTTTAAAATAAGGGCCTGTCCTAGATAGAACGTCGATGTAATCGCGTTGTTCAAAATTATATTTTCGGCATAACAATAAGTCGAAGCGAATGGCCCAATGCACCATTGTGTACCCAAAAAGGGTGAAGAGAATCGTTGCCTTTTGGTTAAGGAAGGGAAGAATGAATTTTCAAGATGTATCAGTAGGATTTGTATACGTGAAGCGATTTTGCAATTACAAGGATCACAATAAGGACATAGAATATATGTTAGTACACGCTCTGCATATTTATAAAGCATAATGGCCTGGAGCGCTGATCTTTTAACGGCGAGATTCCTTATAAATTTGTTAACACAAGCAATAAGAATAGAATCTTGTGTAATTAAGAATATTTGTGCATGCAATAATGGACATTTCCGTATATAATCCATGGAGATTAAATATTATTTAGCATAGTGAATGAGGAAAATCCAGCGAATCATTGAACATCATGGCCAGGCATCTTAAAATCGTTTTTAATAATTCACCCAAGCTTAAATATGATCCCAAGAGTTTATTTTTAAATTCTTGAATAAATGTCGCACCCTAATATATACCCAAAAATAGTATGCATTTTGGATGCAGTTCGTCGCATCCAAATACGGACGAGGGTTCATTCACTACCCAAACGGTTTTATGATACAACTTTCTATTCCGAGACATTCCTCTAAATAAGAACATTGAGCCATATTTTAGTTTATTTAGGGACTTCATATACATATTCATATCAAAAACAAATATTTTCAACGAAAACTTATCAATTTCCTGCCCAAAGACGTATCGATTCTCATTCACTCCGATCCTCATAAACAAATAACTGATAAGTCGTAGCCACTTCAATATGAACTTGCATTGAATTTTATCTATTTTTATGAACCAAGCAAACAGAGTTCTAGCATATAAAAAAATGATTATAATCTTTACGATGGCTGAACTTTGATGCGCTGGGGTGCACTTCGTCACTACAATGCATCACTCCTTCTTATGTTAATTAACTTAATGAACTACAATGTGTTCGTTTAGCTCCAGTTTTATCATCAAATTATAATACTGATGTACTCAAAACCAACGCGACCAATATCCACATAAAAGACCAAATGAAACTCGTAGCAATATTTGATTGGATGGCCCTAAAACAGGTATGTAACTAAATAAACAAGGATACAAAAAGGGTGATTAGTATTAATAAAAAGCTTTTATTATCACAAAAAGCATCTTTCTAACAATAAGCTATTTCTTTCTCCCCTATATTAAATATTGTAACAACCGAACACAATGTGCTCATCTGAATTGGTGGATGAAATTCAAATGGTTTGTTTGAATCCCGATAATTTCCACGTGTACAAAATTTTCATAGTGGAATTATGCAGAATAAAATTATTTTTAATATCCATCAAAATAAATTCAATATATATTATAATATGGCGATAAAAGCAAGTGATTGAATCATGCTTATTTTAATAAGTTCGTAAGCTGTGACATAGAAAGACTGACATTGAAATCAAATTTGTGTGAAAATAAATACCGAAAATATTGCTTTAAAATATAAACAAGAATTTTTAAAACATATAAATTTTGAAATATTTAATAATCCTAATTTTATGCGCGAAAAATAATCTAAACACTCAAAAATCGCATAAAAAAGACTTGTGACTACTTAGAACACTGAGGGATAGGTTCCATTGTTTTTAAAAACCGCATAACTTCAAATCATTGTGATAGAATGTACTAAAAATCGCATAAAAAAAGTTTATAAAAAAATCATATAAATAAAAACATAGACGGAGAGAGTATCTTGCGTACATCGCACGATTGTATAGATCGTTAACCCAAATTTATCGACTTATAATGATATGTGAATAATATAATTAATCGATTTCAAGTGTAATGTTTATGTTTACGCAAAAAAATTACCGCATATTATGTGCTATTGATAGTGTTTATTTATTTAAATACAAATTTCATACACGCTGCGACGGTCCTGACGGATAAATGGATTTGTACAGATGATAAGTGACGGAAATACAAATATAAGATATAAGTTTATCATGATTTTAAATTAGCTCACTACTCAAATGGTTAAACTTTGCACAAAAATTTAACCATTCATTTTTTATGCATATCGTAATATTTTTATGCGTATTCGCATAAAAAAAGCTTTGTTCTCTATAGAAAAATTAGGGATTGGTTTCGTTATTTTCAAAACCGCATAACTTCAAAATCGCACAAAAAAGATCCGCATAAAAACAGATCCAATTGTATATATATTTTATTTTTATTTTTTTTACTTGAAGTATTTATTTATGTACAAGCTTCATACATGCTGCAGCGGACCTGACAGATAAGTGGATTTGTACGGATGATAAGTGGCGGACATACAAATATAGCATCTAAGATTATGATGATTTTAAATAAGCTCACTACTCAAGTGTTTGAATCTTGACACGCGCCTTCATTGGACATAGTGCTAAGAGCGCGATACGCTTCATATCAAATGCTTAATATTTTATTATGAAAATATCTCCGTTATAATCGGTAGATATGAGTTTTCGTTATCGGTGCATATTGAGTTATCGATGGCGATCAAAACAGGGCACTTTTCTGACGCTGCCAGTTAATTGGCAAAACGTACAACTGGCTTCCACCACTAATTTAATTAAGCCGGGCCTCCACCTACGCCCACCGTACGAATATCGTATTATTTGTTTAGAAATATTACGTCTGGCATAATTTTACGACTGCAGCAATAATCGATGTGGTCCGAGTGGAAATATAATATTCGTAAGAAAATATTGTCCATGGGTTGGATGCGCGGCGCCAATTGGAGTTTGGGTCGGTTTTGTTGGATCTTTTAAATTGAATTGTTACTTTTTTCAATGCAGACGGTTTAATTATCACTTTTCTCGGTGTAAAGTTGGCGTTTTGTTTGAAAATAACACGTTTGCGACTCGAACTGCGTAGTAAATATATTTTCGATGCGTACATTCACTTTGAGTCGAAATCGTTTTTTCCTGGTTTGACGCGTCATTCGTAAGGCGATTTTTTCTCTATTTTCAGCCAATGACTGTTTGATCTTGTGGGAAGATTTGATGTCAACAAAGCCACGTGAATAATTATTTCGTGGTAGTGTTGTCATGCACGCATACAAAATTATCGAATTAGGCCCCTTTGGCGCCTGTAGGACTCATAGGATGATTCGTTGAACAAAAGGTTGTAAATATGATCCCATGCATAAGATTGTTCCTAATGAAGTGTGATGGTGAAGGTTTTTCGATAAGCAGATAAGAGACCCGTTTAATTAGTTGTTGACAAACAATTTCCAAATTCTGGAAATGCTCCATTGAGTATGTCAATGCTATATTTTTTCAAACAAGATCGATCGCATTCTCGACGAATTTTCGATACGAAATCGGCTATGATAAAATGGGGAAAATATTTATGTGGGGAAAAAAGTCGGGAAAGTGTCGCCGACGAGGTCACGTTTTTCCAGGCGGTCGGAAAAACTACGCAATAACGAAGCCAAGCCCAAGACGACGACTGTCTCTTCCACGTGTCAACACACAAAAATAACACCATGGTCGTTTTGGACATTCAAAAACAACAAATGCAGTTTGGTATGCGACGTTATGTCATGTCGAAACAGCACAATAACCTAAATTCCTGACACAGGCATGTGTGCTCGATCCGAGAGAGATGCACTTATGCGCATTATCACAAGTGCGTCGGAAACGGCAACAGGCTCGTTGTGATATTTACTATCGGAAAAGACTTGAAATGTTGTAAACAAAAAAACGTGAACTCCAAGTTTCACACTCGACGCGGAAGAGCCGAATGGTCGTGTCTCAACATTGTAACTCAAACCTCGACAATGGGAGGACTTGGGAAACGATCCACGCGCCTTATTCACATGGGACAGTAAATGTGGGATGAAGATTTATCGATGAAGAAATTAGACAAAGCAGAAGACCGCCGAGCCAGATAGAATCATTCATCGAGCACCAGCTATTTATGTGGACATTCCAATACAAGCTCTGCGTCTGAGCCTAAGCTGCGTCTACTACTAAAAACCCAAATGCTTCGATTATACAGTACTATGCGCCGGCGTACAACCTGAAAACAGGAAAAATGCATAATCAAGCGGCGAAACCCCTTAAATCTTCGGATCGTGATTATCTTGTACGGTCGTTTAAATCAGATCTTCCCAACCTGTATACAACGGCACATCAGCAGAAAATGTTGAAATATTCGAATATTTTATATAATATACATATACGAGAGCGATTCAAATATAACCCGGAATTTTACTGTACAAATTTATTAGTAATATATAAATAATATTTTTTTACGTAGTTTCCTTCATTAGAAACAAATTTATTCCATCGGATAGGAAGCTTCTTGATCCCGTCACACAGAGAAGCAAAGAAATAGCATCCTGTGTTGCGCAACGCGTTTTCTTGTAACAAAGGCGTGAAATCAAGTGAAGTTTTGAAGTTTTTGATTTCAACAAAATTTCAATTATTATTTAAATTTAAAAAAAAGTGCATTAAACGTTTCTACTTTTAAGCTTTGTAGTCCAACTGATTCGGATTCTATTATTTCTATTTCTTTATCTGTAGAAACATTCCCCGTTTCTAAATACACTATTAACGTGATTAGCGTTGTATTTCTTCTTTCTTCCATTCACGTTTTCAGTGTAGTTATTATTGTTAGCACTTTTTTTTATTTTTTGCATTTCTTTGTTGCAATTTCAATTAGCAGAAAAACATCGAGCAATCTTCTTAAAAATTATATTTCTTCATCAGTAATAATTTCCGATTTTAAATCCTTTAAAAAATAGAACTACAAAACTGTCATGAAATACATCAAGTCTAAACATTTTAGACAGGGCCATAACAAGGGCGTAGCAAAGAAGGCGCCCGCCACGGGCGCAAATGAGCTTGGGGCGCAAAACACAGAATACCAACCCGTTCGAGAATTGCACATGGTTTTTTTTTAATTCGACCATTCTACTTTACATGAATCAACACTGATTGACTGTCAGTTTTTATAATATACACTAAGTTGTCACATCCCTCTTTTCTTCGTTATCATTGGGCCGAACCAGGCGGCATAAGTCCGCAATAAAATAAAGACAACAATATTTCCGACGATTGTAAAATTTAAAAACAACCCACCCCATCAGTCTTCTTCAGACAACGTTTCATAATGAGAGTTTATAAGCGCTCAGTAGACATGTTCGAGTACGGCATCCGATCGCGAGGTGCTCATTCGTCATATCAGCGATCCGAAAAGTGGACCGATTGGACATACAAACCTTATGACCACTCCGTCTCCTCTTTTATGGCTTTTTGCGGCATTTTCTATGATTTGTACGATTACAAAAGCAACATAGCGTCATGAAATTATTCGATTTTAGAATCAAATCCGCAGGAAATGCATTTAAATTGTTTTAATTTAATGAAAAGATATTGATTCTTATTGAATCAATATCTTTTCATTTAATAAATTATATTATTATATACAACTAGTTCTAATTTTTATAACTTTAATTAATCAATCAAAAATGAAACACCCCCGAGTTGAATCGGATAACAAAAACCTGAAAAACCGTTATTTTTCTTGGAGCGAAAACCGAAATGAAAAAAATAGCGGTTCGAAACCCTGCATTAAATTAAAGATCAATTTGCTAATTTTAATGTTATTATTTTTTTTAAATGGTAAAAATGTATGAATTAAACCAGCCAATATTTGTCCCATGGTAGTCCATAAAATAAGTTCATTATATTATTCACATCCCTTATTAATTATTAAAATTCATTAAAAAATATATTCAAACTGACAGAATGCAATGCAATTCGAAAATAATCTTTTATCTGGATGGAAAATCTAAAATTAATTAAAAATCCAACTATAAACGAACCCTGTTTGATTGAATAGAAAGTCAAATGTGTTCTTATCTGCGTATTTTTTTAAATTCTAAAAGCCTATGAAATGAGTTCATGAAGTCCAAATCATTTGGTATAGTGAATGAATGAAATGTGAACAATGATCATTATTGAATGATGCCAGAGGAAAGTGGTATGTCTGAAGAAACGCCCGATTTCTATTGTGTGGGAGCAATAGATGGGATTAGCTCAGGATAAAGATGAATGCAGCGATCTGGAAAGGCCTTTGTCCTGCATTGGACTCAATCGGATTGATCGATGAGAATCGGTGATGTCATGAAACAGAATTAAAACATCAGACATTGCTGTTATTTCACAACTGCATTGACTCTCCAGGGATTTTAATAAACAAACCTTAAGCATTTTTGTGTATATTGGCATAAGCTGAAATACCAAGCACTCAGCTAATATATCGATATTTGATTTTCACTCATCCACACTGAATTTGATTAAATTCTACCAGGAATTTCCACCAGGAAATTTTGGTTTAGATACGATCACCGATATGAACAAAAGCTCTATTATTTCATCAACAAACCGCTATTTAAATTCTGATTGACCGCATGTCGCTTTGCAATTATTTTTAATGGCAGTATTAATAGCATTTTATTAATGTAATGCCGCAAAAAGGTTAAGAATCACTGGTTTAAATATAGACTTCGGCTAATTTATAAAGCAAGGGTGTTGTGTATAGCGTTCAAAAAATATACATCAAAATCAACTCCTACCATATATAAACGTACACTATACAGAAACGCATCAAAAATGCCAATGATATCGGACATCGGGTAACTGAATAGACTTCAAACAATTTTCATTTGAAAATTTAGATCATTAACAAGTATAATTATAATTATGAATTTAAAATAGATGCCAAACGATTAATTTGTGTGGGTAATGACAGATATCCGATTTGCGTGCTTTTGATCCTCAAATATGATCCGGCTGAATATCGAGCTTTTTGAAGTCGTTATATTTCGTCTTGATAAATATCAAGCAATCTGAGCCTGGAGAAACTTAATCTAAGCCCGTGCGAAAAGATTGGGGTCCAAAATATCAAGGGGCTTGTTATATACCTGAGACATCCGTAAGAATTGCAGTAATCCGTTACTATTTTTATTATGTTGAATTTACAACGGGGGCTGCACCGGTGGAGTGCATATTTTTGCATTCTATATTAAGTAATGCCTCGCCTTTACGATGTAATTATCATATTTTTATCAAGGGGATGCAATGTGATCATTCGGTTCTCGTATCTTTCGCCGCCGTCCGTTGATTCGTTTATTGTTTAATTATATTTTAAAGAATCATCCCTTGAAGTATTTGGAAAAACGCCGTTGGTTGGGAAATCGGTGGATTAGCGGCGTATCAGGCGGCGTTTCTCTTCGGTTGGTTGTACATCCGGTAAAGGTGTCTTATGATGATGATGGCACTATACACGTGCACCGCATTGAAGAAGGCAAGTGCACACGTGTTGAGTGCCCGTACAAGCCCCCAATATGTGCGTGCATCTATGCACGTGGCATACAAAGCTATTTAAAAAAATGCGGTATATGAAAAGAAACCAAGTAGTATGTTATCACACGTGGGCTTTACCAGCATGCACCATATCTCAGTATAGTAATCACTGTTGTTTTTCGACATGACAGATAAGGATGCGGAATTGGAACGCTTCCTTTATTCACACAATCGCGCCCTACCAATTAATTGTGCAACTTAGAGGCACTCAAATGACCACGCCCTATAATCTCATTCAATTTCTTAGCCCTTAAACAAAAATTCGGCATCAAATCTCAAAATTCCACGCGAAGATGTTGAATTTTCGCACTGAACAAACGTGAAATGTTCATTTATCGATGGTGCACATTTTTCCCTAATTATTTTTATGGCCGATATGAAAGCAACAAACATTTGGGACTGTATAGGACTCTTTTGAACTCGTTGATCAGCAGGATTTGGATCTCTAAACTGGTATTCTTTTATTGGCGCCTAAGAGATAAAATGCGTCTGTTAACTTCATTTCCGGTGGGGAAGTTAGGAGCTGCGACTTCACAAACATAATAATAGAAAAGTGATACAAGCCCATATACGAAAATACATTATGCATGTATGAGATTGGATTTAAATCGATAATATGACCAAAGCATAAGCGTTCATTAAATATATTTTCATATGAAAATTCGGATTTATCACAGCATAAATTTGGAATGCAAACAGGTTGTATAGTTCCAAGAATTCATGTTGATTCATTTAATTTGCATTATAAATATAGTTTTTGTAATGTCAGTATGAAAACTTAATTAAAATCATGCATGGAATAAAAATATTAATGCATATTTGCAAATGTATTGCATGCGTTTATGGCCAAATTTTCTAGCTAAAAATTTCAACCCTTATTTTTTTTATCTGATCAATCGCTTTATCATAATCTATACTCAAAAATATTAGGGCATTCTAAATATATTATATGCATTGTTTTTGTATCAATTATTATTTTTAGTTTTTAGTTCAAAAAAATATTTCTCACCTGGAAAGTTTTTTCCGTTTCCTTCCTCGTTGCGCATTTTCTATGAATTTTGTCTTTCTCACAACACATCACAGTTTCGTCTTCATGACCTTACCGGAGGATCGACGAATTGCTTCTTTCCAAATCAGATCTCTTCTCGAAAGCCTCCAATCGCCTGACTCACGAAAAATACCGCCGAATTAAAAACGCTCAGTCATTCGAGCCGGAAACGTTTGACATTCTGCGAATTTCTGTACCACGTGGTCGTTGAATTTGCCGCGAATTTCTACTACTATTCGACGCCAAACACAGTTGTGAATGAATGATTCATGCGTGGTACGCACACACTGCGCCTAAAATGGTATACCGAGCTCTCACGTGCGAAAGAGCGAGTTACCAAATAGTAAACAACGTGTTAATTAGAGAAGAGGCACTGCGAGAGGTTGTTCTTGCTCCGACGGCATCGGGAGAAGGCTGACGAGGAGTTCCAGGAAGAGGACGAAGGCTCTAGGAAGAAGTGTCCATCGCGGGACGACGACCCTGCTTGGTGCGCTGCCGGCGCCTGCACCAAGCGGTGTCTTCTCGTGAACTGAACAAACATGCCCACAAAAAGTTTTTATCTAGGAATGTGAACTTACAATAGACAGCGATTCCCCAAAATTTTGGGCAGCCCTATTTTTTTTAATTTCTTTTTGTGCGGACCCTAAACGGACATTAATGATACTCGATTCGTCAACACGAACTGCGCATAATTGCTTAAAATATCATTAAAAATACATCATCTACAAACATATTGTTTCGAAGATGATGTTTTATTCAAAAATATATTATTATAATTTTCATTCATTTGTGTGTTCGTGGGAACGCTTAAAAATAATACAAATACCGACTGGATCTCACACGCTTTGATCGAACTACTCAGACAACTAGATCAAAATAAATAATAATACATAATTAACATTTGACGTACGTATTCTTATATCATCTGTAGTTCCAGTCGAGCAAAATTAAAATACACTAAAACCTCTTTTTGTGCGATTTTTTTATGCGATTTCGAAGTTATGCAGTTTTTTTTAAGCATTTTTTTTTTATTTCATAAAGAGTACGTATCGATATATTTTGGATAAAATAGGAAATAAATCATCAACAATAACCGAAATTTGGAAAAAATATATATGTGTTTTTTCAACACGGTTGATATATCTCAAGTTTTAATTAATTAATTTACTTCAAACTGGGTACGAATCTTTTCTATATGGCCCTTTATTATTCCTATCAGATTTGTCAAAATTTATTTTTTAACTATTTAAAAAAATAATTAAAACTGACCAAAAAATGACATTGCTGAATTTTTTTTTAAACAATCGCCATTTTGTGATTTACTTTTTTGAGTTGGACTATAATGACATCTTTACTAATAATGAATTATATTGTTGGAAAGAGAAAATTTATCATCAGAACAATGATGACATTGACACTGGGTATAATATTTCTTCCGAAGAAGAGAGCGATTTTGAGTCATATCGGAAATCGCAACGAAAATTATCATATAGCGAGGATAGTTTGTAATTAAAATAATTAGTATTTCTCCAGTGGATTTCTGGCATTAGAGATGATAGTTTTCAGACATCCTTAAAATTTTACCAATGATGCAAAACGTTATTTAAATGTTATTTTTTAATTGCCTTGACGTTTTCTTGTTTTTTTATTAACTTTTTTTTATGCGATTTTGGATATATTTTATATATCTGTTTCAGAGTTATGCGGTTTTTAAAATCCATGGAACGCATCATCACTTTTTCTATGTAAGACATAGCTTTTTTGTGCGATTTTCTACCGCACAAAAAAAGGCTAAAGTGTACTCATGAAAGGCCATAAATATATCTATTTTTTTGAATTGTTTAATGGTTCCTGCATGATTTAGCAACGATCTTAAATTAAATTGATACAAAATCTATATTGTACAGAAGAATATTTTGTTATAAAATATATAATCAGGTCATCCCGAAAGAAATCCATTTTTTTTAATTTCAAATTAAAACTTTATTTTTGCAATTCTTATACACAAATCGATATAAAATTTGATCGAATTCATTATTAAAAACTATTTCCTACTTATCCTGCATGTTTTCTATCCTCTGCTTAAATAAAGTGGATAGTTTCGATATAAAAAACGAATCCAAATGATTTTTGACTTCCACAAGACATATTAAAGAACTTTCCGAATTGTCAATTATAGTTTTGGCGCTAAAACTTGGTGTGTTTCTTAAAAAGTCATTATTTCGTTTATATTATCGTATAAGATCTATTTCACATCTCCGGTAATAGTTCACAGAATAAAAGGAGGCAGCGAGCGAGCGGTAAAGGAGCGTGCGAAAATAATGGATTTATTTCGGGTGGACCTAATATTCAATGCAAATAATCATATTTTAACCATTCTTAAACAATCGAGCAAATATTATAATAGTTAAAATGATCATTTATATAACAATAACGTAATTTTAAGACGGATTAAAATTAATTGCGCACCATTGGTGACAACGTCATCTCGTTATCCAAACAATGTGTATTTTTATCTAAATTTATTCATTCAATAAATATCGTTTAAATGTAAATATTTTCAATGTCTTCTTGATGAATATTTTATTTCAACTGGTTATGTATCGTTTTTGCAAAAATATTGATATTCCACTTTAATTTTGCATCGTTGTGCATGGTATCGTTGTTTAATCGATTATTGCTCATGCGATTACATGCATCAATTTGATGCATTATGCACCCAATATCCATATTAAGCTTTTATCTAAAAACATTGTGATATTACATTTTTATCTCAAATGTTACTTCACTTTTATCATTGTGTAAATAATATTTGCTGTTAATTAGATCATCCTATTGATGAACGATAAGTGTGATATTTTGTATTTGTCTTCTCGTATCTTTGAAAATTTTGGTATGGGTGATCGATAATAATGCATAAATTTTAATATGCAGGTTTTTTTAATAAATGTACATACACAAACCCCACAGATTGGAAAACAGCGTCACATATCATAGGGCAATGCCTAGTAAGGGCCCGCTACTACGGAGTCCATCTTGCACCGCTCATAGTAAACAACATCAAGAACTGGCTACCAAATGTAGAAACGAAAACCGTCATTTTTGGTCGTAGGATTTTTATGTTTATTTTTTTCCCGGCAGAATAATTGATTGCTAAATCTGTATTAGAAGTCATGAGGATTGATGCAATTTTTTGGATCTATATTTGGTCTGGTATTCTTGTTGTTTCGCTGAGGAATTTTCATTATATCACTACTACGCAGTTTCTATAATATTTAGATTACATATCGGCAGATGCATTCGTAGGGTTTCTGATAAGTTTACATAGTTTCGTAATGTTTTAAGCAAATTTATCTACGCTAGTAGCCCAGACACGTGGCAGGAAGTTTTTCCGACTCATTCACTCTTATTGAGCTTCTCCAACTATAAATATGGACTACGAAAAAGTCTTCAGACGGCGGATGCAAGGCAAAAGCCGAATGAGATACAATCCGGACAACATTCCCTGGACATATATTAAAAAATGTCAAGAAAAACCGTTCCATTGATGTAAAATTACATCAAATTTGCATTTATTTAACAGTACCATCTTTTGGCGGTAAGTGCTAATTTAAATTTTTATTGTTCATAATCGTGTATTTTTTATTTTATTTTTTTGGAAATAATACGACGTTTAAATCGGATAATTCTCTAGATCCTCCTATATTATTGTTGAATTAATCTAGAAGTCTCCCTATTTTTTTCCTACACTGTCACGAAGGGTCGAGGAACACCAATTAATCTCGTAGACGTATCACAGACATCTTCAATAATTGAGTATTATTTACGATATAACGTCAGCATGTGGAATAAGATATAAATTATCTGGAACTCATTTTTATATCACCACAAAAGAAATATTTCATAATTCTTCAACGAATCAAATAAAGCCCAAAAATGGTGTCATAATTTGATTGAAAGACTTTCAATTAATAAATTTAAATCATTGGATGCCGCATGAAATGGCTCAAGCAAACTGATAACAACGCGCTCATATCGGCATTTAAAAATAATCGAATCAATCCAAATCGAAGCATGTTTTGATCGAATTTTCATAAGGGTGGATTTGTCTCATCCAAGCAATATTTTATATCCGAATTGATCAAAAAACCATTTTAAATGATTCCGTCATTTGAAATTAATGATACCTATGACACATCTAAGAACATATAAGACGATATTACAAGACAAACAATTGTACGTCACAACATCACGTAGAAGAGCAACAAAATAAGTAAACATCTACGTCATCGCATTCAAAATATTTATTTTACTACTCTATAATTTATCGCTGTTTTTAATTTCGCAAATATCGACCCTTTAATAATAGATAAATTGATTTGCGGTTGAGAAGCTTGGTAAAATGAATCTTTTTTCTAAATTCCGATGAACGTTTGTGAATAAATAAATAACGAATAATACCAATTACACGTCCAATTCAATAACCATAGTTACTGTTTTCTTTCCTGTTTATGTTCCTGAGAATAGACTAGAATCATTTGCATAACAATCCCATACGACGCCGAGCTCTAAGCATTATATCCTGAAAAGATTATAATTTTGAATGCTGCATTCTAACGATTTTTCGGAAACTGGTTGTTTCGATTTCGATGCTATTTTCTCGCTTGTCAAAATGCGAAATTTTCATACATTCTTAAATAAAATAGAACAATATTTGGTTAGGTTAGATCAGATGATTCATCATTCGTTTGTTACATGGTTGATGATTTGGGAAGGGGTGAGAATTGAATAGATGAAATTGAATCGTCTATTAGACGAGGCAGGTGTTTCTTATAAGTTAAGTCGTCCATGAAAAATGTAAAAAACACGCCTCTGTAAAGCTTTTGTTCGAACAAATTGTTCAGAGCTTGATTAAAATCATGGAATTGTACAATGACATTAAGGGGATATATCGAATTTCAATTCAAAGGGATGAGCACTATGTTTTCTTCGACCCATTTAAATTTATATCTCCGCATAAATCTGAACATCACACAACTATCTTGATTTTATCACCAATCCACTATGTAAATAATGATTTATTTAAGCTTTCTGATGTAAAAGTTAACATAAATCCATGTTAATCGAGAGTCGAAATCATGATGAAAATTTCGATTAGTATTCGAATATTCTACCCCTGTCCCTCAATTTATTTACAGATGAAATGCTTCAAAAAAAATTTGATCTCCACGTATGTTAAGATTTACACACATTTTTTTTGCAAATCACTTATTAAAAAATATATGTTATTAAGCTTTAAATATTAAAAATACTTATTACAGCGTACTATTTAAAATCACGTCATTTTACCACTGAATACCGACCATTAGTCATAGTATTTTTGGCAATCAAGACGCAAATAATCACGTTGTTAGACTATGACTTTAGCAGATTGTAGATAATTTTATTTATTATTAATATTCAAAGCATTATATAACTGTAATTAAAAATAAGCGGTGTTTATCATTTGATTCAAAAATAATCCACAGATTGGCCATCATTCTGTTGATGTACCAAAGAATGACTTAATTGAATAATACCCTTAATTTTATATGGCGAAAATTTAGCAAGCTTATTGTGCTATTGAATGCTTAAAAATTCTATAAACATGCATTATTATTTTTGTCCTTTACAATATCCTGAATAAGCACATTTTAAGCTAAAAATAATACATGGGAAAAATTTAGGCGAACCACTCTTCCATACAGAGCCGATGTAATGCATGAATAAAAACGTGTTTTTTTTTAATTATTAAAAAATAAAAATATCCAATACATACGTCGTAGAACGACGGAACTAAAAATTAAATATTTCAAGCGTCGGTAAAACAGAAATCGTTCATATCGACCTACTCTCCCCTCAAAGTTTAACGACTTCACAAAAGATGTCAGCGTTGACTGCTTTTTGACTCGCTTAAAATTTATACATCAATCAATCAATGATTTTAGAACGTATTTTAGCGTATTTGTTTTGATAAATATGCAAAAATTTAAATTTGTTAAAAAATTTAAATTCGTCCCAGAAAAGATTAATATGTACGATTATAATAAGGGATGAATTCATCAACATGATTAATTGTGCAAAAAAAATGACACAATTTAAATTATTAAAAATTCATAAATTCAAAAATATACATACAAGTTGATTAACATTAATATTAAGGATAATCATAGATTAATCATGCGAAAATGTGAAGATTTTCAAAATTATTTTCCAGCAGGATTTATTAATATTTCACATTCATTTAATTGTTTGTCCTTTGAGGCCGTCCACCTATACTATAAACAAGTCAGTATCGATCATCTCTTCCCTCGTTCCCTCATCTCTTCACCATTTTTGCCAATTCTCCCTTTTTTACACCACTTCACCCTACCCTCTCTTTTCTCTTCAGCGGCAGGGGCTACCAGTTACTCTCCATAAATAAAATAAACACAACAAGAGCATATTTTCCTAAATATATAGACATAAACAAGGTCCAACGCTACAATAGAACATCAATCGATATTCGCCGATTAAAAGGTAATTTTAAATAAATATGTAGCGTATTGTTAACACGCTGCGGTCCGGAGATATTTGAAATCATATAATGCGCGACATATTTTCTTCACATATGCAAGATGTCAATAAATTCCAGTGATTTTAATATTTAATTAGGATGGATTTAATATTTGCCTTTATTTAGAAGATATTTGTGTGGGTCACCCAAATGAGCTTATCAAAGGTTGCTTTTGCAATGATATTAAGGACGAAATTTGATCCACATTTGAATTGAACAAGATCCACATTTGAAATAGTTCAACTCTAATGTTTTAAATGGTGTTAAAATCAATTATTCAATCTTCCCCAAAATTTATCCTAATTATAAATATTTCTATTTTTGTTAAAAATTATTTACATTGTTCGTCAAGACCATCGGTAGTCTCTTTTTTAGCGAATTAGTTTAAAAGCCCTGCAGTTCATTCTTTTGCAGGCTTCCTGCCTTGTCCCTCTGTAGAATTTCGCCCTACTTTCCCCTGAAAACACCCGTCTCCCCCCGGTAAAATAAAACCCACGCCGACGCATGAAACATGTATTATAACCTTTACCCGCCCCTGATAGGTGCGCACTGCCCTAGCTTCCCCTTTTCACTCGCGAATAAAAGTGTTTCGAATTCCGGAGAGGAGACCTGGGGGTTGCGGGTGGAAGAAGGGACATCGAGGAGGCTGGGGAGGATGGGAATTTGAGGAAAGATTTCGGAGTTGTTTGCAGAGGGGTGAACTAACCGAAAGGGGGCAGTTATACGAGTTTTTATTAAATTTTGCTCGGTATTTTCGATATTTGTATTGATTTATTAGACACGTAATATCATATTATTTCTATAAGGGAAGAACACACATTTCGCTTACGTTATTTATGCTTTGGCTCTTTCCAAATGTTGTTTTACCTATCGAACAACTACAGTTAAAACTTCCAAGCTTTTACACATATTCATGGATACAATCATACAACATTAATCATGCCTAGATCCGTATAAAATACATGAATACCTCATTTGAAAAATAATTGAAGTTAACTATTCATAACATGATCTAAATTTAATTAAAAATTCATCCCCTATAACAGAATCGATTTGAACATTTACATTCAAATTTATTTTCATAACAATAACAATAGTGTGCTTTGTAAATCTAAGCTGCTTTTAGCAAATACAACGACGTTAAATCTGATAATGATCATAACCTGGGCATGTACGCGCTTTCTGATGGTCACTCGCCGCTTCAAATTATTGATGGTCTTTTTTAAGACAAAATATGGTTGTTTTGTTAACTTAGACTTCGCCAAATATAAACACTTGGTTCCAAGCGATTGAATTCCAATGTAAATATCTGTTTCTGTTAGAATGGATCAGAACAAGACGTTCATCTTAAAATGAAATAAATTTGGTTACAATTGATCTATCTGATCCTGTAATTTGATCCGAATTATTTTTTATTGGGAATCAATTAAAAACAAACACAAATTCATATTTTCCTTTAATAGATTTTGTGTGAAATCATTCATATATTTTATCTGCATTCTATATGCAAGTCATCGATCAAGAAAGCTGATCATCTTGGATATTTTTCTAACAATTTTCGAAACCTGAATAATTAAATACCATACCATCATTAAATTAAAATCTATAAAGCTGCTTTTTTGTCCACAAATAGTTTGCATTAATTATTATTAAAGAAATGTCATCTACTTTCGATACACAGTGGTTAAGGTTTCGGTGGACATCACAATAAAATGAGAAAGTATCAGCTTTGTAGGAATAATTAGGCGAATAATGTCACTGTCTCCTGTACTATGTTGAATGCTGGAGACACACTTTTTTTAAGGAATTGCAAAAAACGACCCCAAATGAGCAAAATCCTACGAACTTATTGAGTGATATGTTATCACCCAATCATTCCTAACCTCCATATTTTTTCATCCTAACTTTTGCGTGAAAAAATGTACTTGATCTCATGTATTCTAAAGGAGTTCATCAATATATTTATCTTTGTAATCGATCCAGATTTCTTATTAAGATGTCCACAAAAGCGTTTTTTGATTCGTTCACCCAAATGGCCCGCTGGGTGAGACTGAAGAGAACCTAAATCTGTATTAAAATGCTTTTGATTGCTTCATTATTTAAATAAATGATGATGATATATGAAATATTATTAATATAGTATTAAATATTGAAGCTTGTGGGTATAAAAATAATAATTTGTATCGTTTCGTTGCTTTTGAACAGGGCTGTATATTCGTTGGTGGAAAGGTAGTTTTAATGGAACATCGCTACGGAGGAAAAGAAACTAAATATGGATTTATGGTGCGAAGTAAAAATATAAACTTAATAAAAATTAATGTTCATTGAGGGTATTTCGGTATGAAATCACATAGTTTGGTATTCTGTTCTATCACGGGATGCAATTAAATTATTCGATTCTGCTTATAAACGCCTTCTTTGGCACGAAATTCTTCGGCGTATATCCTAAATAAAATCCTTATCGGGAAAATTCGCTTAACTAAAAATGAGGACGCGGTGGTCTGGAATAACTTGAACAAAATCTATCAATGGGAACTGTGTTAATTGTGATCTGTTCGCTGAAAGCTTTCACCTTTAAATATCTTTAGTTTTAATCAAATGTTTCGTTAGATTTTCAACAATCGACTGTTAATATTCATCCAATTCGCCGTGTTTTATTAAGGCCAATAAAAAATGTCCAACTTAGGACATCAATATTTCAATTTGCGCTAATGTCTCGATTGTAAATGTTTGTCTGTGTTTTATTATCGTCATAATTCGGTAGATGTGAGTTTGCGTTTAATATGGAAGTTCGTAGGCCTGTAAAACGCTTTCATTTCCCGCCCCACCCACTCGTGTCATCACATGCCCCTCTTCACCCCGTGGAGCCGAGCCGCTAACTTGATTTTAGTTTTCCGGGGTGGAGGGTTTATAGGGGTTTATAGGGGTGGGTTGAGGTGGTTGACGAGCTGTGATTGGCTGGCAGCTTAGTGGGTAGGAGGCTAACTACGGGATACTTTGTAAAATGGTGCAGTCGCGGAAAAATTCTAAAACATTTATGAAAATACTAAAAAATACAAAATCGCAATTTTAAAAAATAATTTTTCACAATTGCGATCTTATGCAGTGTAATTATATAATAAATTGAAAAAATTCAATATTAGGGGCTTATATATTTTAAGCTGTCTTATAGGCTTATCCGATCTTCTTACGTGCTTTCAAATTATAAGTTTGTTGTATGATTTCTTTAAAAATTTCCTGAACAGACAGACAAACATGCATTTAATTTTAAGCTTAATTGACATACTAAAATAGAAGCATCTTCTTATTCGTCACCAAATACATGTTATATTACTTGTGCAAAACATATCAACATAGGGATATAGTAGGCTTCATGATTGGCAAACATTTCCATAAAAACTGAAAGGCACCGAGCTTATTTCCATCTGGTAAATTTATGGCATTTGCTTTATAGTGACAATCCTGCAAAGTTAATAACCCATAGCCAAAATAGTCGTTCGTTAATTAAAGTCATAAGCATATGTTTTAATTGGGGCTAAACAGTCGCTTTGGCATCTACATTTAGCTAGATAAATCTAGGTTTTTTATCGTAATTTATTGAATTGTTCCAGTAGCAACACCGTGCCACATTTCTAGTTATCTTCGCGATCTCCACCGTCATAAATAAAACCACCCCATTCGATGAATGCAATCCTAAAAAATATTTGGGGTTACACGGCGCATTATTTCGAGACCGTTATTCCCATAGAAATTTATGTCCCGGCGCGACAGGTATGCGTTTTTTTACCCAATACAGGTTGAATGTGCAACAAGTAAGCCCTTTTTGTGGTTTTTTTCCCCATGCACCATTTTACCACCGCTCCTTGTCCAATTTTATCCAGTGTAAATTTGATGGAAACGCACACGTTAAAAATATATGGCACAAAGGTGTGCATTTAGTTGTCTGGCATTAAATTAATGGTAATTCGACCAAAAATATACGCTTTTTTGCAGTTGCATTCGACAAAAAAAGGGCACGTCGAAACGCAAGGTGTCGACGCTTTGCACATGGCCATTTTTCAGCTAAATAGGAATATAAATTAGATGCCGAATAGAAGTGGTTATTAAAATTGGTCACCGGAAATCGTTTATCTATGAACGCCCTAATCGAATGTACTTCCACGAATTGGCTGCATTTGGCGCCAACGAAAACGGCTGCCAGCCTTATCTGCGATATTTTGGCATTCGAATATTACAGATGATACTGAATTATTTTTTTAAATACATAAACTCAACGTCTCTTTTAGATCATCCCTCGTTTAGATCACTAGGGTACAATTGCAGCATCAGTGACGCGTTAAACTATAAGTCTGACCATTCTTCTTAAATATATCTAACTTGCGTTATACACATAAAATATAGGTTTTATATGTGATGGATAGTTTAGTCTCGCTCGCGATATTTGGTGCGAGCCACCTATATAAATTAGCCTTAAGGGAAGGGCTTTTGTGATCGTACAGATCATAGAAGCCCCCGGATATTCATATATCACCGAAGATTCCGAATAAAAGCCATAAAAGAGAAAGGAGTGATCTGCGTGTCCAACCGGTCCGCTTTTCGGACCGCTGGATACGGATTGGATCGAAGCGGATCTCCATATGAACACTCAGATATTGGGGAAAGTTCGAGCCTGAAAATCGAAGCCCTGAATCGCCCGCACCCTGTAAGGAACTGGGACGTTCAGTAATCTCGAATCATAATCTATTATCGAAGTCGACCGTAAAATAGGAATTAAACAACTTATAGCATACGTTATAAAAACGGGCAGATTCAATCAGTGTTGATTCATGTAAAGTACAATGATCAAGTAAAATAAAAACCATGTGCAATTGTCAACCGAGTTGGTATTCTGCGTTTTGCGCCCCAAGTTCAGTTGCGCCCATGGCGGGCACCTTTGTTGCCACTGTATTATGCCGACAAACAAACATTGATTTTTATATATTAGACTATGCTTATGTTACTTGCGGAATCTTTAGCAATAAATGGACGAAGTTTTATCGCAATCCAATGAACGGTATGGCAGCGCATTTCGAACGAACAAAACCCAATTCGTTTATATATATTAAATTTCGATCTCTTAAATTCGTTAATATACAATCATGATATGTGATTTGTGCTTATTTCTTTAGATATTGTAGATTAATTTGCTATAGAATATTTGTTATTTTCTTTATAGATTCCTCTGCAGAACTAGGGCATCTGCATATCCAAAGTCTTGTGTACTCAATATTAGAAGTAGCATAACATAAAAATTGAATCAGTTGACTGTCACAAGCGTCTATAGACGCGAACGAGAACCCGTCGCCACAGGCCATGCGCGTCTATAGCCGCAAACATCATATTTTATTTCTGATTAGTGACATTTCGGAATACGTGCTGATTTTATTGATGCTTAATTTGGCAAGTATTCAAATTTGTATGTAGGAAATTCAAATGTGCATTTATGAAGAGAGTCATATTTTGTATCATATTATAAACCAAATTCTATGCAAAAAAAATATCTTTAAAATTATATTTAAAATATCATGACCGGTGATTATAAAGACAGCAACTTTCCTTGGAGCTTATTGAAAAGCTCTCATAGAAAAGCCTTATTTTCTATAAGAGCTTGCTATAAAGGGGTTGCAATTGATTATTTTTTTTTATTGCGATTATCCCCTTTTTTATTAATTTAAATGCATTAATTCACTATATAAAGTAAATCATACATTTTGTCAATGAAAATGTTTTGATGACTTCTTATTATAAGCGCTCACCCGTGAGCCACCGAAGCAATTGCAACTATACGGCATTAACTTAGTGTATATGTGTTTAATTTTGTAAGAGTAAATATTAAGAACAAATTGATTGTTATAGTATTAAATTGGCAATAAAAATTTAAAGATCACTCACCATTGGTCTCTTTAATTTTTTGAGCCGTTCCGTGGACTACATCATTGGCATCCGAACCACTCTCGTCCTGCGTCACCTGGCCAGCCATGGTCGACAATTGGCGCCAAAGAAACAAATGTTACTTCTTTCAAAGACTATCACAGATGGACATCACTTTTTCAACTTTGAAATATATAGTTTATATATGTTTATTTTAAATCACTAATAAAAATGTCTTCAATATATTTACTCTATTTTTTGGCTATTTTGTAACATATCTGCAAAAATTGGTTAAAAGGAAATATATTGTTATACTGCTCCAAGACTATATAAAATCAGAGACTAAATATGATGATTGAATAGAGGCAGGTAAAAATTTAATACAAATATGTTCAGCATGCAGAATTATTTCTCAATGGTGTTTCCATGTTATATCAATATGGATGATTGATTTAAAAAAAAATGGTCAAAGTTGCAAAATGGATGCTCTCCAAAGCAAATTAATAGCACCGATTTAAAAAAATTCTGCGTAAATTTGTATTGTATTCAAATGAATGTAATTAATTGTAGGATTATTTGGATCAAATCTTACTTTTTTTATTAAATCCTCTAAATTGTAAATAATTTTTAGTTCTTGTTAACTTCCAAACGCATCACAAACATATTGTACACATTCCCAACGTGCGTTCTTTTTGCGCCAAAACTATTTGTTTGATTCCCGATCTGTTATACATATAAGGACGATATATCGATAGTCCGGAAGAATATTAACACTTTTAACACTATCATAAATCACTGGAAGATGGAAGTTTTGATTGAAACGTGGACACAAAATTAGAAAATAAAGGTTGTATCGAAAGTCGCCTTCGCCCTCCTAGCGGATCCGTGGTGTACTAGTTCTCATATCGTGACCGAGGGCTCACTTTGTACCTACACAGGGATGATAGTTTGCTCTCAACCCCCCCTATAAGATGCACATCTATCTGTCACTGTCTGACATGGAGGGTGCTAAGGGTAAATTGTACCTTCCTTCTCCCCACTACGAAGAGCGGCGTTACGAAGATGAACATTGGCGTAGATGTATTTATACCAATATTTACCAAAGTATTATACTAAATATATGATACATTTATATTTGATCCCATTTAGAACAATTAAACCCATAGGGAATCTTTATTCACACAGCAGATATTCGATACAAGGACCACGTACAATAAGTTTCTGATTTTTACTCCAAGAGAAGATCGAACGATCTTAACGATACATTTGCAAACAATAAATCTACAAATAATAAAAAAAAATCATACTTATATATACTCTTGGCCTTCATATAATGCGGTCATATAATTCCACGAAAACATCGCGGAATGTAAATCTATGTTGTATGAAATTGAAATTTCCTACTTAATTGTGGTGTGCATTCCAAAAAAATCGTTTAATAATCACTGGCACTTATGATCCTACCATAGATGGATAGCTTCCGCGCGGGTCCGTATGCTTTCGGATCGCTGAAGATGCCGCCGAAGACAAAGAAGATGATCAAAATAAAATGGAAATACGACTTCTTGGTCAAGATTTTTATTCATCGAAGCGTACAATTAAGAACGCGTCTTCCCACTACCAAGACTATTGGACGACCCTCTTGATTCTTTCAATAGTCAAATTAAAAAACAACTCAAAAAATAAATTTAAAAAAACAAACTCTTACCTAAACCAGGTGATTTATCACGTTATATTATCATCACTGATAGACTTAAATTTTCTGATTTTTTTTTAGGTTTAATTTTAGTCTCTTTTTAGGTACAATGTGTTATTTTGACAGCACTATCTTCTGTGGCGCTGCGGGGACATTGCACCTGTAAAACCAACCAATCGCTTCTTGCGCGTGCACCATTACCGGTTGGGTGGTGACGCACAGGAGGTGAGAATCGGAAGGTGTCGGTGGTTAGCCTTGGCTGCGGGAGGACATCCTTCCCGCAGCCAAATATCTTTCTCTCTATTGTTGAATAAAAAGTTATCCAGCCTAAAATAACATCCCGACGAGCACGTGGGAGCAGGGACTCTGCCCTGAGGGCGCCTTTGCGCGAACACTTCTGTGCGTTTGCTTATTTTTAGCATGCAAATCGTGCAAATTTGTGTGCAAAAGTAAAATGGAAACACTCTTATATATGAGCATCAATTAAATATAATCATTTTATTATGAGATCTAATATTGCTTAGCTTTTATATCCTTTTTAAGTATCATCTATGCCTTTATACCTTCTAAATCACGACATATATTGAATCGATTAACGGTCATCATCCTTTAATATTGAATAGAATATAATTTCGATTTACTCAAAACCTAATATCGAGAGTTCATTATCTGTATTTACATAGGTCTAAAAGTCAATATCGATATGCTCATATATTTCCAGTTATATTCGAACATATTTATTTCATTCTAATCAACGTTCATACATTTTAGACTTGGATAGACAACAGTAATATAATGCAAAAATTGGCTATGTTATTTAAACGAAAGTTTTTGGTTATCATAATAATATGATAAATTAGCAAATGATCAGTTACAAATATCAAATATGTTGAACAGTAGTCGAGTGGTAAAGTAAACTGATAAAATATGATATAAGGATGTCGTGGAATAATATCCGAAAGGTATGAATAATACAAACTGATCTAAATAGTGCAGCAACAAAAATATGTACAATGTTAGTCCATTCGACTAACATTGACCTCCTTTTGCTAGCAATATTTCAATGCATTAAAGAGCACACACATTATGACAGTGTATTTATGTCGTTGAGATCGCATTTTAAGACGCATAGTGCCTATTACATTTGATTGCTTGATGCTCACGAGCCACCCTTTGGTCGTATACTTAAGAATAAGTTTGTCTTGCATATACCTGCATAGCGAAAATGCGACAGTGGACACCCAAAAGATTTACTATCTCATAGTCCAAAAGAAATAAAATTTTGAGGACTTGAAATACGATTTTAAAGAGCTAAATTATCGTGAAAAAAGCACTTTAGATCTGCATTGATTTGCAAAATTATTGTTTTTGTAATTTAATATTATTTTTTAAAAAAATATATATCAGATTACCTGAAATATCTCTATTGTGTGTCGATCTCCACAAAATATGATTATATCCATTTATATAGTTAGAATAAGAATATTGCTCACTAATATGAGCAAATATTTTTGAATTAACTATTTATGTTGAACATTCAATCACCTGCTCATAGTTTGTTGTAATTAAAATTCTTGCCTACCAACCTTATATTTTGTGTTGAAATTCATGATGATTATCGCAATAAAAGCCCTAATATTTGATACCTAAAATACGTATATAATCTCATACGATATATCTATTGATGATATCAATAAAATATATGAAAGGCTTCATCTTCTTCCATGATTGAAATGAAACCTGGCAAATTCGTATTACTATCATGATAATCAAATTAAGTATGATCTATTATTTTATTTATTAAATTAAATAATACTTTTTTTTTTCATATTAATGATCCCGTGATTTCATCCTTGTATTGAGTATGCATAATACATTATACAAAATAAGTACACATAGATGTATTCCATCAACCAACCGCGCACGCGACTTTTGTATAAAATTCTTTCCCCTCTTTCGAGGGCTAGGGAATTGCTAAATACAAACGCCCTTTTTTGGAAGGGAGGAACTTTCGGTAAATATAATCAAAGTCCCTTAAAAAATGGACTATTTGGCACGTGCTCAACGTCTCTTTTTTGCGACGAAAGGAAGAATAATGAGAAAATGGATGATGAATAAAAAGAATCCGAGGGGCTTTTCCCTTTTAAATTTAAGCTCGAAAAAAGGAACATTTCGAGGAGAGATAAAAACTGCTTCACACCTTAAATACATATATTTGGCCATCCACGGTGATTAGCGGCGTTTTCAAAATGTCCAAAAATCGCAAAAATTCGATTCAATTTTGGTTACTCTTATCAAATAGTTTCGAATTATAAATATAAATAGATTATCAAATATTTTGTTCAGTTTGTATTACTTGTTTTCATATGAAGTGTCCGACTTTCGATTGCTCGTATTTACGATATGGGCTCAGTTATAATATGAATCAATATAGAAACTCAATAGTTCAAGCACAAAAATAAGGTGCATCTTTGATTTACAATATTCATTTTATTTAGAAATTAACCATATGGACTACCGAAAAGCAGCATTGGTGATGAGGACGTATGGGAAGGAATTGAATGACGTTCATCATCAATATTAATATACATTGCATACAGATTATATCAAAAATTAAGAAATATAATGAAGAGTATCCGTATAAATTGGCAAAGCCAACCCACATCAAATATTATTATGACCACAGATAGACAGGAAAATATATTGCAAATAAGCATTTGACAATGAGGTTTCATCCTAAAAAGGTCTTGGCGATAGATTGATTAAATGAAATTAATGCAGTAAAGAGCTTGAAATAATGCATGAGGAATAGCATAATTGGGATGATATCACCGTTTTTTATTTCCATATCCATCAAAAATCCACCTCGACATACATTCGATATTAAAGTTAGTGTGACCTACAAGTTTTGTTTCCTAGTGCTCTCCCAGTGGTCCAAATGTCCTGGAGAAGGCATTTTTGCGGTGATCTAAACAGAAAAACCCGGATACAATACAACTATGTTGATTTTACTAAAAATGACTCCTGATATTCATATAACTTGCTCCCTACTTTCATCATATGTTCATCTTCTTCACGTGTTGCTCCTGCGTATAATCCATCGTACGATTGTATATATTATTCATCCAAATTTATTGACTAATATTGATATGTGAATGATATAATGAATCGATTTCAAATGCATCGTTTATGTTTACGCAAAGAAATAATCGAATATTGCGTACTGTCGACAGTGTTTATTTATATTTATATGTACAATCTTCATACACGCTGCGACGGTCCTGAAAGATAAGTGGATTTGTGCGAATAAGTGGCGGACATCCAAATCGGTTCACCATTCTAGTCCCATGAAATAAGCGAAAACCTGAAGCTACAATAATTAATCTAGCACAACTTGATTATTTGCGATATCAAAATATGATCGCCAATAATTTTAAAGCATCGATTTTATGATATCAGAGATTTCATATGAAAACTCTTAATATTCAATGATTGATTTCAATTATGTAATATAACCAATTTTTAATTTTCCAAGATTGAAGAAGGAGCATTTGAATTAGACGCCTTATTTCCCTTCTTTCTTCTTATTACTTTGAGTGAACAGGCAATCTATTCTCGTGACATGCTCATAAGTATAGAAAAAAATATATTATTTCCATTACTATTTTCTGAGGGTTAAAAAGTCCAGTTAGCTTTCGACATGCGATAAAAAATTAAGCTCATTTTTTAAGCTCCGGATGAAAAAGCACACCCATCTGCGCACGCGCGCATTGTTCCCGTCCGTCACTTCCGGTTGTCCGGGCATACCGTGATTGGTCGCCTCCCCTTGTGTCCGCTGGACCCTCGTTGACAATACCTTCTTTGTGAGCCCCCCCAGCATTTTTACAAATAAGTTCCGTATCATAGATACCTTTGTCCAGCTTGGAATTAATTTTCTCTCCGATTGTGATAAGTCGAATGCAAAATTTATGATAATTGGAAATCCTGTGATTGACATACCCTTGATCGTGTCCATCAACTACCCTTGACAATTATTTGTGTCAACGGAAATGGAGTACGTATTGTTAGGACATTGGACGAAGGATAGAAAGGACACATATAAAATCCTAATGGCGTGAAGCTTATTTTTTGCAAATTCTATAACATAAAATTGTTATCATAAATGTAAACATATCAAATTTAATTGGCTCAATAAATTGTAAAAGGATTACACTTTTAAAATGGATGACACCCCAAAAATAATTATAAGATAGGATGAAACAATATGTATGCAAGTCTGGTGATTTCCTTGATCAACAAAATGGCCGCAGCTTAAATACATAATTTTCATAAATGCATACCAAATATTGATACTATACTATCTATCTGACAAGTCGTTAGATAGTTCTGGATCCATTAGACCAAGTGGTACAATTTTAATTCAATTATAGCTATCATATAACTGATTCTCCTATTGATAAACCTCAAACGTCTATTATTTTTAACTTCAAGTGTGTGAATTTTAACGAAATGATATCTATCACAATTTTAACATCATACCATTTCGTCGCATATCGATAAATTATTAAATTATTTGGAACAGCGAGTGACCGTAAGGAAGCAAAGAACTGCTCGGGTTCTGATTTAATTCGCCATAATCACCGATTTTTTACCGTTTAATAATACTGACAACATTGCGAAACAAAAGTTTGACGATAAAATCCATCGTTAATTGGACAGTGAATGGCAATGCGAATAAAAAGATGTGCTCAGGTCGTAATTTGCTGCACCGCATTATACATATAAACCTTTTTTTTGTGCGGTAGATGCGTTCCGCAGAAAGAATAAAGAGCTATGACTTACATAAAAAAAAGTGAAGATGCGTTCCATGTATTTAAAAAACCGCATAACTTCGAAACAGCTATATAAAATATATCCAAAATCGCACAAAAAAAGTTGATGCAATATGATTTACAGTCTCAATTTTTTTTTCCAAATTTCGGTTATTGTTGATGATTTATTTCCTATTTTATCCAAAATATATCGATATGAACTCTTTATGAAAAAAAAATAATTGCTTCAAAAAACAGCATAACTTCAAAATCGCACAAAAAAAAATTCGCACAAAAAGAGGTTCGAGTGCTATTAAACCGCAAAATATTGTTAAATTATACACATTATCTGGATAATTTGTTTTTGATCATGAATATCCCAAAAAGTCTCTTTTTCAATTCAATTGACTTCTTCGTTAAGATTCGAAAAATAGAATAAATTTCAAGCTGATAATATTTGGTCGGTCGTCTTCTTCTGTAAACTATTTAAGCCATATAAAAACATCTGACCTTTTAGAAAGATCAATACGCGTTTCGATCATAACATGATTATCTCTTTGTTATCTTTAAGCTGTCTATTATTTATGAAATTTTTGACCTCCCTAGGTGGAAATGCCTTTTGAACAATAAAATGCCGCCATAACATATTTTGTACAAAAATGATAAGCAATCTAATTTAATGTCTTTTTGCGCAACTTTACTTATCTATTAACAATTGGATACGAATTGCTAAAATTATAATGGAGGCATAAATTTGGTATTTATTAAAGAACTTCCTGGAAGATGGAAGATAGGATACTGCAATATTATCAAATTTGTATTGACTAAAAATGTATGTTTAAGATATCAATATTAAGGCATTTAATATGTATTTTTAGTCGATCAAGGCTATTTTTACTAAGATAAACGACTTCTTAAACTTCTGTTGAAATAGGACTATGACAATAGATAAATAAAATAAAAGCTCTTTAACATTAAATAAATTATCTTGAGCTTTATAGTGCTTTTATAGAACTCGACTCATACGCTGAGGGATGATAAAATGGTGTATGAGATCTATATAAGGTTTAAATTGTTATTATTCCAGATTTATTTGAAGTTGTTATGCTTATTCTAATTAAAATAGTTATCATATATTGACATATAAATAAATTAAGCAAAATATGTGCATTTTAGATGAGATCTTCACAAAATGTATAATAACCAAAACAACCCCACCGACCATCTTTCTCCCTCTAAGCCTAATGGTATATATTATTCAGTCACACATTTTTTGCACATATTATTTGCTACAATCCTGTTTAGTTTCATCTGCTGGGGTCCAGCCGGCCAGCTGCAGTGTCCGAAAATGCATTAAATGCCACATTTATGCAGTTCAAACATATTGCGATGCATCGCAGCGGCATTTGGCATCCACGCGCATTTGCAATTCGCCTCAAAATAATACACAAATATTATTTCGCCACATATCCAAGAAATTCTCAAAGATTTGATATTCGTGCAATTTTTTCGGCGATATTTTGACACGAATCGAAGCTGCTCCGAGCCGAAATGAAATATGCAATTATAATAGGCCATCTGGATTAAAGGTCAATGCGTGTCGGCAAATAAAACAGGATCCCTCCATAAAAAACGACACAAAAAACGGGAATCCCGACAATGCCGCGTAAAAAATAGCCGCTTTTTATCATACAAATAATGGACCCCCGAACATAATCTCATGGTGATTTCGTCGATAATAAATCAGTGGGGAGACCCCAATTAAAATACATATTCGTCCCGATATAAGACCACTGGTCAGCGCAAAAAAAGCTTTTCAAAATGCAAATGTCGGAAGGAAAAAAAGAGCTTTTCAATAAAAATTAGGGTGTCTCGTGGGGCACATTGTGCTGTCCGACAGTTAGATCGATTCAGTCGTTGGCTCGTGCCACTCTGATTTGGGCACTCAAACTGTGGCTCGTGTACTGATTTTGGGTTACGAAATTATCAATGCTTATCGTCGTTTTTGTTACAAATAACATGACCAGGTATTGGTTTGGTGAGCTAATAAATGCACGATTATTATTGATGATATTGATGTCAAATTTTAATTTTTTTTAAATCAATATGCAATTGGATCAATTAATGCTTATTAATGGAGTATACTGATGATGGTCACCATCGCATAGTGATGAGCATGAAATATAAATAAGAATAATAAGAATAATCACTCAATAAGTTCATAGGAAAAAGCTACCCCAAATGAAGAAAGTGAAAAAAAAAATCCTACGAATTTATTGAGTGGCGTATTATATGCGTATACCATGCCCAAGTCATGGTATTTTTGTCGTTTATGATCCACCTATTTTCTGTGGATCATACATCCCATTTTCTCATTGAAAACATCATCAATAACACGTGAATGTAACACCTACCCGTTATTTGCTTTATGCATTCGGTTCGACAAGACACTTCCCCCATGGCGAATGATAGAGTCTTCCATCAATGTGTCACCGAATTATGAATAAGCCCACTCTATGAAGTTTGTTGCGTCATCCTGATCCAGAATAGGCCCTCAATTGTATTATAAATAAAATTCATTGTGTTCATTGTAGTAGGCGACCGCCTCAAAACCTATGGCAAATTATGATTTCGTAATAATGACACACGGACAAACAACTTTTTTCCTACCGCTCCTAAAGTATTTGCTCGACGATAAATCGACCATGTAGTGTAATTTTTAAGATTAAAATTACGATTTTCAAACATATTTTGTGGATAACAAAATAATCTACAACTCCTTTGGATATCAATATTTTAACTAGGAACCTTGAATCTTCTCACTGTCCTTTTATGTGAAATACAACTACATCAAATACATTTCAATAGATAAGGCTCTTTGATATGATATACCTGATTTGACAGTTAAATTTGTAAATAAATATGACAATATCGACACGGGAAGCCTTAGATCAAATATTATTGCTCATGTTATTTGGATAGATTAGTATTGGATAGCAACCGACTGAATGTCGTCGAAAGAAGACGATGACTATGAAATGTTTCGATCATAATTTACAAATTTGTAGGATAATACTACAATATATTCATTTTATTATCCAATAAAAATGATTGAAACAATGATGATTATAAGCATTATATATTATATAAGGACCTGGTTTATTAGCGAAATACTCCCATTTTATTAAACTTTCATCGCCCAAATTCAATTTCACCCAAAAATAACTTATATTTGATTGTTTGCTTTCGGCTGAGACTCATATCTGAATATTATTTAATAAAGTTCAGCTTTTTAGAACAAAATGTTTAACAACTTCATCGTTTCCAGCTTTCGTTCAATGTTGACTGATCTTATTTCTTTGGTGAAGTTATGGTATTAATGCACTCCAAAATCGTTAAAATCAGTTAAACTCACTAATAATAAATTAAATTGTAAGAATGCCGTGTTGTGTGAGGATCATTTAATATCATTTTAAATCCAAGAAACATGATGAAATCAAGATCAAAATGAATTTATTTGAGAAGCTCTCAGCTTCTGAAATATTTAATTACAGCCCTTTAATTTACAGATATATTAAATACAACGCAAATCGAACCTAAACCATTTATGCATATTTATATATTTATTATTTTGGGGTGGCTTTTAGCAATCCCTCTTATGGAACTATTGCCAATCATTTTGATATGGTTTTTCATAGTGAATATATGTTTTTTTGAATCATATTAACATCATTCACGATCGATAATACAAATACAGTTATATTCATCCTTGTTGCTGGTTGAATATCATCAATATAATACGAAATTCGATGAACATGTTTCATTAAGGATTAAACGTATTACAAATTTCTATAAATATTATTCAGGCTTTGAATGTTTAATATAGTTTGTTTAAAAACGAGCATGTATTATAAGCATTATAACGACAAATCGACGTATAAATTCATATTAAATTCTTTTGAATAAAGCTAAAACCGTGCAAATCTAAGGATATTGATCTATACTATAATATTTCTAGATTTGATCTATACTTCTATAATATTTCAGAACCACTTTGATCTCATGGATTCTATTTCAAATTCAAATATATTTAAAAATCAAATGTATCTATGGAATTATGTATTCTGATCAACAGTATTCCTGCGAATGAATGATTCTTAAAGCAAACTTTCAAATAAGTCATCAATAAATTTAAAAATCCTTTAAAATTCACAAAATGCTTTTTTTAGTCCGCAAATTGAAGAAACAGTCGTTTTTCTAGTTGGCATATTAAAAAAGTTCGGTCCTCCATTTTATAGATTTGCGCAATGTGTGCACAATTAGCATTGCGCTATCAAATCGCCTCCTGGCATAAAGAGTAGAAAAAAGCGCCTATCTATTGGCTGCTAAAGAATCGTCCTTTTTTTAGTACAAAATTTCCATGCCAGGAGGAGTTCCCCTATCGTCCTGTCCAATCAGCATTTGGGAGTTGACGAGGGGAGCGCCCCCTCACGATATGAGAACGCGTGCGATTTTTCTATACAAGTTTGCCAAATGTTATTTCACTCCAATACAAATTTCACTGAATGTGCGTATTGATTTTTAAGAGAGAACACGCAAACCCGAGGGCGCAGAGAGGAAGAAAAATATTTTCGTTATGAAATATGGCGGGGGAGAATATCTTCATATTTATTTTATCATTTTCGCCAAACATGTTATCTTCATTTTGCGCTCAGCCCACGTTAGATATAAATCATTCTCGGATTAATTAAATTGCATGTTTTCAGATGTTGTGATACATTTCTTAAATCAATAAAATTCGATTCCTGTCCCTTAAATTTCATTATTTAGAACGGTCGAAGAAATCAAAAGCTACGTTCAAACATAATGCAATCTATATACAGTATTTTTACGCCAAGTTAAACCTTTTTCATTTCAAGTTAAACCGTCAGATGTCAAATGAAATGTTTTATTATATATGCTCCAAATTCATCCTGTCAAAGTTCCTCCATCCTATCAAATTATCCTGTCAGATTGACATCTCTGTGTTTTGCAATTTTAATCCGCCTTTTTTAAATTTAAAATGAAAAAAGATTAACTTATGTTGAAAAAGTTTAACTTTAATTGAAAAGGGTTTGTGACTTGAAATTAAAAACGGTTTAACCTGGCGTAAAAATAATGTAATGAAGCAACGAAATGAATATTAGTGAAAATAATATATCTATCGTATTCCTCTTTCTCAAGTTCAATATCATTTGTATCCAGATTCGTACATTTTTCATCATCTTAAATACGCTTATATTCACGTTGTCGCCTTTAATATGTCCATATTCTGTTATTGCTTTGGAAGATGTCATCTTAAATATTATAAATCGATAAATCTATAAGGTGGTCATATATTGTTATTGCCTCAAAATGCATCTTATTGCTAATGTGTCTACGAATATGAGTGCATATTTTAATATATTTTGGCAGTATATTTTTGTATTTTTTTTCGTGCCCCCTAGATCAAAAATATGCGATGAAGACGTGAACTTTGATGGTTAGTTTGATTAAAATAACGACCAATGCAGATTCGTGCTTTTTTATGATCACTCGCTGCTCCAAATTATGCACACATTACTCTCCAACCAAATATAATAATAATATAAAAGAAAAGATAAAATTATGAAAGACCCTACAAGAAGGTAATCATACGATTATTTTTGTATTTCAATCCTTATCCTTATTAACATACATATATACAGTAAAATCTGATTTAACGCGGGGGCTACGTTCCAATAAGTTCCAGCGCTAACGACACACCATTTAACGAGATCATCTTAGCACGTAAATAATTAACTGTCAACAGCAACAAAATCATGCGCGATTTCGGGGAATACCAATACTAACGCGTGATACTGAATCAGTGTTAAGCGGAGCAGCGTTAACCTTTTAAGGAGTATTATCGAAGGGTCTTCGATATGATCTTCACTATTCAGAAAGAGCACTCTTGTGCATTGAAGCTCCGAGGCGGACAGAGACAGAGAGAACTTAGCGCAGTTCAGGAGACTGAGACGGAGAGCTTTCTCACATGCATCTCATGATTGTATAGATCGTTAAGCCCAAATTTATCCACTTATAATGATTTCGATTTCAAGTGTGTTATTTTTTTACGCAAAGAAACGACCGAATATTGTGTGTTATCGAGAGTGTTTGTTTATTTAACTGCTTGCTGTTCTTCGCTGCGTGTTGAATGAGTCTTTGTCCAATTATCATTTCCTTCTAAAGGAGGAGCACTTGAATCGATTTTTTGTGCATTGTTTATGTAAAGAAATGAAGTGGTCTTGTATGCACTATCAAGTGTTCATTTACAATTAACTCTACCTCGAATTAAAGATTGTCGTACGCTGATAGGA
This sequence comes from Stenopsyche tienmushanensis, assembly GCA_008973525.1. NCBI lineage: Eukaryota > Metazoa > Arthropoda > Insecta > Trichoptera > Stenopsychidae > Stenopsyche > Stenopsyche tienmushanensis. The sequence continues at coordinate 516,177 of WACJ01000142.1, forward strand.
GCTGACAGAAAGTAATCGGTGTAAAGCGATTATGACATCAATGACTTCATCGATTTTAAATTTGCTCACTCCTCTAAAGGTTAACGTCATAAACACAATGATCATAGCGGTTATAAAAAAATACAAACCTATTACAAGGTCTTTTTATTTGTTATCTCCTTGTAAAATACAGTAGGAGTACAGTGGAGCCAGATTACCTTGTGCCGTAAAATAATTGACGCTTAGAAAAGTATGAATTCTTTGTTAAAAAATCATATACAAAGACAACGACGAAATTTGTAGAATATTAATAAAAATATTCTGATTTGCAAACTTTTTTGGATACATTAACACATATTTTCTCCTACTTATACTGTAGTTTTATATTGCAGTCGAATTTCGAAGCATTTTATTTTCATATGATGTGTTTGATGTCTTAAATTAATTAAAAACTCCATAATTTTATCCAATAATATAGTTATTGATCTGGGACAACTTATATTCGAATGTGAAGACCATACAAAAATCACATTCACTTTGAAGTCCCAATTAATTTAATTATTTGGGATCGTTTTATTTTTAATTCATGTTGAAAAATACCAGCAATCAATATAAAAATCAAAAATATTATGATTGCAATTCTCATAGACTAAATCAGATATTTGCCAATCTTCCTCACGTCCCCACGGAAATACAAACGACGTACAGGGACGCAGTTGGGCTTTTATATAATTTTAAACAAGCCTCGTTTTATATAATAGTAGCACTCTATAATCGTCATTTATTGTAATTTATTTTTTTATTGTATAAAAGTGCTTATTTTATACATTTAACGACGTGTAAAATAAAACTCCATCTTATTTTATTATATGTATGTATATTTAATATAATATTTTATTAGTTAATCAGCCTTATTTTTGTCAAGCTACTTTCCATTTATTTGTTTACTATGTAAGAAAATAGTACGATATTATTACAGCACATTGTAATAATACGATTAAAATAAGTGAAAAGTTACCAAACACATGTATAAACCAATTAATTAAAATTTAATCATCATCACTAAAGTTATACACACATGCCTGTTATAGCGACCGAGTAACGAAGACGTCTTAAATAGACGCATCAAAATTTTAAGGTTTCTTACATAGCATGGATGTTGAAAACGTAAGAGAAATTGACAAAAATATTGTTGATGCATGCTGTTATACGTGACAATAATCTCTTTTTTGAACTAATTTTTAAAAAGCAATTTTGTCGTATATTCGATAAAAAGGTGATGTGAAGATTTGGTTGCATTTAGTTACACGTGTCGATGTATATATAATCTTTTGAGCAGTGATGAGGACTATATTTTTTTAATAACGAGAGATATATTGATGATTTATAGCTTTCTATTTATATGTATTACATACATAGCCATTCGAGCAAAAATAGAAACATTAAACATTGAATTAAGACAAAAATATCAATTGGTTTATATTACTAAATCGATGAAACTTAAATAAAATCTACTATTTTAACAATCATATCACATAAATTGAAAGTCTAAAATAAATGACATATGGATGCTAAGCTTTTTCCTACTTATTGATGAATTAATTAAATTTTTTCCTTATATTGGGGATGGAAAGTAAGATAGCTGCTTGACTATTATAACATTTTTGAAATGGAAACTGTTTAACAAATCATTCCATGTTATCTGCTAAGAAAGCAGAAAGGTTCTTTTATCGCAAATGTTTATTCATTCGTAAAAATATAGTTTGTTTGCGTTAAATTTCATAATTAAATCATAAGCCGTGTTTTTCATATAAATTTTATGTATAATTATTTGTGATGACATGCATTAAAAAAATGTTAATATAATAACTTTCCAATACAACAATTAATCCTCGCTTTAATTTATTATCTCCATATAAAAATAAAGTAGTATATTTTTATATAACGTATAAGATGGTATAAAAATGTCATCTTTTCTAATTATTAACAATTTATATATGTGTTTTTTAATTTTTATATTTTTCAAATTAATAGTAATCACATACATTAAAATACTTATGGTACATTAATTAATAAATCACACAGTGAAACAATCACTTCAAGTATCCCCATGTAAAGCTATATCCCTATTCTGACTAAGAGGTCAAACTGGATTGACCCAACTTCAAATGCTTCCCTTAGCTCGACACGATAATCTTAAAATACTGTTTTTGAACTATGTAGACATAATCGATACAGCAACGTCTCTCTCTTAAAATAACAATTTCTTCCCGTCCTAATCTTTTTTCACAAAAAAAAAAAAAACAATCTTATCAAAATCTTTGTATACATAGTTGCAAATAAAGCTTTCCCGCTTATACACGAAGTGACTTGAAGGCGTTAATGGCAAACATCAATTTATTAATTTCTTCAAACTGAACACACTAGATCATAAGACTTAATATTCAATTTAAACTCGTCGGATGTTTAACAAAACCAACACTTTTGTTAAATAATTTATTACATTTCAAAAACTTATACGAATGATTTGTAAAAAAAATGTCTTAACGCTACGTCAAAAATGTAAATTTAAAATGCTATACATGCGATTCTATAATTTATAACAATTGTTAGCGAGAATATTTTGGTTATACAGATTTATAAACAAAAACATAAATTAATTAACAACAGAAATCAATAATACTTTCAACTTTATACAATATTCATGTACTGCTCAATTTACTTTCATTTTTAAATATCAATCAATATATTATTACTAACTATACAGAATAGTATCCAAACAAAGCACCTTCTTCTTTGGATGAAAAATACAAAAGCACATAAACATAAATTTAACTGAATCTTAAAGTGAAATATAATCGATTATCATACGTATTTTTACGCGTATGATATTCACTAATATAATCAACATATCGCTAAGCCTTTATAAAACAGCCAATATATTATGTTTATATTTGTATGTATTATAGTTTAAGCATTTTTTTAAATATATATTTTCACAAATATGTACAAATTATTTTTTGATAATCGAGAGCTTTGAATCATTTTTGCATATCTGTGTGGTAGACGACATTGCATATTTAATGAAACATACAATCAACGAAAGCAATCCAATTATATCGCTTAATTTATGCCGTTTTTAACATAAATAAAGCGGTATAATTGCAGCATTTCATATAAGATACAGTCGAAAAACATCCACTGTATTTACAGTTATAAATTAAATAGAATACATTGCAAGTGTTCTATTTATTACGACTCTCACGTAAGCTATTGATATGTTGCGTCGAATAAAAGGAATAATATTAACTCCCGCGTTTCCAAACGGTTAATTCAATGTTTTCAATTATTATAAAAATCATAAATATACATATAATATCTAATATCAGCCTATCTTACAAAGTAACGTACAGCTATACTTAATCTCTCATCATTTTCACTGGTTAATATTTGAAACTATAATTACAAATGCGCTTTTAAGTTAATGACTTATAATGTTAAATAAACATAATTTAAAATAACTATCAATGATAATGCTAAAGTTAGCAAAGCTTTATATCCAGAACTAACAATATAAAATTGACACAATATTCATTCAAACTCTGCACATTCACTGGTATGTAACAGTCAATCGATGTAAATCTACTTTTTTATTAATATATTTTAAACGCGGCATATCATTTGATAATATAATCGTACAAATCTCTTAATATAAACGTAAAAAGTGCACAATATGAACGCGTTATGTAATCGCCGGTTTATTCAGGACACGGTTTTAAATACACGGGATCAAAAGACGTCTGTATAATTATATGCATTACTTGAATGACTTAGATTACAAAATATTTATAACGTCATTCCGTTCAAATTATAATCATTTACTTATGTAACTTTTTATCGGAAAAAAAATTAATGTTACTTATATGTTATAAAAATTACACATACAATTTATTGGGGATTTATATTATTAGACTTAGTTTGAATAAACTAGTATATGTATGAATTTATAATTCAGTAAGATATACATACAACATTTTACAGGCCACTTATATATAATATAAAATTTATGGGATTAATTCCAACTGAAGATTCATAAAGTGCTCCGCACTTTTATTCGCTCATCGTGCTTCATAATGGCACTAATCACTTAAGTTTGACTTTAAAAAACCAGCCAGCTAGTTAAGGAACAACACTTGTCCTTGTCAATATTGAGCCTATATAATTACAAAGTTGGCACGTTGAATATTTATGGCTGTGAATTTTCACCATTTTTCAAATGCAACTTATATCATTTGATTCACTTGGCTTGGCCAAAATACTTCTGTTCATTTTGTGGTCGAGGGACGCGTGCGATGATGCTTTTGATGGCGTCGGTTACGACGGCAATATTGCATGCAACAATCGTCTGCGTGTTTGATGTGGGCGTTTTTCAGATGGTTCCTTCGACGCGAAACAAATTGATTTACGCACATTGGACGCGAGGTGCACTTCTTGCGATCGCAAGTAATATTACCATCCTAGAAATAAGATAAAGTGTTAAACGCGCTGTTATAATATATCATACCTCATATTTGAAATTAAAGGATATTTTTATTGTACCTTGCATCGACAGAGAATACACTTTTGTTCCCCGAGTGAATGGAGATTTGGATGCCATTCATGTCCATTTTTTAAAGGAACATTATGCACTTTACATCCACCAGCTGCTAGTATTTTTTCTGGAGTTTGTCGTGATATAACATCATCAGTTTGTTCATCTTTTTGGTTATTCTTTTCTATTACTTCTGGTCTTTCATGAGGACAGATTTTGCAGCAAGCGTTTTTATCTGGCCTAATTTGAGCACTTTCAGGACAATTTAAACGGGGGCAAGGAGTATTTAGGCATTGCACGACTAGTGTGCGAGAGTCACATGTACAAATTGTACATGTATCGAAACCTGCCGGAGGTAAATAAGGATGCCATGACTGTCCTGCAGTATAAAATTGTTCAGCAAAACGACAACCACGCGTCGATGATGTATTCACATCTTGAAGTGTAGAATCTAAAATTATGAAGTAATATTACATATTAACTTATATTTATATATTTAAATTAATTACCAAAAGCAATATTATTACTTGAACAAGTTGCACAGCATTCACCAGGCCTAATCGTTGCATTGGCAGAACACGTTAAAGGCGGACAGACCACAGCATCACATTTTACCTGTCCGTGAAGGCATGAACACATTGTACATTGCTAAAAACAAATTCATCATTAATATTCAGTTATAACTTTAAAAATATTATATTATAACAATTAATATTATTTTGTTCCTTTCATAATATCTGAATATGAAACATACTTCAGTAACAGATGTCCATTGTGCACCATCAGTATGAAAACTACCAGAATCAAAGCACTCTGCAATACTATTACTGACTGTACTCGGATAAGTCGGATGAGATTCAACAGACGTATCTTTATTATATGGAGTTAAACACGACTGTGGTATTTTTATCTGAAATAATAAATTGAATTTATAAATAAGCTAATAAAGATACACAAAAAAATATATATTATAATAAATATATATATATTACCGGCTTAAGCATGGCTCTTAAAAGTGTAACATTATTATTAAGATCGCGAATAATGAAATCAGAGACTCCCGAATGCAGACGTTGAAGCTGCATAAGTGATGGACTTAACATAACTCCCTCTGGAGACTCCAAAGTGCCAAGACGCTGTGATGTTACAGGAGCACCAGGTGCAATCATTGGTCTTATTTCAAGCCATAATTCAAGTGTTACATTTAATGGATATTGCCCAGAAAGAGATACCTGGAATAAAAATAAAAAATACACATAAGCATCCATTACGCAATTATTATAGATCTTTAAAGACTGTTATTTTTCATTTAGAAAATGGACTAAGTCTCTTTTACAAAAATAGTATTGTTATCAAAATTTGGAATACTAGTAATTCAATGAAATATATCCTGAAATTTATTTATATAACTTGATGATAATACAAAGAACACAGTATTTAAATAAATTTTTTATAGACTTTATCAGTAAATGTATTATTTTATGAAAATTGTATTGTATAGTTTTATCTTGTTATTAAAAAAAGACTAACCTCCCATTGTATGCCACAATCATGATCAACAGAGAGCCATACCAATCCAACTAAATTGGCAGGTTTACTTAAATCAGTCCTTTTAAGTAATGTTGGTCCATTAAGATCTGATACATCAGAGACTGGACGAGAGACGAGTCTACCTCTAATGATGCTATGATCGGAATATGTGGCGACATTCACAACCAAATCGCCAGAATACAATGATTCTAATACTCTCGGACCCATTCTACTTAATGAACCTTTAGCTATTCCGTTCCTCAAAGTTGAAAAATCTTCTAATTCCGTATGACGCTTATTTGACTCGTCAACCAGTGTGATCAATGGCGACTCTTTCACAGTTAACTCATCTACCTACAAGCACAGAATTGAATATATTTAATTACATTCATTAAAAAACATATATTTAAGCATAAAAATAATGTATTTCTACCTGCACATTATAGATAAGTTCACCTTCTCTACTCAAGTAGAAGTACGCTACACCAGAAGTTAACGGAACAAAAGCCCGTGATGTCGCAGACAAAGAAGTGTAAAAGTGTTCACAAGATAGTCTTGGCAGCACCGGTCCTCTGAGAATAGGCCTGACACCACCAGAATAGGCTCTTGAGCTCTTTATGCTTAACGTTAACTTTCCACGCATGAGTAATTTTAATACAGCGGGGGTGACAGGCGTTGAAAACTCGACTATATTAAAATCTTTAGACGGTTTCCTTATATGGTAATCCTATAAATATATAAATATTTGTAATGAAATCTAAATTATGATGTCATTTATCAATTAATTTTGTTTAATGTTACCTCTTCATGAACAGTCGTATTCTTATCGATCGTTTCTAAAGATATTGTAACGGGAGCATCTATGGACTCATCTAGAGGCAGTAGTCCGTTAAATATTAACGTAATGTGCATAGAGGGTGCAACTCCAGCAGATGCTATAATGGCTGCGGTTGCTCCCCAACTATTAGTTATTGAGCCGTATCCGGGTTCAGCTTCCATCAGCGATGAAAACATTTCCCGAGCGAGAGACCCAAGACTAAAACCAAAGTAAATATTACATTTGAATATTTGTTTCATTAAAATTAAACAATATATAAATATTATTGAAACTCATATGTTTTGGGGAGTTCATATAAAATGGTGTCAGCAATATGTTTATTATATACTTACGTAATTATTTGCCCGACAAGACTGGGTTCAGAGTCTCCAGGCCACAAAAGAGCAGCACGAAGACGTCCATCCCTAAGCAATCGACGATAGTCCCTAGACAAACGTCGCCAAACACCGCAAACACGCCCCGCAAGTCGGGCCGAACCAATCGGAACCTCTTGCAATATGTTGTCCGATGAATCTAACACTTGCAGACTGCGGGCACCTTTAAATCCCTCCGTTCCTGATGCACCTTCAATGGAAAAATGCAAAGATCGCCTGCGCAGAGTGAAACGAATCGTTGCCGGACGTCGCACGTTACCCAATAAAAGGGCAGCAAAATCTGAAAATTGAGACGTTTTTTTATTTTAATTGTATGTTCTTTATTGAATTGCTATATGCGTTTAAAATCAATATTTTAAATATATTATTGAAAACATACTTCTGGCATCTTTTTCATCGTCTATTATCGGTGGATCTTGTGGTGTATCGGGACCTGCAACAATGAAATTTTGATTTGAAATGACTTTTGAAGTAAAACTTCCATAGGGTCTGTAGGACAAATTGTCTTGAACGTCACGTAAAGTGAAACTCTAAACAATAATTGGCCGGAAAGAGAAGGATAATCGTTTATAGTGTGTCCGTGTCCATCACATGGATTGTAGAGATGCTGTGCGCATGCGCCGCGCCGCCCATATACATAAAGCAACCACTACACCAGTGACAAGCCTATTTTATTATATAATACACAAACACAGATTAATCTTATAATTATCTTTAACCATTGATAAAAAGCAATGTATAAAATGTACTTTTCCAAAGAGCTAAGAAGTTTCATTTCTACCGCGCCACTCTCATGTATATTATTTTTTTATTGTTTGGCACATCCCAAAGATAAAATAATGAAAACACACTCCGCACATCGCACGTGGCACAATTGGCAATGAACTCGTTATGAATTGGGATGTCGTATATTTCTTTCTGTAAGAAAAAAGACGATTTCCCAAAAGAGTATTACGACCGCAACATCTGGTTCCTCTCAGTAAATAAAATGTAAAAAAACGTTTGAGGTGCAAAAAGAGAATGGAGCTAAATGCCAAGAACATTGCTTCAACATTATTTTTAATCAGAAATATAATTTAAAGCACCCCCTGTTTATATGAATCATTCAGTAGATTAGTCCAATGGACTTTGATTGGATTAACGAAATTTTATAGCCAATGGCTTATGCATATGGTAGAATATATTGGGCAGACATCTTCAAAGAGCAGCATATATCACTGTTTGCTAAACATTCTGCATAGAAATCCTTTCGATTACTTAGTTGTCGTGGGACATATTATAATTAGAATGTCTGGCCGTTCTCTGCCGAGTCTGTCAACCGGCTCGCTCTCCATAACGCCGTTTTACTTTACGCTTATTTCCTTTTATTCTCCAAATATACAACACTGCAGTCTAATTCGGTCGTGACTAATTGCAGTTCATAAATCTCCGCTATAATCTTGACGATGTATCTGAGAAGGTGTGTTGCTTCCGCAGCACAGCGGAAAGTACTGACACCTTAATTCCGAAATAATTTCCTCCGACGGATGTATTCGCATTTAATTCTTTATAAGTGACAAAGCCAAGTATAAAACAACGTTTCTCCAATTTCTTGAACAAAATCAGTATTGGTATAGTGGTTAATTCCTCAGCGCATTAAGTGATATTATGGACCCTAAATCGATATACATCTCGAAATAACGCGGTTAAAATGTCAAAAACAATATAAATACGTAGGGTGTATCACATGAACGTTCGGAATTCGTGGTTGAGAATTAAAACACTAGATTTTAAACGCTATAACCTAATATTAATCTCCAATGTAAATAGTCCACAACGAAATTGACGGTGGATATAAGACATCAGTATAAATTATTGGAACTCTACTCTTAAAATATCTACGAAGAATAAAAGCATGATATGAAAAGTTTCCAAAGCGAATATGAACATCGATGTCAAAATTAAACTCGGACATTAAACACTATTTTGTGCGATTTTTCTCGAAATAGTAAATCCCCGACAATAATTGTCGACTGTCTTTGACGAAGCACAGAGTTTCATTCCTATATGGAAAGTTGATTAACCCGTACTAATAAGAATTCAATTACAACGACGCAGTAACATGGCATACTCAATTAAGTCATCCATTGATTTGTTTCACATCTAATAAAAATAACTTCAACAACTAGAACAATTATTATAAGCCGTTTGATCATATATTTGCGGATTTTCATTCGAATGTGTGTGTTGCCTCGAAAATTGATAAGATAAATGAGAAACGGCCTAAGATTATTTTCATGGTGGATCGCATGTAGTTTTTCGCCCGAGCCTTGTAACAAATTGATAAATGTTGCCAGAGAAAAACAAATAATATCAAATGCGATGTAATCTAGTCAACGAATGATACTGTAACGTAAAAATAAAAATTGCAAGAGGTATTGCTTTATAAAAGCACGATAGGTGCAATATTGGTACGAAACCTTCGAGAACAATAAGGAAAATATTAAGATAGGTCAGGTATAAAAGAAGCGCGAAAAGCCATAGAAACATTTTGAATTCAGTCTCTGTTTAATCAATTCCGAGTCTTGAAAAGTTTTCAGTTAAGTATTGAGATCCGACCAATCGTCTTGGCCGCGGAAAGGCCTGATCTTTTCGCAATCTCGTAACTGTGGATTTTTGATATAATATTAAGGAGCCAACAGTCGTCTATTCTTTGTTTATATTATTATTTTCCCCCAAATTAATTTTAATTTGCCATGAACCCTAAAATGATTTTTTACAAAAAACTGCATTATTTTTCAACAAATACGCATGGCATCAATTGATTTAAGCACATGTTAAAGGCAATAGAAAATGATTACAGTAGAGCCTCGATTATCCGGATTATTCAAAATAAAAAATATATATAATTTGCACGTGGAGAAATGTGTCCACTTTTGATGGATTGCATATTACGACGTTTACTAATTGTTTAATATCAGAAAATGAATGCTCAGAACAGAAAGTTATGAATAAATCAGGAAATTCAAAAGTTGAAGTGTTTATTTTCAATACAAAATTAAATTGAGATTCCACCTTCAAAGCAAGTTATTGCTGGCTTGAAAATTTCAAAGGAATATATAGTATCAGAGAACTTTCATGGATAAAAGCTTTCTGCTGACATACCTTTAACAAACACATTGAAGCTATTTGTCGAGAAGGAAGGATTCGACGAAAAGTTTATATACAATACTGATGAGGCCGGTTTAAATTGGAAAAATCTACCCAACAAATAACCACCTCCGAAGAATAAGATCGAAAAGACGAAGAAGAGATTTGCGAAGGAAGAGATATTGACCATATACATTCTGAAACTTTTCAGTGTTTAGATGTTGCTATGAAATGGCGTGAGAACTAAGAAGAGTGTATGTAATTCAGGATAACATATATTTTAAGAGTATTCACGATTTGGCAGCTTCTAAAAGAAGATCTAGCTTTAAGCAAAAATCGATCATTGATTTTTTTGATAATATAAATTTTAATAATCCATTATATGTGTATGAATATGTAAATCTAGATAAATAAAAATTATCCATACTTTCACAGTCTTCCCCAGTCAGTTATGATCATTTTCGATTATCTGGATTTTCGTTATTCGGAGGTCCGGATAATCGAGATTCTACTGTACTTGAAATCCTTTTCCTAGAAAAATCTACTATTAAGAGTGTCTTTATTTAATAATGGACGACACGCCAAGAAGAAATGATCATCGCCTTCAAACAATTCAAAATGATTAATATTCAACCCCGTTTAATGGGATAAAATTTGTTTAATGTCCATGTTTAACCGAATTTTAGACGGACTAGGGGTGGTTAGCTGTGTATCTGTCGATGAGATGCTGCTACTGTAGCTCTCTGGCTACATTTGGAGGAAAACTCGAGCCGACCAGAGATAAAACGTGACGAAGGGACTTGGCAAGCAACACAGCACTTTCATTGGTTCATTCCGCCGCGGGAAACAAACGTGACTGCATATTTTTACTTTCGGATAGTTCCTCGTGGCTGCGAATGCGTCTACACACATAATCGGTGTTAGGTCAGAGCGACGAGCAGATGTCAGAAGTTTTCAGTGAATAGAGAGCGTGGGTGAGACCGGAGTGTAGGTAATTCACGAAGAAGTCGTACGTCAAGTGGCCCGCGTGTATGCGACCCGCCGACTACAAAAATTGGCATTGGCCCAGGACTCCTTGGCCGACGCGCTCGGCTGCCACAGGCGCGCCAACTCAAAACGATGGGAAACACTTCGGCTGGATTACATCATGACTATATGAGGCCACTCGCGTCCGTGACCTTTTTGAGGAAAAATCCAGCAGGGGCTAAAATTACCCATAATTTTCGTCGATCCGCTCGGAAGCGCACCACCAGTCGCTGAGGCTTCTAAAGGGGGCGTCAGCTATCAGCATTAGTTCGAGTAGCAGTGATCATTAACAAACGCTAAGCTAAACTGCAAATTATATCAACAAAGACACTGAAACGCTTGCATTCGAGCAATCCACCCATCCCACCCCCAATAACACATCTCGAACGAAAAAATTTAACATTGCATCAACAAGCAAAACGATCATGCTCAATCGAGAAATGAATTCCTCCAATCATTTAGAACAGTGACTGGCCATGAAAATGCGAAGACCTAAACAGGTCGTTTTTTACTCATATTTTTACGTTTGTATATAGATGCAATCCAAATTTATTTAGCAATGCATTCATACTATGGAATTCAGAACCATCAAATACAGGGCTTCTAATTGATGTTTATGTTGATGAAATATCTGGCCACCATTCTTATGCAAAATTTCTCTGATTACAGTAATTTTAAAATATTTATAATATTGCATGGTTATTAATATTTTAGTCAAATAAAATTGGTCATATAAGTCGTTGTTAATATCTGCGTTCACCTAAAGTTTAAAAGTCGAATGCGTCTTTTTGCTCCACGAGCTGATCTCCGTCTTATATGGAACAAATAAATGACATTGTGGATCGTGTAGAAGATGCAACGTATTTTTGATCTTAATATTTTTTTCAATTGGTTTAAAGAAAATTACTTCTGAGCTTCCAAAGTCACAAAAAATATGCAAACGAATGACGTCAACTTCTAAATTCTCTAAATAAAAAACTAATAATTAATTTGAACTTAGTTTAGTTTTGAAAATATCTCTAATTTATACCCTTTCCAATGATATGCTACATGTTAAATAAAACATTCAATAAGTCGTTAAACTTGAAGAATTACCATTTTGCCACCTCTGCTTAGTATGCATTTATTACACTTTTTACTTATTTCAACTGTAGTTATCTAAAGTAGCATTTCCTATTTTATTTTTGCAAAGGTGGGATTTATTCCTTCAAGTAGGATTTCTTTTGTGGGCGCCTGTCGTGTAAATTGATTCTTTTACACGTCCCCAAACTAAGAAATCCAGTGGTGTCAGATCTGGAGACCGTGCGAGCCACGGAATAACCAATAGCCGAAAACCAAAAAAGCTGTAATATTTATTTTAGGAACTGAGCCGGAACGAAAACCGAAATCGATTTTTATAAGACACTTTTCAGGGAAAACATTTTTCACACAATCTGGATTTGAACTTGATGGCAATCAAAAAATTATATTGATACACATAGATCATCATCGTCGGACTAATTAAAGCATAAAATCTTTACAAAAACATCTACACGTTATGAAATATTCTCAATAGCGTCCTCAATGATATCTTGTGAAAAGCCCACTTGGGACAATAAACAGTCAATATTTATTTAATAGCAAGATAATACTCAATTGAATTAATGGATACACTTAATGACCTAAAATACCCCTTTCATATGTTATATTAAAGAAAACTTTCATTGGAAAACTGCAATTATTTTAGAGATCTAAAATCGACAGACTGTAGAAAATCTATGCTGTCTATCTATTATAAAATAGAGATTTTTCATATCTTAAAATGTCCATCTTAACGCAGTCCGATAATTGAAAACTGAAACGAAGAACTAATTCGCGATTGAATTTGAACCAATAATTTTGTGCTTAATTGTGAGTGCCGAGCCTGAATGAGTTAAACCTTGTGCAAAATTTGGCTAAAACTTAAAATTTCAAGGTAATATTGAAAATAAACATTTTCCAGACATACGTTAGGTTGTAAATAATTTGAAATATGCTCTTTTTTCTTGGTCGTCCGTCCTCCAAGTCGCAGCATCTTTTCTGTAGCAGTTTGCGGTAATCAAGCATCAGTCTGCATTGGCGCTCTCGATAGTAAATCAAAACTATAAATACGTATTTTTTCTATTTATCATAGGAAGGTCATGTGCTTCTCGCGATATGTTCAGCATCACACCAAGACAAGCTCGCCAGACTTTAAATTGACACATTCTTGGCACCATCGGAGATCCAACTGCGCTCGATTGGACACATATTCATACAATAGTTCGAATTTTATTCCGCAAGCACAACCACAACATTCTCGTTACCCAACAGACAAACATTCGTTTGGAGCACGACATCCGCTAAAAAGTAGACGGCAAACAGACCGAAAATAAACCGTCGCATTTCTCGAAATTTCATAAATATCAGACTGGAAAAATGATGGATAGTGCAAAAAAAGAAGAAATCTCGTCATGCTTTATTGTGGCTTTGTAAAATTTGGACGAAGACAAAGCGTCAATGAATTTCAACAATTATAATGAAAAGAGCAAATTTTTCCATGCAACATATATGTACCATATGAAAAAGTAATATTAGGGAGACCTAAAAATATTCGCGTATTTAGACACCATTTTGAGTTGAATTTGTGTCCGCACACATTGACGGAAACATCTATGTAGATATTTAAATTGGGCAATAGAAGCTTAAGGGATGAATTGAGAATGGAAGGGCCTTCGGATCTTTGGCTAAAATACGCGAATTAAGCTTGGAAATGTTATCACATCCTCTTAATTCACATGATCTCACCCCGACGGATTTCCATCTTTACATGATCGTAGGATGTTGATTTTATCCGAATGTTTAAATTCAATCGCTCAATCACGGGATCGACTTGTATTTACAGGTCGATCATTATGCATTGATGATCCTAAAGTTGAAGACCTTTCAGGAAAAATTCTGCATACAATTGGCGAAAATCTGCATATAATACAATTGGACAGTTTCTAAGCAATTCCTTTTTGAATCGTAATTGCATTAGATTAATTAAAATTCAATCGAATTGATGTATGCATGTCGCTCGGATTCGAAGCGGATTGTATGCCATGGATGACATTCCCCGCTCTCGAGGTGCGGAAAAAGCACCACCCCCAAAGCAGACCCATGCACGCCGATTCTTCAGACATTCCAGTTATATATTTTTTAGATTTAGCCTGATTGAAATTGTAATAGAATTAGATTTGTCTGTCCAGACGAGTGCCGGGCGCGACCAGAATAGCCCGCCCGTGAGTCATGAGCGACGGACCCTCTATTTGTGTCCTCCGATGTACCACTCGACCACATCACAAATCATCAACACCACTTTTACATTCACACGCACACATGAGATATATCCTCACACCATTCCGCCGCAATAAAATACATCATTTGATTACACATAGATGATGCGAAGACAGCGAGGGGAGACTAACTTGCAGCAGTGGCAACTGAAGCGCCTGACCATGCTATAACACTTTGCTTGCGGGTCGTTTGGCTCGGCATGCATTGAACTCGCGGGTACAATGGGAACGAAACACGACTTTTTTGTACACTTTGATATAGCACAAGCTCGTAGAATTTGATGTACCACAGCTTTTTAGTCAACACAAAATTAATATTTGGACTATAATTATCATCATTGCCCGGTGCATACGAGACTAGTTTTCAAACTGGGATAGCAAGCAAGTGCTGTTAAACTAACATGGTATCTAACTGGTATCTCTAGTTACATTTTTGAGCTAAAAAATAGCATAAAAACGAAGATAATTCTATTTATACAAAGCTAGATTTGATGGCTTACTAGTTTATTGGCATTTTTGGCATATTGGTAACATCTTCCCACAGTGGACTAATATTGACAATTGGAGATGTATTTGATCAAAAATCTGATTCATCAAGGCTGCCGTAAACTTCGAAGGTATTGCATTTACAGGAACCCAAATTTCTTCATCAGAATTATAGTTTAATGTGAGGGCGGGATTGACACAAGAAACATAATCTTGACTTCCAACAACAAGCGCTAATATTGCCAATTCAATGCGCATAATCACTATTTTCAAACTTATTTATATAAGTGTTATTTTATGTCTTAAGTGTCAGGGTTGTCGACATAGAATTTATTGAACATTTTGAAAAAATATCCAAAATTTCATCTTTGAATCATCATAACTTTTTAATCAGTAGTCGTAATAGTACAAAATAACTATTTTTGTATTTTGCAATGTATTTTTGATCTAAAAAAAATATTATTTTATGCAATTGGCTTAAAGAAAAATAGTTCTGAACTTCCAAAGTTACAAAAAATCTACAAAAAAATGAGAGATGTCAACTTCTAAATTCTTTAAACAAAAAACTAACAACTATTTTGAACTCAATTTAGTTTTAAAAAGTTTTCTAAATTATACCCTTTCCGACGATATGCTACATGTTATACAAAACATTTAATAAGTTGTTACACTTGAAGAGTTACCAGTTTGCCAGATATAGGATTAAGAAAATACTTTTTTATGTTTAAGATTCTTATTTAATTTATTTACAAAAATTGCTCAAATTGGTCACCTCTGCTTTGTATGCACGACCAAAACCTTGTTCTTATTTTAACTGTAGTTTTCTGAAGAAACATTTCCTCTTTATTCTGCAAAGGCAGCGATTATTCGTTCATTTAGGATTTCTTTTATGGGCAACTCTGTCGTGTAAATGAATTCTTTTACGCGTCCCCAGATAAAGAAATCCAGTGGTGTCTGATCTGAAGACCATGCGAGCTACGGAATAGGGAACATCTCCAAGCATGAAATTCAGTGGTGTCCGGTATGAAGATCGTGCGAGTCACGGAATATGGCAAGTCCCCAGAAAAAGAAATCCTACGGTGTCAGGTCTGGTGACAATTCGAGTCACGGTTTTTGTATTTTGCAACGTATTTTGATCTTAATAAATCATTATTTTATGCAATTGGTTAAAAGACAATTACTTCTGAGCTTCCAAAGTCACAAAAAAATTAACAAAAAAGTAACAAGTATTTCAAACTTAGTTTAGTTTTAAAAAGTTTTCTAGATTATACTCTTTCCAACGATATGCTACATATATATAAAACATTCAATAAGTTGTTGCGCTTAAAAAGTTATCAGTTTGCCAGAGTTCAGAAAATACTTTTTATGTTCAAAATGTTTTTATTAAATTTATTAACAATATTTGTTCAAATTTTCTTTATATGCACGCACTACACATTTTTCTTGTTTCTTTTGTGGTCACCTCTGTCGGATAAATTATTTTGGCAGCCCTATTCCGTGGCTCGCACGGTCACTAGACCTGACACCATTGAATTTCTATGTCTGGGAATGTGCCCTATTCCGTGGTTCGCATGGTCTTCAGACCTGACACCACTGGATTTCTTTTTCTAGGGACGTGACACGAAATATATTAACGTAATTTTTGACTTCTGCTTTTAGTGTGGTATTCACGTGGAGGATATTAAATTCGCCAGCATTCAATGAATGACAGTGAATGATGGTGATTCTTTGCTCCCGCAAACAATGTGTTAGTAGTCTATTTTGCTTGCCATATTTATATAAGTACACAGCTTACTATCCACCCGAGAAGGGTTGTAAACACATCCTCTGTGTAATGGCCGCATCAACGACGTTTTAAATGAAGAATGCCATAACAATTAAGTTTATTTATTATAATGTTATGTTAAATGCGATACGTCTAATTCGCGTTTCCGCAATAAATAGTATGGAAATGGCTGAATGAAACAGACCGTCTGAATAGATCAATATATTATCGATACCGCTATACCACTTTGGTGTACTGGTTTTTTTTATCGTCTAACTCAGACACTCAGACGGTTGTAAATTCATAGTTTTTGCTTCATTAATTAATCAAACTTAATTCAATGTCAATAGCATCAAAACACGCTAAGCGGCGCCTACCGGAACCGGTCTTCGCAGACTATCGCCTCAATGGAATGCATTTGATTGATCATCGATAGTCGATGATTAATTAAATCGACAAGAGGAGCCGATCGGGGATAATCACATCCACTAAAACCGATCTCGATCTCCAAATCTCGCAAGCTATCGCCCGATTCGGGAGGACGGCGATGGCACAAATTCCAGGCGAAAAAATCGCCCACAACACAGCATCACTTTCGTTCGCGTCCATTGAAGAATACCCAACAATATTCAAGACGATGGCGAAATACAATTTAGCAAATTGCAATTAAATGCCGATCGATCTTAACGGGATAAAGCTGATTGGCTATGGCCTACTGGGTCAAATTAGAAGCACTCCGATTGGTCGAAATAAATGATCATATCATATGCAAAGATTTACAACACTAAAATGCCAACCTTCCGAAGACTGCGATATTATAATATATACACACGCATTAATATTCGATTGCGACAAAATGTGGACTATTGACCATTTTTTTTATTGCCATTGAATTTTCCATTCCAGGTCGTAAATCGCTCGATCAAGATTCGATTTTGGCGTGAAATGCACGCGAAATGTGCGATTTTTGGGATGAAGTTTTCTACTTGTTCTCATTTCTATCTCATAGTCAATTTTAAATGTTGTCATTCCTTATATTTTCCTGTATGTAGTCTTACGATCAAGCAGTTGGACTCGTAACTCAATCATTTTGGGTTCGAATCCTACAGCTGTGACTGGCGACCACATTTTTAAAAACATATATACGCCATGAAAAACCATGCACAAAATTGTTGGTAATGATCTCATAAAAGGGATTGCTAATTATATATTTATCTAGCATATTGAGTTGCCAATTCAGGCCCCTAATATTGCGAGAGCCGGGGCAGCAACCTTTCCTGTCATCCCTTCTGATTATAGCTATTATAAGACATCTCCAAAAATCTCTGATGGAACAATCTTCAGATGAAGGATAACAAGAGCTGCATAAAAAATAATAGATGCGGCTGAAATCATGATCTGGGCTGGTTTTTAATGTTTCATGCTCATTCGCTGCTTCAAATCATTGATTGACTCTTTAACTCCTCAAAGAGGTAAGACACAATGCTGTGTCCGAATTCCAGTGACTCATAAAGAGATTTCTTGCACGTTGAGCTCGGAGACAGACAGAGACAGAGAGAGTATTTTGTGTACATCGTATTGTAAATGTATTGTTTATATTTACTTGAAGAAATGATCGAATATTGTGTGCTATCGACAGTGTTTATTTATTTATATACAAGCTTCATACACGCTGCGACGGTCCTGACAGATAAGTGGATTTGTATGACGATAAGTGGCGGACAAGCAAACTACTATAATAAAAAAAATCGCCTATAAAGTTTTGATTCAAGGATCATTATTCAAGATTATTGTTCTTTCTTATGACTATACAGAAAGAGATAGAGAATCGTTTGAAGCCTCTCCATTTCAGTACCACATACGTGTACATACGCCGTTCATGCGCCACGCCATCTCTATTGTATGTATACGTAGCAAAAAATAGCAATTTTTATATATTACACAAACACAATTTCATTTTTTAGTTAATTAATATTGTATAAAAAGTGAAATGGAAAATGCAAACCTTTATAGAACGAAAGAAAGCGAATAAATCGAATAAATCATTCTACATTTTTTGAGTATATTCATGTCGGTAGTACATCCGTGAGCATGGGCACATCAACATGTCCGAAATAATAAAATGCGCCGATTCGACGAAACAAGAGTATTGCATAGTTTTGCGACAATTTTCGACATTTTTTCGAATGTCTCGTTTCGAATGCGTTTATAAATTCGAGAGTCTGCATACAAAAAAAAATCTTTATCGAGGATTTATATTCTGACACTAAAAACAGGCTCGTTAGCAATTAAACTACTTCTGAATAATATCACAATTAGCATGTCGATGGGTTATGAGATTATTGTGCTACTCGTCGGGGAAAAAAATGAGAATAAAAACTACTGTTATTGACGTTTTCGTCGCCACATCGGCCGAATGTGTGAAAAAATTTAAAAAATCCTCTCACCAAACTCGCCAACCAAATTAAGCCTTCATCAGCGACTCTCAAAACTGGACGCCGAAAACTAAATTAATTATAATATATTCGTGTGGAATTTATGCAAATTCGCATTGTTAATAGACAATCGGACTTTTTGCGCATTCATAATTTTTTTTTTATAAATATTTGGTTTTGTTCCTCGCCATTCGTTCTACCCCCGGACTCTTTGAATATGTATTCACACGTAATTATTATTCGTTCATATAACTAACCTTTCACACTAGTTAACATATTATGAGCATCCATCACATGCAGTAATGATTAATTGATGGAGAGGCCAAGTTTAGGCGATGTAAAAATGCTATATCGATGTGTGGTTGTTGGTGATTCAACTTGTGGCGCCATACAAATTAATTCATTGATCGCCGCTGGTACAAGCCACAAGCAGAAGACGAAGACCAACCGTACAAACATAGATATTTGAAGAGGACAACGATCCATGATATGATCAATACGAAGTCTATATTAAAGTGTCGTAATTTTTTTCCAACGCAAATTTGACTAATAGGTTTTTCACGTAGGCGTCATAATTGACAAGCGTTTTTATTATAGTAATGATTGTGTTCATATTAGACTTATCAAAAAAGGCAAATAAAGCATGTTTTCAAAGCAAACAGTATTTAACATTTTAAAAAAATCATACATGCAATCATCCTGCATCAATTTATATAACGCGAATATGTCCGAAAGCTTTCATAATGACACAACATCAAAAATGGCATAAAAATATCAATTTTTCCTTGTAATGCGCCAATATTCAGATGGCACGAGCTCAATTTACATTCGAAATTACTTCGTTGCTTGCATATAAAGGCTCGAATATAAACAAAATGCATCGCACAATGCGTACTATCGCGTATGCAAAAATTCCGTATTGTTCGGGATAATTCCAGCATACATTTAATAGCCATGATAAAACTATATTTATTCCACTCATGATCGGTATTTCACCATTACGTTTTTCTGCGTAAATTGTCAGAAGCAATAAAATCCTTTATTAGCATTTTTCAACGAACCATAATCGAACTCTTTGTGTGCGACCAGCGTGATCACAGTGCTTCCATGCCAGCAAATTTAATGACGAAATTCGCGAAGAAAATGGCAGACGCCATTGATTTGTGACATCAAAGTTTGCTGAAGAATTAATAAAATATATTTTAATCCTTTGCGGTCCTATGTCGAATCTGATTCGACATCGATTTTATTCCGGTGGGTCCTTTGTCGACTCTTAACGCCCGCTCTCGTGAACATATCCGATTGTACTTACGATATTTTTTTCGTAATCATATTAAATGTTTGTTTGAAACTAACGGATATACAAAATTATTTTTTTCTTAAAAATGTTTTAAATATTTAGGGATCTACTGGAACTTTTTTTTGGACCACAAAGAGTTAATAAATAAATAAATTTAAAATGAAAGTATTTGTTGCCTCTCACAGTCCGGAATGCTTGTATGCTTGTCCGGAATACATATAACATAATAATGAAATAATGCGGCGACGTTGTTAAGATATTCACTATCCCAAAAAATCCCAAAAATGCGCACGAACTTTTGGACTGACCTTATATTTAGTTAAAATATATTTCCTGGATTAATTCTGCAATTGGAATAGATTTTTTCTCAATAAAGTGGCAAAAAACAGATCAAATCTTAATATAGGGCTGCTATATCTGGACAGTGAGAGGTAATTACCTCAATGGGATAAATTTTTAAGGTTTTATCTGTGTATATATTTGTATTTTCAGATGCTATTGTTAATAAAAAGCAATATTTTTAAGTTACAAATAATTGATCAATATTAATGATTTAGAATAAGTTTATTTAAGATTTAAAGACTAGAAAGCGATATTTTTTGAAGCGAAACTTCTACAGGCACGGTAGGGCAAATTGATTTAAACGAGACGAAAATTGAACTTGAGAGATCCGTCGCACATGTACATACTTAAAGACTATGCGCATGCGCATGCGCCGCGCCGCCTCCACTGTGTACATATGTTGCATAAAGCAACCAGCAGCAATTTTTATATATTACACAAACACAGGTTCATTTTTTAGCTAACAATTTCAACCGTGTTAAAGTGAACCTTTGTGAAGTGTGAGCCTTTAAAGAACGAATATACCTTAGAAAGTATTGAGAAAAAATATTAAAAGCCAATACAGCATAAAAGTTGAAGTCAAAATTCTGATTTAATTTAAACATTTCAAGCTATAACATAGTGGAAGTTATAACACAGTTATAGCTAGTTATAACATATGTGGAAGACGGCAGTAAACCACTACCATAAAAGCCCGCCATCCCCGGTGGAATCTCCTGTAGAGATTGTCTATGTCCGATAAACGAGTATGGCACAACAATAAGAAGATAATTGCAAGAAAACATATAAATCATCACAAGACCATAAAAAGCTGAGGCCCGAGCTCATGATGATTGTTACTATTATTTCATACAATATGTATGTGCCCACCAAGACTTTTGCATAATTCGAACGAATGTTAAACAGACCTCTTATCGTGTAAATCATCAAGTTTTGCGCCAAGAAATTGCGTTGCCTGTTGAATACCGATTAAATCAAAAATTGTATCTCATTACGACATTTTTATAAAAAAGCTGGACGAAGCAAGAATCCAATATGAATTGAATCTGAAGAGATGACCTTTACCAATGTGATTTAGCGCAAAAATACATTTGGCCAATTGTGCATATGCCGCCTCCTTGTGGATAATTTGCGACAAGATATTCATCGTCGGCGAGGAAAAATGACGATGACATCGGGAAAATTGGCGATCGATCAAATATGGCGACATTTTCCACGACAGCCGACGGCCGCATTGACAGCTCTCGAAGACTGGATTCGCATCGGATACGGATTGGATTTTCCAAAGATATCCCGTGGCAGGCGTCGCGTTTATAAGCCATATTTTTGTCCACTGTCTGCTGAGGTGTGCGTTTCCACGTCAATGTATTTCTTGTAGCCCGTAGTTGCGGCAGATAAAATTGTCCGACATTGTGTCGGCAAACAATCGTCTAACAATCGGCGCCGGCGCCTCCTCCAACAAACAAACGGCCGACCTGGCGCCAGCTCCTCATGCTGCTTCTGCTGCTCATCAGGTACATCCTGGCCAAAACGACTGTCCCGACCACCATAAAGAATGACAGCCTCCGCCCGAAATACTCCAACCGAATATTTAATTGATAACCCGCATTAAGAGCGCCAAAAATTCCATGTCGAGAGGTTAATCCGCTCTGGCGTTTTTACTATTTCACAAAATACTGCCTAAATGTTTGCTTAGACGATTGTAAAAGTATAGTTAGAGATATTTATTGCAAATAAGATAGTATTTGCTCGGAAGATAAAAAAAATCGAAACAAACGATCCTAGTCTTATATTTAGCGCTCAAATATTTGTTCGCACTATTCGCAATGTCTAGCACTCTATTAGTACTTGACCGAATTTAGTCTAATCCAGCGATGTACAAACTTTTTTATGAAACACTTTCTATTATAATTAGAGCCTTAAATCGATATTGACCTAGCTCTTGAACTTATATTATGAAAATTCAAATACCAACGAATATGGGAGAATTAATATTTTCGGACTGATCTTCTTGTTTTAGGCTCAACATTATTTTTAATTCCAAAAATATAAAAATATATTGAGAATTATGATCATTGGGTATAGTATACGATTTACGGCCCACAATGTTTCGTTATACGGCCAAAAATACTGTATTATTAGCGACCTTCTGCATAATTTTAGCTTCTCCGTTATACGGCTTTTCACTTTATCAACCAACTTTTCCGGAACGTAACGTGTCTAGACCGTAAAGCGAAATATGGGTATACTAATCGTTCATGCGAAATGCAAACAAAAATGAAAATTGTATCCCTTAATACATCTTTGTGCAAAATATGCAAACCCGCGATCGCGCAGGCCGAGTATTAACCGCCTACGAATATTTCCACGGCACTGCAAAAGCAGCTTTCCGAGTGTTAAAAAGATGAACGTTGATATCAAATAAGGCATATAAGGCAATAAAAGATGCTGTAAATTTTCAACAGAATTTAGTGCCCGCCAGATTAAGTGTTACCCATTTAAAAATCATTCAGGCAATATTAAATAATAGTTATATTTTATGAAACTATAATACTGTAAAATGAGTCTTCATTCTCGCATTGAGCTAAGTTCTAGCTTTCTCATAACGACTCGCTGCTCTACATTATTAATGGATTTCAACTTCAATTAAATACGGTTTTAAATAGAGCGTTTCTACGCTGTCTTCAAAAATATCATTTAACACAATTCTATCTAATCGGGAGTCGATGTATTAAGCAGGCGCCCGCCACGGGCGCAATTGAGCTTGGGGCATAATATGTACTGACCGACCCAGCTGGCATAAGCCCGCAATAAAACTATATTTTAGATCGATTGTAAAATTTAAACAACCCACACGATCAATCTTCTTCAGATAACTTCAAACGTGTCCAGGTATACAATCGCGAGGCGTTCGTTCGTCATATTAGCGGTCCGAAAAACGGACCGTTTGAGCACAGAAACCTTTTAGTCACTCCGTTCTTTTTAGGGCTTTTTACGGCATTTTCTATGATCCGTATGATCATGGAAGCTCCCTCAGATATTGATTTACATAGGTGACTTGCGCCAAATGAGGTCGCGTACGTGTCTGGATTATAGTCTAATTTATGCAGCTAATTGGACTGAGACCTTTCAAATAAAAGTATTTTTTCCAGGTTTACAGATAAACAACGTAACGTCTTGAAACTTGAAATTTAAGCTTTATAAGATGGATATTTTCTACCATTCTATCGCCCATAAATTTGAGATATTATGTTTTTTTTATATATAAATCGTTGAATACAAATAACATTAAGTGTCTCTTTACTAGGAAGAGATGCACAAGCATTATTCTGCACATGTGAGTGTACATAATTGGCACTTAATTGTCCTCTGAACGTTCTTCATCATTTTTAGATTGATCAATGATTAGTCACATTCTGCAGTGGAATTGGCGCCAATGATAAATTATAATCAGGCAATTAAAACATACTTCTTATGCTAAATTTCATCCGAGGAAAGACTCGACGCTCCATTATGTTTTGAATTGCGCTTCCTAAATATGTGTTGATACGTTGCTAATTTTCAGTGTCTGCAAGCCAAAAAAAATTACCGGCGCCTGAACATTTGTTCCGTATCTTCTCCTAAGCATTTAATGGGGTGTTAAGAAGAGTATAATAAAAGACAAGCGGCCGATCAGACAAACGCCTCATAAAAAATGTTTAAAAAAAACAGAATAATATGGAATAGGAAGACAACTTAACAGTTATTGAGATGTTAAATACTCTTCCGTGTGAAAATACAAGACAATAAACTGGGATGTTATTGTAAAAAAAATGTTTATTCATCGTTTGTTCTTTGATATCCAACCTTGCCGCCAGACGATTGTTCAAAAGCAGCATTCAAGGTTACCTTCCTCTAGATCTATTCATAATTTTCAGATCGCAAAAACGATGCAATAGATTTAAGATCCCAGTCAATCATGGCGACCGGTCGACAATTCGCGCGGCACTTCAGCGTCGCCGTATAAGGCAACTGTGTCAAATGATCGCCATAAACACTACAGGATTTATGAGAGCTACTAGAAAGATAGATCTATATGTAAACAATAATTCAATTAAGCCGCTCCAGATTGCGAACCTAAATAAATAAAATCATTAAAGGTTCGTTCAACCGTCGATTGCATTTTTATCAACTGCAAATACTCAAAAGATAGCAAATTCGATGAACTCTAACACGACATGCATTAAATCTCGAACACTGCGAATTGTCCAAGAAATTATTTAAAACAGAAAAAATATTCGAAATCTTCAGATTTAATGTCAAAACAAGGCAGTAAAATAAGAAATATGACTTGCCAAATTCTTGCCGATGTCGATTCAATGTCAATATCGAACCGAAATAGTCATAAAAATGAAATATAGGCGTATCTTATAAGTCTTATTTTCATAATATTCAAAATTAGTATAGAGCATTTTCATGATTCGTGTTATGCAACTCATTGAAACATTCTGGATGATAAAAGAAGCCCGACGGTAATATGTTTTCTGAATTCTCGGACGTTATGCGAATTTAGCTGTTGAAAACATTTGTCGTGCAATGTGCAGTGATGCAATGAATCTAAGGAAATGTAGTTCAAAAAAATGTATTCTGGGAATTTCAAGCACTGAAGATTTACTCCGAGTCTCTGAATTTTATGAGTGCAATTAAACGTTGTTATGGGAGACGAAAAATAGATGCTTGGAATGCAAAAAAAAAGCGTCTTTGTAATATTTTTGCAATGACAATAATTAGTTAGATATTTTTCCAAGCCCAAGCGATTTTTATGGGATCATATTAATAAATAAACCTTAACACCGTTGATAGCACACAATATTCGTTTATTTCTTAATGTTCAATTTGCATAGCATCTGTTTTCGATTGTTCAGCTATTTTTGCCTATTAAGAAAATAAAAGGACACCGTGCAAACTTGCTTATTTACTTCTGAAGGAGTAGATTTTGCACAGGAGTGGTGATACTCAGTTAATGATGCCACTCCAGAAAAGCCAAGGGGGAATAATACAATTGTTTAACGATAAGAATGATGCGAATATCTCAATTATCAAAACAAACGCCTGTTCTCAAGACAACACGAACAATCGAGCTTCGATTTTTAGACACTCATTCTGTTTTTAAACATTGTTCGTAACAGTGATATGGTGGATTGTGATCAGAAAGAAGTGCTTTTTGAAAAATATAGTGTTGTAATTTTAAACGTGCACTTAAAACGAGCATTTAAACGTGCATGGGTGCCTTTACAGCACGATTATGCTACCGATATATGAGTGTATGATGAGACGCAAGACACCCGTCTCTGTCTCCGGATTTCCGTACCCATAGGGTTGATCGTTGAGAGAGATGCACAATGATGACACACATGTTGAGCCATGCCTTTACATAGAATGTGCGCAATTGAAAAAATGCTATGGTCCAAAGTCAACCCATTTTGAATTGCATCAATCGATACAAAAGCTATGCACTTATTGATATTTGCATTGCGATGCAAGAAGCTGCGCGTGCGATTGCGCAAGCGCACACGTCACTTACGTGTCTATTGATATTTGCCATACACGTATTTGGTGGCGCCTCTGTGGCACACGACATGTCCATGCCGACGTCATTTATGCTCTTTTCATTTAATAAAAGTGCATGCCATTATGCAACGACCTCCGATTGCAAATGTGAATGCCCTGCGCTTCCGCTGCATCATTCGCACGTTGCCTTGACAACGGTAACATACTCTTTTTCGTCACTCACATCCTCTCTGAATCATATGGGAAATGCACTACATTTCAATTTTTTTATCAAAGTGTCAACCTTAAGGTTCATTTGATATGCAAAAACAGCTTTAATAGAATTTGCAGTAAAAATGCCTGTATATTTGATACTGTCTGAATATAATATCTAATTTTCTGAGGCATATTTCCGAAGAAAATTTGAAATCATAACCATACGCCACATTAATTGCTCTATAAATCCCGGACATAAAAACAAGTTTTGGCAGAACGTGAGTTGGGTGCAGTCCGTATTTATTGAATTAAATTTAGACATAAACAATAGCTCAAATGGCCGTATCGAGCTAGTTTATATGGCAGCAGCGCCAGAAGCCAGATTACTGCAGTCAATAAATCGCGAGCCCGGTCCATAAATATGGAAAAGCTTACACGCTAGACTTACAATTGGCTGCACAAACGTCATGTGGTAAAATTTTGATGATTCAATAAGCTCATGCTTCATCGGCCTAATGGTCAAGTGGAGAAAAGTGGCTGCCAGCGCCGTGCATTCCAGTCAAAATTGTCTTACGACAAAATTACCACGTGAACTTTCCGAGCCGAGGGTTGCTCAACGATCAAACGACTTTAATAAATACAATCGGATGACAGATATTTTCATCAACTGGACCACATTTGATATTACTCTATAAAATGCATGACAAATTTTTGCTATGCGCTTTGTCGGAAAACTGCACGCAACGACGGCATCAACTAAATCAACAATTCAATTTTTTTAAACAAATAGCTTTATGATCTAGCATCATCTGAATAACTTACAAAATTGGCCTAAAAGTGATGCTTAAAAGCAGATAAAAGCTTCGCCAATAAAAGTTTTACTTGTTTTCCCCAATTTCTCTCGACAACTGAGTTTAGTATTACATTACAGCATGAGTTACAGCAAAGCTTAAAAATATACCTAGATAAATATTTGGAAATGCAT
Organism: Stenopsyche tienmushanensis; assembly: GCA_008973525.1. Lineage (NCBI taxonomy): Eukaryota > Metazoa > Arthropoda > Insecta > Trichoptera > Stenopsychidae > Stenopsyche > Stenopsyche tienmushanensis. The sequence goes on from WACJ01000142.1 coordinate 544,037, forward strand.
TATATCTTTGATAAATACCAGCGAATCACCAGTGAGTCGCTTTGTTTTTTTTTTTTTTTGTAGAAAAAATGAAAAAAACCTATTAAAATACTTTTATTTTAATAATGTTATTAGTCAGAATCCTTATTTAAAAAAACTGTATACACACTTTATATGTGGATGAATATCACAAACAACTTCAGGATTGTCACATGCGGAAAAAAACATGACAACAAAACAACTTTATTGTCGTATTTGAAAAAAAAAAAAACATTGTTTACTCCTAGTTTTTCTTCTCGAGAATTATTTCTCCAGAATAACTCAAGAAAAATACAAAATCGAGAATTCTCATTTCTCGAGAAATTTTCTGGTTTTTCAAGGCAATTAAAGAAATTTCATTGTGGAATAAATTTTATTTATGATTTTTTTGTATTATTAGGAGGACCGAAAAATAATCAAATATTTTTTGCTGCTGAAAAACATTTATTCATTAATGAAATCTTAAATACTAATCAACAAAATAATTTCCATCATTTTCCATCGCATTTTATCAGCGTAAAAGTAATTTTTCAATTCCATTTTTTCGAATTTCCAATCCAAGCACCTTTCTTTTTTCCTGGTCTGATTTCTGTAGTATCGTGAAGAAGAATCCCTTTTCAGCTATTGACCAAAACAGATCGTTTTTGTGAGCTCATGTTTCGTTCGTTCGAATTGTTCACAATAAATGATCGCTGTAAGGATCTGACCAGGTTCGAGAAATTCATAATAAATAACTCCAGAAAAATACAACCACACACAAAGAAGGACCTTATTTATTGTTAGTATTGATCGAGGGGGCGGAACAGGTACTTCTCTGTAGAAAAGGCATTATTTTTTCACATAGGATTATTATATAGCATCTAATTCTCGTCTCCAGTTAGAATTTGCCACAAAAATGATGGTCGACTGCGATAACTCATGGGAAACCCAAATTCCTTATTTGTGCAACTTTCCTATGTGACGAAGATGATCCCTAACTGTAGATCATAGACAGCCAATCTACCCGACCTAGCGTATAAATGAAGGTTATTGTTTACAAATGATACTTTCATAATCTTACAGATCATAGAAGGCACGACGTGCGTATTTATCCCCGAAAATATCGAAAAAAAAACCTAAAAGAGGACGGAGTGGCCGCAAGGTCCAGCTGGTCCGCTTTTCGGACCGCCGACATGATGAAAGAGCGCCTCGCGATCGGACGCCAAATCCGAATATGTCTATATAAAACGAAGCTGTCCAAAGAAGACTGATCGAGTGGGTTATTTAAATTTTACAATCGGTGGAAAATATCGTTGTCTTTGTCTTATTGCGAGCTTATGCCGCCTGGGTCGGTCCAATGTTTAAGCGATGACGTAGAAAAGAAGGATTAGACAACTCAATATATATTATAAAAACAGACAGAGTCAATCAGTGTTCAGTCATGTGGAGTAGAATGATGAAGTAAAAAAAAAAAACCATGTGCAACTCTCGAATGGGTCGATATTCTACTTTTTGCGCCCCAAGCCCAGTTGCGCTCGTGGCGGGCGCCTGCTTTGCCACCACCTTGTTACGCCCCTACCAATCGGACTTTTAAGCTGATTAAACCACCGCTGATTTCCCCGATATGTTTTTTTATATTTTTTTCCAAATAAAAATAAAATTTACAATCTTAACAAAATTTATGCATTTTCTGGATCATGTCTCAACACAAATTAACTATGAAAAAGCTCATCGAAGAAATTTTGATTACTTTTCGGTCCCCCTAATATGTATATTGATAAATATGTTTCCTTATAATTGATCGTAATGACTCGTCTGAATCCATTTTGGAGGTTCACCCGAATATTTTAACACAATGAATTCGGGCAGTTCGATAAAAACAATCAGAGTGTGCATAAACGTTTATTCAAAAACCGACCCGTAATAAATATATTGGAAATTGTAATGCGAATGAAGCATCATAAAATAATGGATGCAAAATGAGTGATGGTCTCCATTTTAAATAAGATCTTCGATTATTCTTACAGAGTATTCATATATCTGATCAATCGTCTCGATCTAATGAACCCTTGGCTCTGAAAATATAAGTAATGAAATTGTTAATAAGACCTTGCATGTTCTCTTATAAGGTCTTCTGATTGTAATAGAATAGAGCCATAACATCTTCTATTTTCATTCAATATGGCGCCAATCTATTCAGGTCTTAAGGACATTCCATTCGAGATAAACGATTTCGAAATGAAGATGAAATTAAAAACCGCCTTTTGCATATTATGAAACTCATAGGTTGTATGTTTATGACCCACCTTCATAACTTATATATTCCACTCGGCGAGCATTTAAGAACTTTAAACGCGCAAAATTCATAATCAGCATGCTACTTAAAATTCACAGCGGATTGCCGGTGATGCAATAAGTGCATTATAGAAATTTTACGATGATTAGTACGGAATGTATTTGGCAGAAAGTAGCTGTCCGAGCCCGCGCGAATGGGGTCAAAACGAACATTTGATAAAACGTGCATCATTCGCGCTCGCCGCGAACGGTTAAACGGCTGAGCGCATTCCCGACGAGAAAACACGTCTCAGAAGCTAAAATATTTTATTGGGCGCAAAAACGCAAATTAAAACTATTAAATTAGATTAAATAATTATGGGTTGATTGGAATATATATGTTTATGGCGGCCAATAATTAACAGCTCGCAATCTGGTTAATAAATGTAATGCTCAAAAGGAATTCCGTGTCGCAATGCCTAAATTATTCGAATTTTACGATAGCAGTATTTACAGAATTAAAATCAATTTGAATGAAACGCGTTTTTATCACTTGGGAGCGTTTATCATAATCAGCAGGATCGAATGTAATATAATCTCTATAACAGAATGCATTTTAACCCTAAAGAAAATGTTCATAATTTTCACTTTGTTTGCTATTTTTTATCATAGTCCGAATATATTGAGGTCAAACATACAGAAAATGTGGTTAGACCACATTTTTAAAATTATACATCAGGAAAATCATGCCAAATTGGTCTACAAATGTCTCATAGAATCTCTTTAAAATTTATTATTATAGTCAATTTTTGACATTATTTTTGATTTTGGATTTAATAAATCTGACGAAATTAATTCTATTATCAAGCACATAACATAACATTACCTCGTATAGTCCGGATTTGATAAATTCAATGTTATTTTATTCTGTTTTTTAAATCAATGATAAATTATTACTGTCGTTTATGAGTTAAAAAAAAAAAACAAATTAACATTGATTACCCTGGATTTGATGTAGTTTTTGTAGTCAATATATAAAATCGATATAAAATAATAATAATCTTCCATATTGCTATACTTGTACCCCTTCCCCTTTACATCAGAATATTAAAAATAAGTTTTTCGTAGACCGATTTTATCCGGTAAAAAAAGATGATTTTCATATAAAATGTGTACTTTATAATAAAATTGATTTTCATCCATTATGAAAACTTGCTGTAAATTTATTTACGCAAAAAATGAACGATTCCCGCAAAAATATACCAAAAATTGTGAGATAGACGATACCTCCACACTCGTTAGAGGTATCGTCATCAGATATTTAAATACTGTTTAGAGTTGATGACCGCGTGAGTCCCATTTTCCTAATACCATCGATGTGACTGATAAAAATCCTTTCTGCTGAGACACGGACTAAAACTCGAAAAATTACCGATTTGCTGACAAATTATTTATTTCCGTCGCTGCAGATGAATACTTGTATACTATAATACTTTGATGTGATTCGTAATTATATTACGGAGGGATACAAAAATTCTGAACCCCGTATCCATTATATTTCATATCGATATTCCCATTATTAGAGTCGAGGTGTAGTAAATACATCACCGGTAGGGAAAGGTTAATATGACAATTTTAAAAGCATATATGTACTGTATAAATGTATACATAGATTAGACAGTTACTATCCCTATGTGTCGCCTAAGAACGCCAATTAGTAGTTACGCCACTGTTTCCAAGCGTCCAGATTTCGGCGGGAATGTCTCGATTTAGTAGTCTTCATCGTGCTGTTGAAGTGTACGATTTCTGTTAGATAAAAATTTTAATCCCGAATTTTTCGGGATTATGTTTACTATATGACATATTTACCTATATGTCTTGATGTGGTATATACTTGGTGTGATTAAATTTTTATAAAAAATATGCGTACTTCATAGATTTATAAATAGGATTTAATTTACAATGGAGTGGTCTGATGCATAATTTAAAGATCGTATAATTTTATTTCATGGGAAAGCTGGGAAATTTGATGGAAGTTGTCTGCAGATTTTCACCACCCACAGAGGCAGACGTGTTGATTTTTCACACACCACATCATAATAATATTTTTACACACGAGAATATTGCGCGTTTTGTCGAACGAGGGAAGCAATGGCGCCATGTCATACTTAAATTTACAAACAATCTGATAAAATGAGCAAACTCCACATATAAACGATTCTTACTTTATCTCCAAGACCGCTATTCACAATACATCTCTAATAGCTTCGCAAACAGTGCTCCGCATTACGCTCACACTTAACTATGGCCGCAAGAAACATTTTCCCAAGCAACAGGAGTGATGATGACTAAATTATTGCAATGTAAAAAACTTGTTTATCGACTGAAAAAATATTTTAACAACATCATAATTTATTTTGACCACATCGTGATGGGACGATCATTACCTCAATTAGCGCCCAATATTTAAAAGTTAACGTTTACACAACGTACATTTCCGACGATCACTTATCTATATGTCTTTATATGGGCAATAGGAGGAAAATTATGAAGACAAGACGAGATTTCCGTTTCAAAGCTCAAATCAATACATGTGTTAAGAAACTAAAGATAGATATTTTTATTATTCAAATATTGTAAGTCACTTTTTGAGCTTATTGCGAAAAAAATCAATAAACCCTATAAATCCTATAAACCCTTGTTTATTGCGGGCGTTAGATGCACTTCAAAATAAGTCATTTACTACAAACTATTCAAACAAAGAGAAGCTTTCATAACAAAGCAATATAATGATCAGTTAATGCAATCAAATGAGAAGCTCCTATCTTTTAACAATTTACTGTTTCTGTCTTTTAGTTAAGCAAATTGAAAATATTACTATACTATCTTCTTAACTTGGGGTCGTTTTTATCGTAATTTCCTACAAACTTATTGAATCGAAAATGTTGTCTCATCCAATCGATTCAATGAATTTTATTCAATAAGTCTGAAAATGCATTGACGATTTCACATCTTTTGATAGGATATTACTTGAAAAAAAGCAAAAAAATGGAAAAATTTATTTATAAAAACATCGAGAACTTTTGTATTATCCTAATAATAATCAGTTAGATTAAAATGCTCATGTGGCCAAAATATTACACATACATATTTACGCGATAATATATTAATTCGCTTAAAAAGATTCCCGAAAAAAAAAACACAAATAATTTCTAATATAATATATATATCATGTGATATTGTGTGGAATTATTATGTAAATATATATAATCGTTTTGTATTTTTCCTAGATTTGAGACCCATGAATTACAATTTGTTGAAATTTTCCTATATTATAAGTGCACAATTACAGCAAAAAAATATTTGTCAAATAAATCCTTCCAGAAATTGACTAAGTTATTCACATTGGGACCTTGAATGATCTTATTTTTACTTTCCAAGAATACAGTTCAAATAAGGAAATGCCCAACTTGACAAACAGTTTAAGTGTTCCTGGAATTCGACGACCTATTGACGATCTCATATCGAAATAATCAATGTCAACGTGCGTTATAAGAGATAATTTTCTCTACTCGGAAATGTATCAAGGTGCACTTCAACGAGTAATATGCAATGTATATTTGAATTTATTATGATCGTTCGAAGCTCCGCACGCTTTTAATACGATACTCGTCGCCTTCAAAAAGGTTTAAGATCACTATCCGATACAACAACATTTTTTTCCTTATTTCGAATGATAATTTATAAATGCCGACAGAAATGTTTCATGTGACATATTTATCAAAATAAACAAAATAAGTGCTAAAAATAGTAATTTAATCATATTGTGTTATCTCTGTATAAGACGGACCACAGCATCCAACCTCAAGGTCGGTTCTTGGGGTCACAGGGGACCACCACAAATTTTGGCACAATCAGCAGAATCACTGAGTTGTTCTATTTTTTTGCTTTTCAGGTCGATTAGATTTGGATTTAACCGGATCGATCACGAGTCGAGGATATGCCGATGCACTTTTGCCAATGCAATAAATAATCATTCAAAAGATCCCAAAACGAAGGAATGAAGACAAATATGCATTACATAAAAAATAATTATGTTAAATTGGACTTTCGTTTGAATACGTTTTTATTTATGGTTCAGCCAAGTGATAAAATTTAAGATTTAGGCCAATTTATTTGAAGATGATTGGAATTCAAATATGTACAAAGATTGCTCTTGATTGGTATTTTGGCAAATATTTGGTAATTTAACACTATTTCTACGGTAATTTCATGCATTTTCACCAAAAGGTGCATTTCGATACCTTTGCATTTTGATGCAAATTATTATAGATTTTTTTATTATTTTAATTTCACAATCAGATAAATAACGAATAAATTGTGACATTATTACAATTATCAATAAGCTTTCATAAATAATATTAAACAAGATACATAAATCATAAATTTAGTCTTGTGAATTAAATATATTTAATTTATAAATACCACATTTTTCCATAAATATAATATCTGTACTAACCACTTTTTCCACCTATATTTATTAGACTTCAAATTAATTTTAATACAATTTGAGATCCCCAAAATCCAAGAAAAATTATTTACAACGTATTTTACGTCAGATGGTAACCAAAACTTTAAGTGAAATTTATCTGAATTTTCTAACAAAAATTGGTAGTGCGAAATCGCACAAAAAAAAGCTATTACTTACATTTAAAAAAATGGAGGTGCTTTCCATGGATTTTAAAAACCGTATAATTTTGAAACAGCTATAAAAAAATATATTCAAAATCGCATAAAAAAAGTTTTCAATATGACTCAAAATCGCTCTCTTTTTCGGAAGAAATAGTATCAATGTCTCTTTCCAACAATATTATTCATAATGAGTAAAGATGTCCATAACTCAAAAACCCACAAAAAATATCAGTCAAGTCATTTTTTGACCTTATTTTGTCAGTTTTAATTTTTTTTTAATAGTTAAACAATAAATTTTGACATAAATCTGGTAGGAATAATAGAAGTACGGGGCATGGTCGTATTTTTAACGATAGCAGATGCAATATGATTTACACAGTCTCAAATAATATTTTTTTTCCAAATTTCGGTAATTGTTGATAATTATCTCGATACGTACTATTTATGAGAAAAATTGCTTTAAAAAAACCGCATAACTTCGAAATCGCACAAAAAGAAGATTGAATGTATTTTGCTTAACCCAAGTTCCCAAGCAAAAATTAATATTTTTTAAAACACAAAAATCTTCGATCTTCATCCAAATTATTCCATCAATAAAAAAATCAATATGCCGTTTGTAATTTTTTTTAACTATCATCCTCAGAATCTGTCAACGAATTTAGTTACTTTCGCTGTCTATTTGCATTGAAAATGCTTAAATCATCAGCGTTTGATTTGCAATTTTTGTTCATTTAAAATGTTGCTGCCTTATGATATTGTTGTTTTTATATAAATTGATTTACGATTAGATATTGTCAGATAGTTTCAAGGATATAAAAATGTAGTATTAAACATAAGTTTAGGTGTATTTTAGATCCGAGGAGACATTAACGAAAAATCACCATAAGAAAAACTAATGAGAGAATTGATGGAAATTTATTAAATTGAAGTTTAAATTTTAAAGTGTCTTTTAAGATGCTTGGTAGAAAAAGAGTTAAATATACGTATGTAATATTATATAATTCTTGTGATTGTTGAAGTAGATAGTCTCGTCTATAATTCATTATTTTTGCTTGTGAAATTAAATAATTTATTATGCTATTAATTGGGCTATCGATGTGTATAAGCAGAAATGATGCTCATAAATTGCCATTTTCTGTTTATGTGAAAATCCAAATAATTGTATTATTTGACAAGCTCAATGGCTTAAAGATGGATAATATGAAAGTACAAAATGCTGACGTATTTGTTTGATAAAGAAACTCAAAAATATCTGTATTTTGAACCCTGATCTACGATGACACAAAATAAATACGATGGTCGCTCACATGGCAACTCCATGATTGATATTTGTACAATATAGCAGTATTACGGTTGTTTTTCAAGTAAACAGAAAAAATGTATATTGCCATACATTTATATAAATATAAAATAAATAAAGCGCGTATTATGCGAATATAGCAAAAACAGCATCAACAAATATTTGCTTTGGTTTCGAAAGCCCATTTGCTGGCGCCATGTATATGCGATATGGCAGCAATAATTTATGCAAATAGTGCAACAGAAAAGTAATAACGAAGCATCTCGTTGCATCGCATGAACTTTGCATCATTAGGCAATGGATTAACATTCGATGCAAAAAATATTGTGCATAAGCATTCGATGCACCCGGAGATAAATGCGCATCCCGCCGTCTTGTTCTGGATGCCCTCCGATGGCGATGCTCAAATTTCAAGATAATTTTACAGTGCACGACGGCACACGCGACTGTCCACTATTAGCTTCTTGCAAAAATGATAGTCGCAGATTTAACAAATTGCATAATACGCATTTAAAACGGGAAAGACATCTATACGGTAAACTGCGTACGTGATACGAGCTCCGTTCGAATTGCTGAGATAAAATGGCGCCGGCGCCTCCGCCCACCTTATGCAACTTGATGCACCCGTAAAATGGAACTTCTTATGTTCTGCTGACAATGCGCCGCACCCTCGTCTTCATCTAATTACAAAATAAACTCTTAACAATTCCGTCGACGCCATTAAGCATTCCTTTATCGCCGAGAGCTATGCCAAAATAAACGTAATCGAGACACATAAACAGTGCTACGTGGGTGAACAAAAAACACGACAATGCAGATAAATCGCACAAGATTACGCCAAAGATGACCATTTCTTGATTTGCAATAAAACACTCAACAAATCGCGGCGAATAGACCTCGTCGAATGTTCAGGTTCGTAGTTTACTCGAACGGTGAAGTCTCGTTTGTGTTACACGAACGACTGCATTCATTCAAGCCCACAGAATATTTTATAGAATCGTACATCAAAAATATAGCGACGAAATGTAACAATTCGTTGGATTAATTTTTTGATCTGCTGCAATAAAAAAATCAACGAAAATATAGTTTCTGGCGTTCAACATAGATGTTGATAAGTGCTAAACAAATCGAAGAAAAATGATATTTATAAAGCATTCAGGCTATCTTTTAATATCTTGGGGGATTTTTTTATAATATAAAACGAACGTTGTATGGAAGATCGTCTAACCGATTAACACATTAACTGCGGGAGAACTTCGCGCGCGTCTACCCCCTGATGTTGGCAATCTTTGAACATAAAATGCCATTACGCCACCAGTATATATATCGAAGTATTAAAAATTCTTATATACTCAAATCTCTTTTTGTGCGATTTCGAAATTATGCGGTTTTTTTAATTTTATAAAAAAATTATATCGAGATATTTTGGATAAAATAGAAAATAAATCATTAACACTAACCGAAATTTGAAAAAAAATACAATTTTGGACTATTTAAAACGTGTTGCATCTGCTATCGCTGAATCCCGACCACACCCTTTGAGGGGGTATTCTAGTTTAGAATTAAAAAAAAAATCGTTTGTTTTTTTGCATTTTTTCAATGGTTTGACTTTTAAAAATATATTCTCAACAGGAATTTCTAAAATTCTGTTTTAGTGACGCAGCAATTAAGCCAGAATGAAATCTTTATATGCGTTTTTCTCGAAACTACTTTTTTCAACATGGTTGACATGATATCTCAAGTTCTCATTTATTTATTTACTTCAAATTGGATAAAAACCTTTCTTATACAATTATCTATTGTTTCTACCAGATTTATGTCAAAATTTAATCTGTAACTATTTTAAAAATAATTAAAGCTCAAAAGAAAAGGTCAAAAAATGACTTTTTTTAAAACCGCTGCCATTTTGTGAAAACATCTTTTTTTTGAGGTTTTATAACGACATCTTTACTAATGAAAAATTATATTGTTTATAATTAAAATAATTAATATTTCTCTAGTCTTTTTTTTTTTTTTTTTTATTTATTTAAGGAAAGAAAAATACAATTCAAAAGTAGATAAATAGCAAACTAAAAAATTCAAATATTATTTTGAAAATATGCCCGAAGTAACATTAAAGCATCGAATGTTTCGTCATTTAGTCTGGATCTTTCTTTTCTTTTTTCTTCCACTGCCACCCGGCTACAAGTGAAGCAATGCCAGGGTGGCAGCAATGTGTCCCTCTCGGGTCCTCTATGTTGTCATCTACGATGGTTCAGATGGGGGGCGAAGGCGACGTCTCTCGCGCTCCGCTTCTTCCTTGGCCCGGATTACAGCCGTTGCGTATCTGCACCACGCATTCCATGTCTCCGCGCTAGTCAGCATCGAGGGTATCATGATGTCGGGGGAGAGCGTATTCAAACCAAGCTTCCCCTTTAGGTTTTCCCTCTCTGCGTCGAACGCTGGACAGACGAATGTCGTATGTGCAGCATCATCCGTTTCTGCATTGCAGTGGTGGCATCCCGGTCCGGTTTCTTTTCCAATTCTATGGAGATAGCCACCGAAGCAACCGTGCCCGGTGAGCACCTGGGTTAGGTGGTAGCACAGTTGCCCGTGCTTTCTGTCCACCCAGGGCTTCAGGGTCGGCAGGATTCGGTGGGTCCACCGGCCTTTGATGGAGTTTTGCCAGCGAGTCTGCCATGCCTCCATGGTGAGCTCCTTGGCTCTCTTCTTGTCTTCACCGAACCGTGTGGTCTTCCTCTCCTTGGCGAGAAGATCTATCGGCGGTACCGCGGTCAGCGCCAGGACTGCGTCCTCTGACACCGTGCGGTACGCCGCCGCAACCCTGATCGCGCTCCTCCTCTGGACCCTGGCCAAGTTGAGCCTGGCCCGCTCTATGTGCAGTGCATCGGCCCATATCGGCGCGCCGTACAACAGCACCGAATGCACTACCTCATTATAAAGCTTCCTCCGGTTGGTCTTCGGGCCACCGATGTTAGGCATCAACCTGGCCAGGCCCTCTGCAATTCCGGCCGCCCTTGCTGCCGCTTTCTCCGTGTGTGCCACAAAGCTGAGCTTGTCGTCTATCTCCACCCCGAGGTATCGTATCGATCTTGAGAATTTAATCGTCGAGTTTCCGATCCTCAGGTTGGGAGGTGCAAGCTTTCTGCGCCTCGTGAAGAAGAGGGCTTCCGTTTTCTGTACGGCGAGTTTTAGCCCTGCCTCCGTTAGCCAGTTCTCCGCCTTCTTCAGGGTGTTCTCGCAGATTATTTGCAGAAGCTCCGTGGTCTTGGCCGTGGCTAGTATGGCTATGTCGTCAGCAAAGGCGACCATCTTTGCCCCTGACATTAGTGTAACTTTTAGCAGGCCGTCATACATGACGTTCCACAGTGTAGGTCCGAGTATGGACCCCTGTGGAACGCCGGCAGTTACCGGTCTTTCCTTTTGGCCTCCTTCGGCGTCTGTGTACACCAGTATCCTGTCGTGCAGATAGCTCTCCACCATTTTTAGAAGATATGGCGGGGCGTCAATTTCCTTCAGCGCTCTGATGACGAGATGCCATCTGGCCGAGTTGAAGGCATTCTTGACGTCGAGGGCTATCAGCACGACGTGTGCGCTGGCTTTCAAGCTTCCCCTCCATGCCGTTCTCACCGTGTCGATGACTTGGGAGATGGCGTCGATCGTGGAGCGGCCCGCACGGAAGCCGTACTGCTGTGGGGATAGTCCTGGTTCGATGTACTGCTGGAGTCGCTGGAGGATCATTCTCTCCAGCAGTTTTCCCATCCCGTCCAGCATGCACAGCGGTCTGTACGCCGACGGTCCTGGGGTTGCTTTCCCCTTAGGGATGAGGACCAGCTTCTGTCTCTTCCATGGCGCTGGGAAGACCCCCTCCGCTAGGCAGGTATTAAGTACTGTCAGCAGGAGGTTCGGGTCGAACCCGGCAACCAGCCTGATGACTATGTTCGGTACTCCGTCCAATCCGGGTGCCTTTCCGGGCGTCAGACGCCTTACGGCCGTGACAAGTTCTCCTGCGGTAAAAGGTGGACCCTTCTCGTCTTCTGTGACCCATGTCCACTAGTGTCGGGTTCGGGAAGAGTGTGGAAATCACTGATTCCAGATTCCCAGAGTTGTTCAGGTATGAATCCGTGTTCACCGCCTGCAGTTTCCGTCTGACAATCTTGTAAGGGTTTCCCCATGGGTCGTTATTTACAGAGTCGCACAGTTCATCCCAGCACTTCGCTTTGTAGTATTTGATTGCGTAGCGCAGTGTTTTCCTCGCTGACCTAAAAACAAGTCTCAGATCTTCGCGGGATGGATGACGCTGTGATCTCCTTTGGGCTACCAGGCATTCCCTTCTAAGCATTGCGATGTCGTCATTCCACCAGTAGACCGGTGCTCGCTTCGAGCAGGTCGCGCGTCTCGGCATGGTGGCGTCGCAGGCAAATTTCAGGAGCTTATTGACGATGTTTGCGGTTTTTTCCGCTTCCGCTCCACTTATGTTTCCGTCCGCGGCCGCCTCTCTGCTAAGTCCCACGGCATGCTCGAGCGCTTCTGCATCCAGTCTCCCGGTGGCCCATCCCGTAGTCGGGACTCGGCAGCGTTTTTTTGCGCCGTTGCTTATCCAATATTGTATGTAGAGGTGGTCACTGTGGGAGTATGTGTCGACCACTTCCCATCCGCCGATCCTTCCTAGTACCGTCTCGCCCACAAAGGTGACGTCGATGGCAGAGGTACTTCCCCTTCGCATAAAGGTATTTGCACCCGTGTTTATCGCATGCAGACGAAGTTGCGATGCCATGTCGGCAAGAAGGGCGCCCCGTCTGTCCGTTCGGGGGGAGCCCCATTCGGGCGCTTTAGCATTGAAGTCCCCGCTTACTACGGCGGGTAGCGTGGAGGTTCGTATGCTGTCCGCGAGACGAGAGAGATCCCCCGCGAAGTCAGCGAGCGTTGAGTTCGGGGAAAAGTAGCAGGAGTAAACCCTCACTCCTCCCGTCTCAATCCACGTCCAGCCGTCGACCGCAGCTCCTTGCGCTCCTGTGATGCGGAGTCTGGTCGATGCAACCCAGATGGCCGCTTTCTCGTCCGCGCTGGAGAAATAACGCGATGGGTTGCTGCCCCGGTATTGTTCAGATATCAAAACCAGGTCCGCTCCCCTCTCTTCCGCTACCCTTTCCATAAGGTCTTGGGCTGCCCTGCATCCGTTGAGATTTATTTGTAGAACTACGATGTCCATTTTTTCATTTTTCTCTCTTCTTTTCGGTACGCAGGGCACTCCCTAGTTCCCATGAGGTGCTTTGGGTCTCCCTTTCCATTGCACGTGTAGCAACAGGGCTCCTTGTCGCACGCGGCTGCCATGTGCCCAGTCTCACCGCATCTGAGGCAAGACGCAGAGCGGTCTGGTGATTTGCATTGTTTCGCTATGTGGCCAACTCCCAGGCATCGGAAACATTTGGAGACGCTGGTTTTCCTACGCACTCGGCAGTAGGTCCAGCCGATCCTCAGCTTGCCCGATTCCAGGAGTTTGATCCCTGCTCTGATGGGCACCGTGACTATTGCCAGTTGAGTGCCCTGTGTTCCTGCTTTCAGGTACTTGACCTCGATCTCTTGTTCTGTTCCGAGGTCGCAGGCAGCGCGTAAGGCCTCAATGACCTCACTCTCGTCAACTCCCTCCTCAATGTCAAGAATTGTAAGTGTCTCGACCTGGACGAGCTGCTTAACCTTGGTCTCGGGTCCCAAGGCGTCTGCTATTGCCCCGACGAGTTTGGCTGGATCTTCCTTGGAATCTTTTCCAAGCTCAATGATTGCGTCTCCTTTCCGTGTTCTCCTCACGGACGCAATCTTGTATCCCAGCTCATCAGGCTTGATCGTTTTGCGGAGGATTTTTAGGGTGTCGGCATATGTGTTTCCACCTTCATTCTCCTGCAGGCTTATGACGATGGCGTCCTTTCGGATCCGGGGTTTGAGCGATCTGCGCTTTTCATTCTGTTTGTCTCCCTCGCCCCTCCGTCTCCTCTTTTTGCCTACTACCCTCCATTCGTTAGGAGCTGTAGTTGGGCGTTCACGTGGGTGGCAGTGGTGTCTTCGTTATGTCTTTGTTGTGATTGTGCTGCTGTGTTGGTGAGGGGGGGGCTTTCATGAGTTTCCCCCTGTTGTTGTGGGCCGCAATCCTGTCGCACTCTTTTCTCCGGAGAAGATTGCCATTGTCACTCTCTGCGTACGTCAAGATGTTAGCTGCTGCAGTGTTAGTTCCGTTGTTTTCTTGTGGTTTCTTCGCAGTCTATTAGGCGATGCGATGTGACATGTGCATCCGCAGTCTGAGTGCATCTTGTGGAGCACTATTGGCCGCGAACAATATTTCTCTAGTCTAGTCTCTTTTGAGATTACAGACATCCTTAAAATTTTACCAATGCTGCAAGACATCCTTAAAATGTTACCAAACATCATTTTTTAATTGCCTTATTGTTTTCTTAATTTTTTGTGCGATTTTGGAGATATTTACCGCACAAAAAAAGTTTTAAGTGTACTGATTTTAAATTAAATCTAATATTTACATAATATAACTCCCAAATAAGTTGATATTTAATATTAAAAATATTTAAGACTGATATTGATAACTTCGATATATCATAGATATTCGTGTTTGTTGAATGATTTTTGTGTAATTAGCATCTTATCATCTAATAAATGAGTTTTTTGCTTTGCTTACAACCTTCTTGAATGCAATTTAAATAAGGGATGCACATTTTATACACGTGGATGATTCACATTAAATCAGAATTATACTGAAAAAAAAAACTATTCCCATAAATTAAACATAGTTTTTAGCATAGTTAGTACTATGCTCCCCGTATGTAATGTGTTAACTGGAATCTTTTATTATGGAAAAAGCTAAAAATCGCTGAAAGTAATAATAAAATTATTTTTAATCGATTTACTAAAGCATTAAAAAGCTGACAAATATATATATATATATTCAAATCACAATCTTTAAAATCCGGAATATACAAAGTATTACTGTATCGTACGTTTATAATCATTTTGGGTATAACTTTTAATTTTGCAATTCCCAAAAGCTTTTCCGGGATCCTTATATCATATTATGAAAAAGCTTAATTAGTCTTTGGAGTGTATATTAGATCATCTCCGGTCATCTTTTTGCAAATTTAAGCTTGAACAATGGAACTACAGACTGATAACTTGTTCCTCCTTAAATATAGGACTAATCAAAGCTGTTTATATTTTTAAATTCACATTTTTTTCCACACAAATTATATGAAGTATGAACTGCGCTTTTGTGTCGTTCTTATGCCCGTGTGAACTTTGCAAACTTTGCGTGTGATGCAAAAGGTGATTTATATCTAAAATATAATGACCACTATAATGACAAAAATCACATCAAAAAATTTGGAAGATTGGAGTTATAAATATTTAAAATTTGTTTGGTAAAAGACAGTTTTATAATAGGAATAATATGATTACGTCGTCGATAACTCATAAATCCTTCATTAGCTAAAAATTACTATTCAATTAAATCTTTCCAGAGATAACCATATGTGGGAAACAATAGACAATCCCCATTTAAATGTATTTTATCTCAAGATAAATCTTTTATGGAGATGATGACGAAACATGTCTGGGGTGCAATAAATGAAATTGGTTTGAAATATTGTTGAATGGATACCATGGAAGTAGTTGAAGAGATAAAATCAAAACAATATATTAAGCCTTGCAATCCCAAGTATAGCAAATCTGATTTGACCCGGAAATAAAGCCTAGAAAATCAATTAGCCCCTGTGGGAGTCGAGTATACATCCTACGCCACCGGGGCGCATATTCAACCAATTACTCAATTACGATGCTCGTAAATATTTTTTCTAGAAAAAATGAGTCATGCGATGATTAACCAAGATACGCACGTCTCCGGAGCCAATCGACTGACGCCGTATAACATCAAGGATAGGATTGAAGGATTGATTTTGAAGACTTGAATGCATGTTTAATGGGATCAATCGTCACAGAACAGCACTTGTAAAAAAATGACCGCACGCGTTCTCGCAAGGCCATATATAAGCTAGCACGATTCCAGTCCGAAATGTTCTCCGCTGATTTTTCCATATTAGGACTCGGCTGTGGCCATAAAAGAAATGTTACGATTGCCTTCGACTTCGAAATTGCGAGCTGCTGGAAAAAGGTGGTTCTTTCGTCGGCTTAAAAAATAATTTATGCTCGATAAACGATGCTATTCACGCCGATTCGCATTTTTCTGCCCTTCGCATTTGGAAATATAAGTTTTTCTTTTGACCTTAAATTGACGTGAAAAAATTGACGAAAGCTCGACGGATATTCAAACTGAACAAATTGCATTGTCTTACTTCAATAGCGCTTTTTTAAAGCTTGATGTCATAGGGGGGATCTAATTATATCCATGGGATATCCGATTAACATATCGGCATCCATTCGCTTCATCCCTATTATCGTTGAAAGCGTCAAGACTTGCAAAATGTAATAGCATCTATTTATATTTTCCATATGATCGAATGCCGTTATTGGCGCCATACGAGTGATTCTCGATCGGGTTGTATATGTCTTCGGGAGCTTTATGTGAGTGCTTTTCGCGATGTACGCCTTCGAATCCAAAATTCGCTATATGTAATAAAATTTTATAGTGTTCCAGTTAGAGTTTGTTATAGAAAGTTGCGGCAGATTGAGGGGCTCGCCACTCGGAGGTCTGCGAGGGGCACCGGGAGGGACGCATTCCTTCGGGAGGGCGTTGGCCCCCGCGATCACAAATAGCCACGGTCGCGACGCCGGCGTCCATTCGGGCAGAGAAGGACAGGGACGTTAAACTCGATGGCCATGCCTTTCCAGAACTATGCTAAACTTATGTGAAAATAATGGAATTAAGTTACTTTTTAACATTTTAGCCAAACTTCAAATCATTTAATTTTGCTACTCAAGCTTTAAAAGCTCATTATCGTTCTTTAATACTGGCGGTATATAAAATATGAAGATAAATTCCAAAACTTCAAACCGTTATTTGTTCATTTCAATTTTCGTTCCGGCTCAGTTCAATACATTTATAAAGTTCTGTTACGCTTTTAAAAAACTTATTTTTTCCCTTTATTTTATAATAAGTATTCTACATGAATAGTTCTGTCGAATTTATGGAATTACAAGCTAAAATTTGGGTTGATTACAATATTATCAAAAGTATTGATTTAACCTTTCCTTTGCCATGATATATTTACTGATACGGGGTTCAGAATTTCATATGGTGTATCAAATACATATCATGGTAGCACGGTAAGGGACAAGTTAACAGATCAATACGATCAAATAAAGCCTACATAAAAATTATAAAAACATATTAAATTGTAACGTTTGCGGCGGGGGCGCTCTCGGGGGCAGAGTCCCCGGGCGGCTCCCCGCCTCCACGTGCTCGTCGGGATGGCCGCGCTACCACACGGGTCCGTTCTTATATCGGGCTGTGATGCTGCTGGATGAATGGATGGGAATACGAAGGGCGTCGAATGGAAAGACTCTCTTCGCAAGATAACTATTTATTCCGCACTACAGACAGAGAGAGAGAGAGGTCTGGCTGCAGGAGGGACAAACTCCCGCAGCCAAGGCCAACCGACGACCCTCCCGATTCCCGCTTCCTGCGCGTCACTACACAACCGGTAACGATGCACGCGCAAGAAGCTATCGATCGGTAAGCAGGTGCAATGTCTCCGCAGGGCCACAAGAGATGGCGTTGTTAAAATAACACATTGCACCTGAAGAGAAATGGAAGATGTTGCTACTACGTGGGGATGATAAATCGCCCACGCTATAATATCAATACAAAAATCAAGTCTTTTTTGCGTAAGACATACTTAACCAATTTCATCAATGCCAATTTATGATCCAGCAGTTTATCAATAGACAAAATAATAATGTTTGATTGATTGAATTATACAAATAATTTGGAACAACGAGTGACCATAAGAATGCAATGATTTGCATGGATCTTAATTTGAACAGCATTCATTGCATAAAATGACTTTCCGCTTTTCTAAAATATATGAAATTATTGAAAATGAAATGAAATTCCACTGAAATAGCTGTAAAATCTGAAATACAATAAGTTTGACATAGCACTGAAATATTATAACAGAAGTGAAATATTACTTTCTCAGATGATGAGAAGATGTCCTTAAGAGACGTTTTTATCAAGGTATGTCGATTGGTCGAGCGATGACATTCTTCATCATGGAAGTCCCAAGTCCTGGACAGGTGATTTGCAGCAAAAAAATTATACATATTTCTACTTTGTATAATATCGTGTACAGTATAGACTATAATTGGGAAGAAATATTAAAAAATAAAAAATAGTGAGCGATTGAAAAAAATGTGTGTTTTTACCACCAATTTTGTAGTTTTTTGTTCATTAAAAAAAAAACGGTTAAATATTTTTGGATAATTGTAGTCTATATGATGAAAACGTTTATTTTACACGTGTCTACCAAATTTGATAAATAATACTCATTTGGGGCGTGTGGGAGCACTTCCATGAGCTTGAAAAAAGTACTTTCGAGAAAAACGCGTTTAAAGTTTCTCCTCTCTTCGTTGGCCTATAACTTTGCGAATTTTATTTATATCGACTTGAAATTTACTGAACGTATTCTTAAACATTGATTCTTTCCGATACACGAAAAAAAGAAAAATATATTTTTTAATCAACAAGGTAGAAACGTCCCTTAATTCAACAGATGCATTTGATCGAAGAAAGCGACTAACAAC
Organism: Stenopsyche tienmushanensis; assembly: GCA_008973525.1. NCBI lineage: Eukaryota > Metazoa > Arthropoda > Insecta > Trichoptera > Stenopsychidae > Stenopsyche > Stenopsyche tienmushanensis. The sequence goes on from WACJ01000142.1 coordinate 563,061, forward strand.
AATTTGAAACAACGTTCGACAACTACAAAACAAAGACTTGCTCAGGTCTTGTCTTAGATCGCATTGTTAAAGTATGTCTATAATTATAATTATGGCCAGGAGCTTTTGCTTCAATGAAAGACGACAATGGCTTAAATATGTGTATCGTAGACATAGGAGACAAATCGCATCATCAAATGATTGTTTCGTCCGTTGTATATTAGCTTTTTTAAAATTACGAATTTATACCTTCTGCGAAGATCAAACATTTCGGAAATATCACACAAAATTAAACGAGCGGCTAAATATGAATGTCTCATTGATATTTGTATATGAAACTGTCAGAAAATCTGAAAATGATGAAATATATTTCTGACTGACGCTGAAGACGTCCATCAGTGCAGCGGACGTGTTAAATAGGAAAATGACGGCCGAGAAAATAAACCGATTATTTTTACATCGATTTTTTTGGTATTTTATTTGAATTTTGTTAACAAATCGATGTGGTTGAGAGTCGCCTGATTTTGTATTTGAGAGCTATTTTTTCATTCATAAATTCGCTTTTTTTTTGCTCAGACTTAAAAGATGTGCGAATCTCGACATGTCCGATTTGATCTCATATCAAAGTTTCAGTCTTTCGTGCGTAAGAATAGAAGCAAATCCCGTGAACGGTATTTGCTATTTTCGTACTGATGCGTTTTCTATGCACTCGGCTTTCGCTCAACGATCTTCTGCCATTAGTATTGAAATAGCATTACGCGAATAAATTTATGTTTGCTTCCTTGATTGGATCTAAAAACGCATCGTAAACATCACAAGTTTATGCCCGATGCAAAGTGATGAAACATCTTCGATTGCCGTCCATTTTAATGGGTCATATTGATGCATCGATGAGTCATTGCATCTTGATGCAATGTGCATTCAAGACGATTTTCATGGATTTTCATCGACGACTCGAGCGTCGTTAATGGCGATACCAAGGACCGCTCGAGAAGTAAATGGCAATAATTCCTCGAGTTTCCTTTATTTGGTACATCGGTCACCTCCTCGGAATATAAATAATTTGGTGAACCAGGTCACCAGACTTGGCGAGCCGTGAAGATGTCAGACGGTTAATTTAAAACAGGCCATTGATATAATTTGAATTGTTTGTGTAATAAAATGTAAATGTAATACGCATAGATTGTATAAATATGCTAACGGAGAACATATATATGAGTCGTTTCATGTCAGGACGTATGAGAAGAAATGAAAATTCAAGCGGCAGTGGTTTTTTTCTTTAATAAATCCCGACAAATATTAACTTCAAACGTAGCGTTTTGCGATAATCTTAGAACTTGTGTTGCGAATCTAGCGACGACGTCATGGTCTGAGAAGTTCTATATACACAAGTATTTTGATTATGTAATGGATATATTTATTTTTTCTGTACGCATTCAATACATCTACTATCCAAATATCGACCAATAAATCATCAATAGAGAATATTTTTAAACAATCTCTTAACATGCAATTGTTACCATATCAATCTCGATGAGCATACTCAAATAATGGCGATTCGATCGCCATGGATCATAAAAATGCACGCCAAAAAATAAAAGCTCTTATCGTCTCAGCCTAACGATGTACATATATCTAATACTTAAGCGTTTATTACGACATTTATGTTATTTTTTTTCAATAGGTGTATGCAATATTTTTTGCAATAAAACTATCTAGAGACCAGATATATTTTTTGCAAATGTACAAAATTACGATTATTGTATCTATCCAAATATATTTGATGCTATTACATATTTCAAAATAATAACAGATTCACACAAATTCATAAATAATTTAGCAATGATTATTTTGTATTACGAACTCAGACATATATTAGGAAAACCCGAATATATTCGCGTATTTGGACACCTTTTGAGAACTATTAAAGTTCACAATGAAGTGCTAAAATCGGACAATAAAAGCTGGAATAAAAGGATGAATTTCAAATAAGACAACCTTAGAATTTTGATAGAGATGCACTAAAATCCTTGATCGAGTCAGATCCGCGATAAGCAATCGATATTTAAAACTCATCGGCAAAACAAATAGGATGGGTGTTATGGGTGCTATGGGGTAGGATGATTGTTATGGGGTAGGATGGGTGTTATGGGGTAGGATGGGTATTATGGGGTAGGATGGATATTGCACGCTTTTACCGAATCCCCAATTCCAACGCATTTTCTGTGAATGGATATTGAAGAGGCCCATATTTCAGCAATGGGCTGTTAGTAATGATAGTAATTCAACAGAGAGATGATAATGCAAAATTGACACTGAATAAAATACGGGGATTAAACTGGAAAGTGCATCTTCTTTAATTAACGGACATCATCCCGACGGATTTTCATCTTTTCAGGTCCATGGAATAGCACTTGAAAAAAAAACAATTCAAAAATGCAGCTGAAATCGTCGAAAAAAGGAGTCGAAGGACTACCAAAGTGATGGACAGATGTGCTGAATATTGAAAAAAAAACTTTATAATGTCGTATATAAAATATATATACACTTAAACCTTTTTTATGCGGTTCCGCGGAAAATCGCACAAAAAGAAAAGAAAACATAGAAAAAATGAAGATGCGTTCCTTGAATTTTAAAAACCGCATAACTTTGAAACAACTATATAAAATATATGGGGTTGAAAAAAGTAGTTTCGAGAAAAACGCGTTAAAAAATTTCATTATGGTCAGTTTGACTGGTCAAGTTGTCGCATCACTAAAATAGCTATAGTTCCGTAAGTAGTTGGAATTTTGGAAATTCCTCTGGAGAATGTATTTTTAAAAGTAAAAACATTGGAAAAATGCAAAGTAACGAAATCAATTTTTTCAAAAATTTAAACCACAATAAAGTGCATGGTCGTAATTCAGTGATAGCAGATGCAATATGATTTACACAGTCCCAAATTATAGTTTTTTTTTCCAAATATCGATTAGTGTTTATGATTTATTTTCTTTTTTATCCAAAATATCTCTATACGTACTCTTTATGAAATTAAAAAAAGAAAACATCGCTTTAATAAAATCGCATAACTTCTAAATCGCACAAAAAGAGATTTGGGTGTATATACATTTGAACTTTTATACTAAATACGCGAATATTTTCGAATCCCCCTAATCTTTTTTTGTATTACATATCCATTTTATTGATTGCGTAAGGATTGTTTCGCCATAACAGCTTAATTTATTATAATTCCAATGTGCAATAAATGCAAATCGACAAAATAATTAGGCTATGATGTCAATCGCCGGCGATATCAAAAATATTTTCATAATTAATGTTTCGTATCAAATATTGCCAATTTCGTTAATGCTATAAAGTCACTAACAACATATTCCCTGGAATAGCGAATGGACATGAAAATATAAGGATGTGTTCAGATCATGATCTTGATCCATTTGCAGCGACGAGTGGTCATTAGAAATAAAGACCTGCTCTGGTCATATTTCGGGTCGCATTAATTACCATATCGGATTTATTATATAGAAATATAATTTTAATTCAAAAATGCTTTAAATTGACAACATTTAATCATGGAAGACGCGTTAAAACGCCTTTTAAATAATGATACAATACAGTATAAATGTATCTCATGAGGATCGTTTAGCAATACTAATTATTTTTTCCAGACGTTTTAATCATCCTCGTAGCCATAAGATTTATTTGTGGACAGCTAGTTTGATGAGATTGTGTATTAGTGGAGTATGTGCGCATTGCCGATACCCTCATTAATATCTCGTTTGCAACTCTGTGTCCAGCTATGGAGACAACATTTCTTACTATAATAAGAGTCATTATGGGATGCTGGAAATTATATTTAATTTAAGCTAATCTATCGCGATTCGTTTTTTCTGCCATCGGTCGCTGTAATCCATAACTTAATTAAAATAAAGGTTACTAGGCGATGTGATTTGTATGCGAAATTACAATAATTTATGTGGTCGTTAACTCCCGGCAACACCCGCGTGGCTTTCCAATTTTCCAATTTGTCATTCAAAATACACATCTTTAGCAATGGCGGCGACGAAAAGAATATAAGCAAATTAATTTTTACGATCTTTATGCATATAAGGACATTACTCACTGTAGGTATCTTCTGGGCAGGTTTTGCAGCATCGCCCCTTGTTTAACACTGGTTCATCGCATGATAGCTTAGGGCACTCGTTTTTAATGTTCCTGCAATGCACTTTGGCGACCATTCGACGCTTCTTTTGCACCTGTGAAAAGATAGGATGATCATTAACGGGATTATTGCTTACTATCAACACTTTATGCATACAGTAGTTGAAGTAATAGCATTCAATTATTTAGCTTAATATCACATCGTCTATGATTACGCAATAATAACCTACTATTTGCAATTCAACCCTGAATACATCTCAAGATTCTAAGCCTCTGATTGCAAAAAGCTAATCATTTGTAGCCTTGACGAATTTTCCCCGATTTAAATATGCAAATGAATCCAAGAAAACTCTTCAAATAAGATCATCCATATGTTGATCTGTTTTATAGACACATATCAATTGATATTCATATATACAAACACAATTTTATCGTTATTTTCCGTTTATAAATGCTTAAAAAACATCACTTGTGGAATTCCAAAGGACATAAATCATGTTTTTTCAACGATAAGAAGAGCCTGGACGATCAATTCGTTAGAAGCTAAAGTAAAAGCTGTCGTTCACAAAGCAGTCGTGAATTCAGGTACTTATTTAGACAAAAAGCTGTCTTGTCGTCTATGAAAGACTACACCGAGGTATGACCACCTCGTAAGGAGCATAGCCACTAATGAGTTCCTCAAGCAACTAAAAGACAAGTTGAAATTGCGCATATACATACTAAATTTGCATGCATACCTTGCCATCGATCTAAGATGTTAGAACATCAAAATAACATCAATCTTTGTTCTTCTCATGGACAACCTATATTTGAACCCGATGCTTAAAATTTGGGTCGTTTTTAACACTAGCTTTACCGCAGTCATCAAGTTCAAAAGATAACAACATCGATTTGTGTTTAAACGAAGATGGAATTGAGATTCTAGACTCTGACAATGAAGAGATTTATCCTAATATCAGAAACATTAAGGAAATTTATATGTGAATGAATGATTCATTCTATCAAAAGCTCAATGTCAATTTTCATAATATTTGCCAAGTAAATTTGGCATTATATTTTAGCTAAAAGTCGATGTTAAAATGAAATATTTTTAAAGTATATGCAAAATAATTCAGGGGCGGATGTTTAGACTAGGGGATGATTATGCATTTGGAAGGCTTCATTCTTATATTATAGTTCTTCTCTTGGACTGACCCGTTAGTTATTGATTTAATCAATTTTATTGTTTTTTTTAGACATTAGGATTTTTTTCTTAAATTGATAAACGTATTATTAAACAATGTTTAGATACTATGTCAAATTTTACCAACATATTGAAAAGCTCGTTGAGATACTTTACTTTAAAGATTATGCGAATTCTGTGCTTTTAGTGTAAAAACTTTAAATTTAAGGGTTGATCTTGAATGAAAAATATTGGAAAAATTACGTCAGCTAAAATATTAAAATTCAAGCAAAATAACATAGAACAAACCCTTATCGTTGTCTTAAATTATTTAAAACATATTTTTTGCTGTTATAAACCTAACTTCTAAAAGCATTGTTCAAGATAATAAATACGAATTTTTATCACAGCATAATATAATACCGATTAGCAACTATTAATGATAAATCAATCAATCATTTTAATCTAGTCGCTTCTAGGAAAAATTGTGATGTTAATCTTTAGTATCGCTTGAAAATCAAAATGGCGCTTCTCGGAAAATCTCCATTTAGCTTCATACGTATGCGATAAATGGTTTTGCTCTTAAAAGCCTTCAAATAAGTCAAAAAGGTGTGCTATAACAACATATGTATATGAAAATTTTCAACGAAGCAGAGGATGTAGCTCTGATACAATTCAATACATTGTAATAATGTAGTCCTGACAAGTCGTTTAGCAATTATAATGTATTTACAAATTTAAATAAAGACCGTCAGTGCAAAATCATAAGATGATGATGGATGAGTCACCCGCAGCAAGAATAGGTGATCGTATAATATTATGGAATATGTACACAACTTTCTGAAGTACACGGAGAAAATTGCTATGATGGGACCGAATTCATAGCACTAATTGCAAGAAGCAGATTGCAGTTGTTTGATGATGATACATGCCTTCTAAAGACTCTTGCATTGCAACAAATTAAAGAACGCATTGAGATTAATTAACAATAAAATAGCGACATGCATTATGCGCTACAATGACCTCATCGCTGAAGATATTCAAAGCGGAGAGTTCATATGAAAGCAGACGTCCAGCGTTTTGCGGATATCAAGGCGCGACTTTCATGAATTTCGATGCATAGAAAGCTCGGCAGTGTGTTTGCGGATATTTTTTGAATAATTTTATAACGCTTTTCGAAAGTCAATTTACAGAAATATTCGCTTAACGTCCATTTGGAGCTCTTAGATGTCTGGCGCCAACATGAGGTCTACTCACTTCGTGACATTTCTGCCTTATAAAGACTGCACTTTCTAATCCACGACAGGTCTCAATTTTTCCATTACGGACCAGTCTTAGACAACGATGAACGGTCAAATTCCATAAGTTACCATTTCGCTTGAAAGATTTCCAACAACGGACGATACAATCTGAAGACCGCAAACGAATCGCAAAAAGCACGCATTTCTTCGATTCTTGCGGTACAGAAGCTGCACCACTTTAACCATTAACCCATAAAATCTAAGGCGATTGAGCATTTTATATCAATTATGACTCTCTTAACAATAATATAATAGCTCTGTTGGCATTGACGTAAACGGATATTAATTGTCAATTATTGGAACAATCAGCTTGATTGTTCCATTTTTATAATTTTGTATCATGAAATCAATCATCCATATTGCAGAAACATTATCCATTTAAAATGTTATTTTATGGCAATTTCACAGCGTTATAAATTTGACCCTAAAACACCATCGATTGAATATATACTTAATTGCTCGAATTCATATTAACACATTCCGAGTCGCTATGTATCGCATAAAGTGTCGCATATGGAATACGCGCAAAAGAATTTGCTATAATAGATGCCAATCAAAAATATTGATTAATCGAATAATAGGAATCATTAAATAGATGCTATGGGGTCAGCAATAAAAAATCAGAGTTAAAACACAGGAAAAATTAAACACTCATACGTGTCATAAAGATTGAAAAGCATAAGGCGCACTTTTCAAAATTATTGAATTTCATAGCGATTTTTTTTTATAATTTCAGTAGCATATGATGATACAATATGTATATCATCTTTCCACAAAACCAAAAAAAAAACCATAGCGTTTATATACTATTTTTGTGCGTCAAAAGCTCAAAGTAAAAAGCACGCATTTTCGCGCGAACGGACCTACAAATAATCGCGCGAAACACGCGTTTGTAAGTGTGATGAACGGAATGAGTTAATGCAACAAATCCAGAATGTTTTATCTAATATGTAAAAATTCGACTCCATATTTTTCAATTATTCATCATCATACATTCGTGCATCGATGGCAAAGTCGTGCCGTAAAGGTTAAACACGTTAAAAATATGTACACTAAACATTTAACCGTCATAAAATTTAGATACAATTGACACCTTAAATGGATATGACGTATATATCCGTCAAGACCAAAGTCCATGCAATGTGGGTATGACGGATATATCCGCATTGTGAAAATTAAGCAAACCTCAATGGAAAATTACGAATATGTCCGATTGCAGTGTTGTGTGCGTTAAATGTAAGAATGATACATCTCGAAAACTGACTTGTTCGAATTTGATGATATACTATTTTCGTATATGACGTACATATTCGCTAGCGGCGAAAAGATCGTGTCACTACGGATGATACTTTTAACAGTGAAACGTAACGTTGAAGGGGTTAACTAAAATCGCTATTTTCGGATAAGCTATTAAGCGTTTTTAACAAAGATAAGATGACTTTCGTTCGTGTTGTCTTGAGAGCAGGCGTTTGTTTTGGTAATTAAAATACTTGCATCAATCTTATCGTTGAGCAATTTTGTTATTCCCCCTTGAATGTTCTGGGGTGAAGTCATTAGCCGAGTATCACTACTCCTTTGCAAAATCTACTCTTTAAGAGGTAAACTGGTAGGCTTGCACTGTAACCCTGTCCTTTTTTTTCGCAACACATTAATAGACAAAAATAGCAGAACAACAGAAAATAGATGCCATGCAAGTTGAAGTGGATTTAAATTAGAGCGTAGCATGTCTGCTCTCAGATTCGAAAGAGTTAAGCGAACTGGAACCGTTCTGAAAAATAATGAACCACGTATTTATTATATTGCATTTCAATATTCCCATTATTACAGTATAGTTGTAATAAGTCACACTCGACATAAATCCTATCAGAACATCGGAAAAATCGGATACATTGGAATAAAATCGATGTCTCAACACATGCGACATAATATATGAACATATTTTCAAATATCAAAAAATTATAAAGTTCCAATATGTAAGTATCTCTTAAACGTGATGATGTTTGACTTTAAAATTATCTCCGGCATTATATCACATACAGCAAATCGTTTTGACTTACACGCTTCATATGTGTCGTACGCGACGCGTTTGACATTCTTAGTTTCTTAAATAAAAATATAAGCACTTATGACACATTCCATTGATGAATCTAAATTTACATGCTGAATTTTTGCGCGCGTGCATTTTCTTAATAATCGGTATTTCCGTAGACTCGTTCCAGGAATCGAGGCTCAGTTCCAGTAAAATGGGCCTCCAGATGTCGAGAAGAATATCTCGTCATGAGCAAACAGGTATTTAAAGAGCAGTAGAGTTAAGGGCACGTAAGCCGATATTGAATGCACCCACAAATCTGGATACAGAAGATCGGAAGCTGAGGAGCATCAAAGAGCATGTGAGTCGGCGGCTGTGCATTTGTCGCGTGCCCATATATGCAACTGCACAGATCGAACATATAAGGACAAGGCCCTGGGGCACGCGTAGAAAGTTGGACCCAACCAGCTTGTCACCGGACAACTGTCTGCCACCACCACCTTTTCGATGCAATAACCTGCACTTTGCCTTACAATACTCTTATTTGTTTCACAGCAAAAGGCTACTACTAAAATATTGTCCGGAAACCCTGCCCTTGGAAGCCAGAAGACGTTAAAGTCTGCAGAAGACTTGGATTGTGGCACCCTAATAAGCACACGATAAAAAACTCCAAAATTGAATTATCTATCTAACTTTAATAGCAAATAGAGATAAAAATCCAATAAATTTAATAAATAAGAACATTGATGTTATTAGACTTAACCACTTTGTTATTTATCCCGCTAACCAGAATAACATGATGTGAAATGCTTTCCAACGAAGACTTTCTACGGTTGCATAATGCTCGCATTTATTCTCAAGAATCTTCGAAATTCATGCTTTTTCTTAAGAAATTCAATTGGAAATTTCCAATTAAATTCAATATAATTAGTCTCATTTCACTTCTTATGCGTAGAAATACATATTTAACTGACTTTTTCTTTTTGTTAGGATGTCAAAATATTAAACGGATGTAAGCAATCCCCATGGAAAATTTTCTGTGGAAATAATCTTTAATATATTGTTTTACCACAACACATTTGTACATAGTTTTTCATAGCGAATATATGTGTTTTAAAATGTTGTCGCCACCCACATCCTCCTAATTCGATTTCCCCATTTAATCGCACGACTACCTACAGGTTCATTGTTAAATTGGAATAGGATTATAGGAATTTTAGGCAGGATCTATAAGTGAAACTATTAGTTTTAAATATTTTAATTATTGTTTCAAATACTTAAATAATCGCTTCAGGATTTAATTTTTCAAACCCTGGCAAACAGCTTAAGCCTAGTTTGTAGGACCGTAACAAGGGGGTGGAAAAGCAGGTGCCCGCTACGGGCATATCTGGGCTTGGGGGGCAAAACGCAGAATACCGACCCAAAAACAACAATATTTTCGACTTATTGTAAAATTTAAACAAGCCATCCGATCAGTCGTCTTCGGACAACTTCGTTTTGTAATGAGAGCTCGCTCTGTAGACATGTTCAGGTATGGCGTCCAATCGCGAGGCGTTCATTCGTAACGTCAGCGGTCTGAAAAGCGGACCAGATGGACACACAGACCTTGTGACCACTCCGTCTTCAATTAGGATTTTTTGCTGTATTTCGATGATAATTACGTATCGGAGGCCTTCTTTGATCTGTATGAGTCCACCCATAAAAAAATATATTTATGAATCTTACTGATTTATGCTGCTATTTTAGCTAGTATTTTAGTTACAAAATCCAGCTAGTTTTTCCCTCTTCTTCTTGAGAATCTTGAAACTTAAAGTTATATATTTTTGGTCGGAGACTTTTGGGACTATCTTTGTATAATATTTTAAAATGTACAAAATAATTAATATATTACATTTATAATTGTATGAAATCTTGGAGATTTCTAATCTATCTCTAATCTCTTAATTTCTTCTGTTTTATATACACTTAGGTCTGTTTTTATGCGAATTTGAAGTTATGCGGTTTTAAAAAATAATATAACCTATCCCTCATTTTTCTATATAAGACAAAGCCTTTTTTATGCGAATTCGCATTTAAAAAAATCTAAAATTAACACTTGTGCAAGTTACAACCGTTATAATGTAAGTGTGTATAGGGCGATGGGCGAACGGAATTGTTTTTAAATCTGGCAACTCTTCTCAAAAGCTTAAGAATTGCATTTGTATGATTATCGAGTAAAATAAACTTTAGTAAAGCAATTCTAAGATAAATATGTGTTTTTATTTATATTATTTTTTAACAATTTTTTAATGCGATTTTTGGTATATTCTATCACATTGATTTGAAGTTATGCGGTTTTTAAAAATAATGGAAACTATCTCTCAGTTTTCTATGTAGTTTAAGTTTTTTTTTATGCGATTACCCGTGGAACGTATCTATCACACTTAGTCGCGTAGATTTTTCCATTTTAATTTCGCAAATCAATCCTTAAAAAATGAACGTTGCAAGATAGAATTTCAACGTAGCAATATTGATCAGTTCAAGCGATTCTGCACTAAAAACGATCAAAGAATGCGACAAACCACAGATAGGATGCCAAAGAAAATAATTCGATGTATCCGAGTCGGAAAAAATTATCACTGCCTTCTTCTGTCGGAGTGGCCAAGTTGCTATTTTTATTACGGCCGATTTAAAAAAAAATCCAGAATTGCGAAGAATCCTGGTTCACCACGAAGACGCGGTGCCTCCCAGACGTCGGAACCTTTTATATGGATCCGCTGTTCGACTTGTAAGATATCCATTTTATAGTTCGGACGTGGTATTGTGTCTTTTTATGTGATATAATAAAAGCCAGGATACATAAAAGGACATTTTTGAGTGCGAATGCAGCGGTCGTGGAACTGCGTGGAACGCTTTAAGGACCGAAACTCGATGTCGTTATTTAAATGAGCCATAAAATCATGCAAGGCTTATTGGTTGCGTTTTCTCAAATTGATCAACGTCGTATTTAGCCACGGCGATAATGACAAGCATCGAGTTCTTGGATCTGAGGCCGATTCTTTCGGATGCATAATCTTCGCGATTTGGGCTGTATTGTATGGGCTTTTATGGGAGATAAATCCGTTTTTATGTACGAATGTCGAACTCGATCGAAAAGATTCGAAGGCAATATATTCGATTTGCGGTAATATAATCATATGGCGTTGGGTAATATTAATAGGATTATAATAGTGTAGATTAAATCTGCAATTAAAGGATATCCACGATCAATATTTGTACGTATCACATCGCATGCATTGCATGAAAAGGTTTAGCGCCCACAGCAGAGCCGATCATGTTTCATGCCAACATTACAAGAGCCGACATAAAGCCAGAAATACAATATATACCTGCGACTATAGAGTATGATTATTGAGAATGATCAGTGAGTCATCGATCTGGAGAAAGATGATATGTGCAGATTAACAAAGTTGTTTCTTCGCGCATAAAAAATAGCATGGTTCAGATTAAGTCACAGTATCCGCTCTCAAGGATCCGGTTCGCCAGAGGTGTTAAAGAAATGTTGCCTTAGTAGAGTTGACATCACCGTCGTCGTTGTTATGATTTTTTCGTAACTTTAGCCCGCCATTGCGAAACTTCGGTAAACTCGTATTGCAAAATAGTCGATCGGGCCCCGTTTAATTTCCTGTTTTTTTGCTTAAGTTTTGACATGCTTGGATTATCGATCGCTTTTGATGATGGCTTATTGAATGAAATCATTGAATCAAATCAGCGTATGTGCGACGGTTATCAAAAAAATCTCACAATCTATGATTGACTGGGAACTGATTGTCATTGTCCTTCTGCTTCGTTGCGCTCGGAAAAACAACCAGATAAGGAATGATTTGCGATGACCATAAAAATATTATTTATTTTTGTAACCCTGTTAGTGCCGGACAGCGATATATCGTCGTTGGCAACACTTGAGCAAAGTCGCAACGACGATATATCGTTCCGGACGCAATGACACCATAACATTCAAATTGCGAGCGAAGTCTGACTCAAAATAATTTTATATTATACACTCAAAACTTTTTTTGTGCGACTTTTTATTGTGCGATTTCGAAGTTATGCGGTTTTTTTAAAGCATTTTTTTATATCATAGAGTACGTATCGAGATATTTTGGATAAAATAGGAAATAAAACATCAACACTAAGCGAAATTTGGAAAAAAAAATGGACTATATTTAAATCGAAAAAAAACGTTTTTTTTGTATTTTTTCAATGTATCGACTTTTAAAAATACTTTCTACAAAGGTATTTCTAAAATTCCTATTTCTTACGGAGTTAGAGCTATTTTAGTGACGCGGCAACTTGGCCGATCCTACCATAATGAAATCTTTTAACGCGTTTTTCTCAAAACTATTTTTTTCAACACGGTTGACATATCTCAAGTTACTTCAAACGGACAAAACATTATTTTTTAACTATTTAAAAAAATTAAAACTGACAAAATACGGTCAAAAAATGACTAGACTGATTTTTTTTTGTGAGTTGTGAGTTAGGGACTATAGTGACATCTTTACTAATTATGAATAATATTATTGGGAAGAGAAAATCTATACAGAACAATGATGACTTTAACACTATTTCTTTCGAAAAAGAGAGCGATTTTGAGTCATATCGAACACAACACTTTTTTTATGCGATTTTGGATATATTTTATGTAACTGTTTCAAAGTTATGCGATTTTTAAAATCCATGGTACGCATCTTCACTTTTACTATGTAAGTCATAGCTTTTTTTGTGCGTTTTTCCGCGAAACGCATCATCGCCAATATAAAAGTAACCTAACAATACATCAGCCTACTAAGAACATACAATATGTGGGTGGAAGATATGAAAAATACTTATTTTAATTAATATTTCTGTGATCACTATCAAATAAAGAAAAATCTCTTCAAACATTATTTTAACCCATATGAAGCTTATATTTAACACTCTCGTCGCCCAGCCTGAATCAGTATTGTTTCTCAGTAAACAGAAGGAATAGCGATGCACGGAATAAACACGGACGACATGTGGCACATCTTCTCTCAGGCGTTATTTTATCTTAGATCGATAAGCTTGACTCTGTCATTTGTCAAATTAAAAACAAACAAAAGGTGAAGATAAGCAAGTGCGAACAGACAAGGGAAATTTAGACAGTTGTCATCTGGAAGACATTATAGAAAAACGTTCGTAAATTTAACATTTGCAAGTCGTTATAGAAATACGTAACAATGAGACGCTGTATTCGGACTTCGAAGACTCGCATATCTGATGGACGCAGCGATGAATGAGTTGAATAAATAAGCACTGTTGATAGCATGAAAAATTCGGTAATTTCTTCAAGTAAACATAAACAATACACTTGAAATCGATTCATTATCGTCTGTCTCTTTCCGAGCTCAACGTACAAGAGTGCTCTTCCTGAATCACTGTAATTCGCTCGCAAATACGCGATCATCCTATCATACAGTTTAATATTGTTCTATGAATTTATTAAAAATGTTATATTTATTTAACATAACGTACGTTAATCGATTCGACTAACAATACAAGATTGATTGGACTTTTGAAGTTAAAATGAATTATTTTCTGTATGAATTTTAAAAATGTATATTTTACTGACAGGCTTACCAATTTTTTTCCAAGTGAACAAATACAAAATGGATAAGATTTAATGAACACAAACTTAAATCAAATAATGGATGATCCAAATAACTTGTTTTTTACAAAGATAAACGCAACTTTCAACACACTAGCTCTGGTAGCCTGCAGGGTCATAAATTCAAGATCATTTTTTTCAGAGAGAATTTATGTAAATATTTCGTACGTCAAATCAAGACTATATTTGAACTTATTGGAATAATTTAAGCTAAAATATTTCTTGGCTAGTGTGTAGTGTGTTCGTCGATGGACGAAGTTGATCTGCGATATGGATTACGTTTTACGGGATGCGAACAAGCAACCTCTTACGTAGTACACGGTAGCGGTGACTCATCGCCGCCATAAAGTAAAGCTTCACAAACTGCCAATATTAATATCTATTATTAATAAATATAGCAAAGATGAAATAGTTGAATATTTTACCTGTTCGCATTCGCATTTAATGCAGTACATGACGCCGAAGGGTGGTCCAAGATCGGCAAACCACGTACTCCCCAACTCATGAGGTATCCCTCCAAAATTGCATTCTGCAAAAAAATAAAATACGTTTGTATTAAATACCAATCGTGTCCGCGTGCAAAAATGTTAAATGCAACGACTTGATTAAAAATGGGAAGTAATAAAACTATTTCCAAGATTTTCAGCCCAATGTCATAAATATCCCCAAGCAAGCCGCCGCTGACCTATTTTATAGAAAATTTAGAACAAGTTGATAATATATTTGCAACAAACGATGCTATGAGTCGTTTTAATGTGCTTGTTTTGATTCTAATGTCCGACTGGATTACGATAGAATTATGACATTGTCTATGTGTCTCAAAGCTTAGTGATGGTCCATCAGCGTTAATCTGACCCTGTTAATTCAATTCGTTCTGCTGATAAATTGTTATTTTCCCGGCCACATCACAACAATTTTCTTTATTTTGTCAGATCCGAATGATAAATCTTCGATGATGTATCTTTTTGGACGCCAATTAGCTATGTGTTTTGGCTGAAAGTTGACAATGTCTGACTAGCGATGCCTCCTGGTCGGAATCCTTTTGACTACTTTTTATGGACACACCTAAAGAGCAAGAATGTCGATACTGTCGAAAGTGTTGCATATTTATATCTGAAAGTACGCGAAGGTATCGAAGGACTTGCTGCAAAATTAGCTTTTTTTCCCAAATGTGTCTCCATAATGAATCACAATATATAAAACAGATAAATTATATCACTGGGAATTTATGGCGCTTCGTTTATATTATATAAGTGAGTGAGTGACCTCAATGGACGTATTACTAAGAGCGCGCTTTGTAATTTAACGCAATGTCTTTTACGCTTATTCGAGGATTTAAATTCGAATTGTGGCTAAAAATCACTATGTTAACAAATTTGCATTCATATTTTTGTTCGTTATATTAACACATTCCCGGCGGCTTACGCATATGTGCGTTCTTCGATGCGTAAGTCGGTAGACGCGGGAAACGTACTGGTGCGTCTTTATCCTAGATAAATACACTAGGGTAAAGACCCTATCCGCATAAAGATGCGGATCTTTTTTGTGCGATTTTGAAGTTATGCGATTTTCAAATATAATAGAACCTATCCCTCATTTTTGTATGTAGTTCAAGTCTTTTTTTATGCGAATGCGCATAAAAAAGACTTGCTTCTTGCTCTTGTCCTTAAGACTTCTTTCTATTTTTCTAGAAACTATCCTAGTTAAAAAGTCTTTTGTAATATTGCATTTTTTGCAAAACATGTGAAAGACAATGGGAAATTACCACATGATAATAAAGCAATTGTTCGATTCAATACTAATTGGCCCGATATGTATTTGGAGTATTGGAATTTCTTACTTGTTAGCTATTTCGCGAACAGTTTATCGCGGGGTTTCTACAACCATGGCTATGATAAAATCTGTGCTCATTTGCGAAAGAAACTTATGGGACACCCTAATATATTGCAAATATTAAATAGGTAGGGGTTGGTGTAACGCCTAATTGAGTATCAATCAATTATGCTAATGAACAAATTATATTGAAATTCAAGACTTGGATCGTCTGCGATCAGATCGTTATGAATGTGGCCCCCACGTGTTGCACCCACTTCGACCGCCTCCAGCTTCGAATCTTTCAGCAAGTTCATAATGATCGTGCATAAATCAAGTTTGGGCGGTTACAACTTTATTATAGTGCTCTTTGTTCCTGAAATCCGCATAATCGATGCACAGAAAGCACAATAGATCATGATTTTATGGCCTGTAAAAATATGATCGAACACCGCAAATCCATTATGGATCGCTACTGAAAGACGAGAAATAGGAACAGACTCCGTGGACTAGATCACATCGGCGAAGCTCTACCGTTTCGTACGAATTTGTAATCTCCTCGATAGAAATCAATCTTCGAACCGGGTCAGAGCTTTCCTCGTAAGCTCGACGATTTCTACGCTCATTGTTCAATCGTAATCGTTCAGGAAGCGATTTCGATCTGATCTTTCACTGCGTGATCCCCAGACACAAATGGCAAAAACAATGGAGATAATAAAAGCAACCGATATGAACAACACGAGCTGCAGAGCCAAGCTAGTCGTCAGAGTCACTCCGACGATATGTATCTTTATTGGTTCCATAAATTAATCATGCAGATAAAATCTGACCGGATTTCGTAGTTCAACTTTAATGCAATTCTCAGTGTTGTGTTGCGTTGATTGGATTTTTCACCGTTTGGTCACGATTCTCGATCGGCCAGTATCGGTAACTAGACATTAATTTAATAAATTGGGCATTTCATATCGCGTTATCCCATTATGCTAATCCATATGCATGGTAATTTTGCTGGAAACTCCACATTGCAACAAAAATCCATGAAAAATCCCTTATACCGTGCCTCATTAAATACAGCAAACTTATAACACATTCCCGTCGGGTTACGCATAGCATTATCGTTCGCATGACTCGGGGCGAATTTGTGAAAATCACATAGCTAAGTACAGGACGATATTACACAAAAGCCGCACGTATGCGTAACCCGACGGGAATGTGTTAAGTATGCTGGTGATCATTTAAGTACATTATTTGATTGGAAACCTTTTACAGTCGTTAACTATTTTGCATACCAACGAACAGGTGTTGGCTACAACCGATCCTTCCGTTAGTTCAGCAATTAGTGATGATATTCATGGCATGCGAGAACTAGGAACTGATCACACATCTAGAAATTAACCAAAGATCATAACGATTTATCATTAGGAACAACAGTGAATCCAATTTACAAGAAATGCGACTAATTTATCCCCTGAGTCGCCAAGAAGTTGCATTATGTAAAATCAATGCGACTTACATGCACAGAGTCCATCAGACGAGTTCATCGCATACAGCAAAATTGAGTTCATGTAAGCCTTGCAAAACTATAAAAGAGCAAAATATTGTGTGTAAGGACGTATTCTTAATCTAGCATTTTGTCAACAAAAGGAAGCTAGTCAATATCTTGAATCAGCAAGTGCCAATTAGTACCAAAGGTATCAGAATCTGTACTACTAGAGCAACAATGATTTTTCTGGCGATTTATAACCATTTATTAAATTTGGTTATAATAATTATAAAATAGAAATAGTAGTAATCTGAATGTTTACCATCAAATCATCTCGTATGCGAGCACGCGATAATGATATCGATTTTCTGGTGTGCAAAATGATTATGATTTTAATAGGTCAATCGATAAAAGGCAAATACTATGCTAATCATTTAGATCAACTGAATCAAGAAAATCGTGATAAATGATCAGATTTAGCAAGGAAAACCTGTTTTTAGGTCGATTTGAAGTACAATTTACTGTTTAATGGCTTGAGGTTGCAAATCTTATGATGTTAAATATTTTTCTTCGATATGATAGACCGAAAGTTGTGCACTTTTACTATAATTTACTACAAATAAAAATGAAATTCACACGTTTTTGGATCTGTTAAATTGCGCAGAAGACGTCCTGATTTTTTCGAATGCAAAAAACGCTTCGATTTATTCATTTAATTAATACATAAATCATTCAAATCACTTCCTGAAGACGAAAAAAAAACAACCATAAAGCCTTGAAAACATGATTTCTACCAGATCATATCATAAATTTATTTACGTGTATATTTGATACGAAATAGTCTAATTGTATGTGCCCAAATTTAATTACGCGCTATTCAATTAATTGAATTCAAAGTCAGACAACACTGCATAAATTCAGTTGTGAAAAATTGCTATGATGCATATTTCAGTCACGGTCTGGGAAGCAAAACCAATACCACGAGCAATAGTAGCATCAAATCATCCTTTTGATTTAAAGCCGACAAATGACCATTGTGCTATGGCTGAGGATCACGCAGAAGAGCATTGATCATTTCGACGAAATGTCCTGATATTGAATCCGACTTGAGGCTTATGTAAGTGGATCAAAATATTTATTCATATATTTTTTTGTTAAAAATCGGCCGAATTTTGTCCGGAAAAGCGATCGAATCCGTTAGATAAAAAAAAATTTTGGTCGACACAAAATGATCTCCGCCTTGCATGGATGCCATGTCTCATGATCGTCACCTGTATCAAATGGTACGAAGCGTCCCTACGCTTAATGACCTCTGGTGTGATTTCCGCGGCCGAATAAGGGACAGTCGCAGCGGCGACGGCAACGAAATGGCGGCTCGATAAATCTGTCAGGACACCGAAATGTTTTAAGGACTGTTTCTAATTGAGAAAATATACTTCATTTACTCGAGGAAAAACATGTTTTCTACAGGAAGTGTTCAGTGAAAAGTCTTCGTTGCGGGGCCAACGTTGAAGCCGCAATGCGTGAGCGTATGCAGATGTCGAATTCAATGTCGAAGGTGTGACAACCACTCAACACCTTGTAACAAAAGACAACTAATGGTCGCTAAACAGTCAATAAAAAAAACACATGTATCATCATCGTTTTCAATGGCGTCAGGTCAATAATAGACAGAGGAGAGGAGGCGCCACACGTCAGTATTTTGACAAGGAAACCATATTTGTCATCTTTTCTTCGCCAAACCGGCAGACGATGCTCATCTTCAATCGTCCGCATAACTCCTCAGCGCTTCCTTATAGAGGCGACAAAAACATCCGATTTAATATGCACAAACTGAGCGCACAATTCCAATGTCTTGCAATGCTAACTAATGGGGCGTTTAGATCTCAAAAGTGCCTACTTTAAAATAGTACGACGTCAGCATGATTGAATGATTGTATATCATTCATCCATATTTAATTTGTGTATAAGTTCCCGTAGTAAATAAACACATTTATCGTGACATTGCAACATCTGTCAGATTGTTGTATAATTTAAAAACGATTTACTTGTCTTTATACTCGTAGATTTTGCCGATGGAAAATCAATAAACACTTGATGCTATTGCAGTATTTACTCATTGGAATAAGACTTGTCGGAAAAATTAGCAATGATATATGATAAGCCGCTTACTTATTCTTAGCTGGATAGTTCAATGAGATTCTCCGATGATTACCATAATTTAAATAATGAAGAAATTTATAACGTTTGTGAACGAACAACAAAGTATAGGCATAGCGATTTTGCTGTTGTATTTCGGACGTTTTTTCTATAGATGAAAGACTTTTATATGATGATTTTCCATCGCTTTTCATACATGGTTAATTTGGAATTTAATGATTTTTTTTTAGGTAGAAAATCTTTTAATGATTGGAAAAAATATCTCTCAGAATTTTCTTTTTCAAAACTGGATTTAAAACGAACCTTTATAATGAAAGTCCAGAAACTAAAATATTATACTAACACTTGATTAATAATTTACAACACTATGCACATTAATAAGGGTAGTATTCTTACATCATTTCGATGAAAGATATTATCAGTTATAATTCATTACATTATTTAATCAAAAATGATGAATACGAAAGCGATTCAAATATAACCAGGAATTATGCTGTACACATTTATTAATGATTTTTCTACATGGTTCCCTTTATTTTTTTGATGTGGCTTTTAGCAATCACTTTTATGGTATCATTATCAATTATTTTGACATGGTTTTTCATGGCGTATACATATTTTTAAAAATGTGGTCGCCATCCACACCTCCTGTAGATTTGAATCCAAGATGATTGAATTGCATGCCTAATCGCTTTTTAGTAATTTGAATCAAATATATAAAAATAATCTTGTGTTTTGGTAAGATTAAATATATGATGATCCATTGCTCGCTGTCTTTGGTCTTCATGTCTCATGCATCTTCTTGCTTGCCATTATTCTGTTATGGCACGTATACACTGCCTGCATTAATAGATCTGAGACATTCGCTCGATTTAATTTTCTGTCAAAATCAGGGTTGTTTATTTAAATGAAGACATTCTTCGGCTCGACAGACACGTACTTCGTGTATCGACGAAGTCATGGCCTTAAACGAAATCATTGTTATCACACGGTAAAACAATGAGTCTGGACCCCGCATTTTCTTTGTATGATAAATGAGAAGTCGTGCAATGTATTAATACTCGGTACAAATCTGTTCTAGTATACACACAATATTAATTCAGTACAGAATTAGCATTGTTAATAGTTAGGCTCTTGACACTGAGGCATATTAAAACAACATTCCGATGGCAGCCTTTTCTGGACCAGCATTCCCGACAGACAATCGTAGGCTTCAATTATTCAAATGTCTCTCGATACAAAGACACCAACATCGATATGGCAATTGCAGGGTTCGAGACCCGAGACCTTTAAGCTTTCGACAATGGGTCTCAATTATTGGTCTCGTGGACTGATTGCACGCCTCTGTCTCTGAACTCCGGAGTTGAAGGTTAACACCGACTCTTGGACGTCCCACGGTTAAAAATCAACAGATAATTTACCAAATCGTCTGATGACATTTTACGAGCCTTACCCGCTGATTTTTAATTTATTTAACTATGTTTTGAATTTTAAACGACTCCGCTAGAATGGATCGCTAACAGTTGTAAGCTCGCTAGCGAATCGGAACGTATTTTAAGTAGATTTGGGGGTAAGCCAATAGATATGAGAATATAACCGGATAAAATCAGTTCTTTTAACACAACAGCTCAGCATTCTTATCTAGGCACAAGAAAAAATATATACATTTCATCGAGTTTTCTCACTGGCATATTTTAAATGCTTTTGATCATTAAATTACAAAAGAAAATTCCTCTTAGCGCTGCTTAATTATAAGATGTCATAAAATATCCACTAATTCTTTTTGTTCGCTCAAATATATAGCTTTTCCGTTTATTCGACACTCCGCGAATAATTTATGGCGGAATCCATATATTCCACCATTACACCCGGATAATTTATTATATTTTATTTTTGAACATATTCAATCCCCCCAAATGAAAACACGAGAGGATAATAAAAAATGCGACGTCTAAATTTACGTCAATATGTTTCATGTTAGATGCAGTGTTGAGCGCCACTGTCAAACTTTAAAGCTCCCGCTGCGAGCTTTTTTAGAAGTCCATCAAGTTTGAAGAAATTTTTAAAGAAGACATCCCAAATATGGAACACCACACGACATGTCCAAAAAAGTTGAAAATACTTCTTGCTATATAGGGTTTCTGCATCAATTTAAGATACTTTGCTCCGTTCGACATTAAACCACATCAACTAAATACGTTTTAATTGCCAAATGCTCCCTTGAAAAAATTGATAAACATTAAAAAAAATCTATAAACGTATGATTTTCAATTGATTTTTTCGATCAATAGAAGCAACCCAAACAAAATTCGATCATAAAACCACATTTACTATGTGTAAAAATAGCAACACCACTGTCTCGTATGTAATGTCTTTTATACGAGTTCGCCGTATAAATTCCGCAAATGTTCTACATTATTTTCAATTTTATCGTCTAACATTGTGTTAAATCCAGTAATTTCAATATAACAACATTAAATCCATCAATCATTCGCGACATTTATTATTAACAACCAGCTAGAGTTCAATGTTAATATCAATGTATCAAAATACGATCTTAATCATTAAATCCATTTTTATTGTTACAATACAATAACCATTGGAAGATTCCTTGGAAGTGGTTAATTTTTAACGTTTATCAATGCTTTCTATAAATCATTCGATTCGAGTGTTTCAATTAGTATCGATGATTTAGATAAGGTAGAATTTATTAGTGAGATGCGTCTGAATTATCATTAATTTTAGATGATATTATGGCCATTGTTGCAAATCAATCACCCGAAGAAAGCCCTGTCAGAGTTAATTAAAAATATCGGTTTTCCAATATTAGATCCAAATAATTAGAACAAGTCTGATTTGAGATGATCAATCGAAAATTAAATCACACTAATCTCGTTTATGTGTTAAAAATATTTTCCAAATTAAAATGAAATAGTTTTACAAAATCTCAGATTATAATTTTTCGTTATTAAATATATCTATTTTCCAGGATTCCAGGCTTTATTTTGACGTTTACACACGTTTGTAAACATACTACGCGATAATGGAGTAATTCGCGCAAAAAATTAATTCAAAGATAAAAATATCAAAGCCAAAATCGATTGTTGCTCAAATAAAAACATATCAAATTTATTAAGACATTGTTTCGTGGTGCAAGATTCAAATCACTATGCAAAGGGTTAAAATTTGATTTATAATAAATATGATATACATACGGAATTATCTATGTGTACAATAGAGCAATGACAGATTGTAATTACTACGAAAATATTTGTTATAATAAACCCTTCCAGAAATTAATGAGTTATTCACATTTAACCTTTCTAAGAAAACAATGCTAATAAGGAAATACCTAACTTAACAAGCAGCATAAATATTCCAAGAATTTAATGATTTCGCATAAAATTGATCGATATTAATAAATTAAACAAGCTGAAAGGATGACTCCATAAACGTGACGTAAAATGTCTTCGTCCAAAACGGCTTCTTCAGCCAAATCAACACGGTCGTCTTGATAAGTTTTCCACTCCATTCCGAGGAAAATGAATATAGTGATCGATCAAGGTATTGATATAGTGGCTTAGATCTTGGACTCGTATTATAAAGATTCGAGTTCAAATCGAAATTGTGGAATTGTGTGGACGCCCATGAGTGATTGAATTTGCAAATCCTTTCCCTAGTAAGATTTCCTATGGAGATCCCCTATGTCTAATATCGGATATGGCACGTTGAAGAATCATGCTTTGATGGATGTCATAAGGACTTTAAAGAAAGAAGGTCACAAAGTCGTCCTTTGATATGCCCACCCAGATCACCCTGTCTTCAATCTTGAACGCATTGTGAGTGTATAATATAATATAAACGAGACGGATGTAACCTTTTTCCATGAACGAATATTAAAGATAAAGACCTTTAATAGGGTCTGTACCCTTTTTCGTATGCAGATTTTGATAATTTTGTATTTTTCAAGCATTGCCATGGAAATATCAGCGGCTTGGATTTTTCAGATGCTTCTCCGATGTATTTTATATTGAATGTGAATTGATTTGTTTATCTCACGTGATTTGTTTATTCGTTACTCTCAAAATAAAATATATGCAGACACAAGGCAAAATTGTAACTCAACGTCTATTTATCGCCGAACCGCACTTTTGGCGAAAATTTCTCGCAAATTCTCAAATGATTATGCGCGCAATAACAGATTCATTTCACTTTTGATGTTTTTATCATAATTTTATGTTCGCATTAAAAAAATGCCAAAAAAATATTAAAAAATCACTGATACAAATGAGTTTTGAAAGTATGAACTAGATGTTGAATTGGAATTGGATTGTTGAAGGTCTACGTACCCTTACACGTCTAAATTTGTATATATTGTATATAAAATTTATTTTTTAAAAAACTCCTTTATGTTTATTTGCTTCTTTGTTGTTTGGCATTTTAATTGGAACAAAGACGCCTCAAACTCGCGTACTTTTCTAAGAGCGGATTCATCTATTTCCTTGGAATAGAAAAATGATTTAATTTTTTCGAAGGCCAATAATGCTTCTGTAAATGTCGGAATAGATTCAGTATTATGTTCTTCGCCATCTTCCTCTTCACTGCTGTCATTAGTTGCATCACATAATGAGTCGATTGTCTCAACGCCACAGAAAATTTTGTGATCCCTTTTATTTTGGCTATTTGCAAAGCTTTTTCTTTGACTATGGATCCATCAATGGGTATGTTTTCAGCTCGCGCCTGCTGGTACCACGCGTAAAGAATATCTTCAAGCTCTCCAAAAGTAGATTCCTTAGCAGACTTTCTTTTATTCGCTGTCTTGCCGCACTTTTCAATTGTTTTGCGAATGTTACTCTTCATAGCAACAATCGTGTTTAGAGTTGATGGTGCTAGTCCCAGACGTTTTGCTATGTCAATTCGTTTTTCTCCTGGATTTTTTTTGACGTCTTGAATTATTTTCAGCTTCTCAGCTAGAGTTCTAGTTTTCTTCATGGGTGGCGGCATTTTAGTTTCAATTTGGAAAAAAATTCGATACGAGATGTGAGGCAATATTGAACGCAACTGACTTGTACAAATTCAGCTACGCGACTAAAAAGTTTGTATGTACAGGAATCATTATTACCATGAATTTTAAACAATTCAACATTTGCATTGTAACGTAGAGATAAAACGGATTGGGAAATTCCCAACCTCGATACTAAGGAATGTTGGACACCGATGTTCGTCAAATCAGTCAAACAAAAGACGATAGGTTTTCCCTCTTTAAGTGACGATCTCCGAATAATCGACAATAGCGTAGATAAGGTAAACCTATTATCCAAAACTTAGGGACTAATCACCAGGATTCCCAGCACTTAAGCGACAATAGCACACAACAGACGATTTCGAAATCATTAAAATAATTCTTCAAAAATTATCCTAAATCCTTAACAAATACTAAAATAATCACTCCATTAGAAACTATTATTAAGAAAAAATAAAGATTAAAAACAAAAAATACACAGGTTCGGCGAAATTAATAATACAATCATTAAAAACTTCCCACGAAAGTTTTCAATGCTTGCCTGAAAATCGGTTATTATCCCACATTATGGAAATTTGCAAAGGTAATACCGATTCCAAAATCAGTCCAAAAAAATGATCGATCCCGAAAACTATAGACCGATCACTCGGCTGTGTCAAACTTGCTTGCCGAGATACGGAGAAATATGCAATAAAAACGGTCAATCGGGATAATATTTGCGACGGGACCAAAATATTTAAACGGTTTATCGAGGAAATCGGTAAATCGGGGAACGGTCAATGCGGGATTATTTAACGTTGTTCTTATGGGAGTTTGACGGGACTATAAAAAATGAACGGTCCATCCGAACTCATTTGAACGTCATAATTTTCGATGATTTCGTAGTCATCATCACAAATGTCACGAAATTAATCATTCATATTGTATTAAATGTAAATATTCTTTTCGACGTAAAATTAAAATAAAACTTGTATGATTGTAAATAAACATATATTACTACACTATGTTTTTCAAAAATCACTTCTTTCTGCACACAATTCATTATGTCACTGTTTCGAACACAGTTTAAGAACAGAATGAGTGTCTAGAAGTCGAAGCTCGATTGTTCGTGTTGTCTTGAGAACAGGAGTTTGTTTTGATAATTAAGATACTCGCATCATTCTTATCGTTGATCAATTTTGTTGTTCCTCCTTGAATGTACTGCAGTGGTTTGTACGGCAACCCTGTCCTTTTATTTTCGTAGCACATTAATAGGCGAAAATAGCTGAACAACAGATAGCAACATACCATGCAAGTTGAACATTAAGAAATATTCTGAAGAAATTAATGAATATTGTGTGCTATCAACAGTGTTAAGGTTCATTTATTGAGCTTGGTTCGTTATCAAGCTTGTTATACGCTGCGGCGGTGCTGACAGAAATGTGGATTTATATTAGAGCATAGCGTGTATGTTCTCCGGCCCTCATATGGTATTCTGATTCTGATGAAGAAATTTGGTTTAATGTAAGTGCAAAATGAACATTCGTGGCTTACTGCAGCAGTGACGAATCAAATTTTCGATCAAATAATGATATATCTCTTATAATCGTCAATAGTGAGCCGTATCAGTACATATTGCATATCTCTCTGATTAACGCAACCCTTGTCTCCAGGATAATCTTTTCTATCTGAAAAATGGTACGCTCTTTCAGACGATAATATGCTGATGTGGATGGTGTATTGATGACAAGGCGTCTGATTATGTGACAGCTCACCCACAAGCCAACAAATCACAAGCTCGCTTTCGCATTACATTATAGAAGCCTTTACGAGCGGCATAAACCAATCGCGCCGCAATGAATGGGGCCCATAATTTAAGCCGCATGCGATGACATCCGAAGGCGGCTAGCCGATTGCTCTTTGTGGGGCTGCAAGTTGCACCAGGACCGCTATAAAACAACCTTCACCGCAGACAGTCGTCCCAAGAAAAAAAACGTCTTCCCCTAACCGAACTGAATCGATCTTATCCCTCCGGTAGGGAAAGGTCGCGACGTTGTATTTCAGACACGGAAAAATGTAGTCCAATTCGAAGCGGTCGAGTTCCTCCGAATGGATCAGGATATGGACCATGTCAATATTATGTGAAATCAGCAGTTATTTATATATCCATTTTAACAACTCACTGGCGCCAACAGACGGATCGAAAAAAATATTAAAATAGACTCAATACAACACGAGCCCACGACTAAGCCATTTTTCTATTTATAAAAAAATGGGTGGATATCATGAAAAAGATCTGATTACAGCCGAAGCCGACTGCGAACATATTTTATTCATGCGAAACATCGTCGAACAGGTAAAATCGAGGCGATATCTGGATCAATTTTTTTACGACATTTTTTCCAGGCTCGCACGGGATAGCCGAAGGTGGTTTCGACCTGAGCTTATTTGCATCCTAGTCTCGTCTCGCTGTAAGAATGACTGCAGCAACACCGCCTATGGTAATAAATCCGATGTGACATTCTTGTACGCGCCGATAATTGAAGAGAAGAACAATCGCAACACAATTGTCGGATGTGGGGCGGGCGGCCATGACAAACGGACGCAGGCCGTGACATTCCGTAGGATTTGTGCCGGTCCTTATCCATTCACAGCCTGCGAATAATGACTCTGTCATTTGTGGACCCCATGCCTTTCTATTCATTATATCTGTCGAACACTCTTTAATATTGCTCGAAAATATGCATCCAATTGGCGCCAATTTAATGAGACTACATCCAGGGATGATCCAAGACCAATATTCCAACAATACATTGGGATTCTAAAAGATCCAATGGAATAGCGTACTTGATAAGTATAAATTGAATAACAACATTTTTCCAATAACTCTTTCCAATACAACATACAAAATAAAATGTATTCAGACGTAAAACATGTCAACACATCAAATACACAATTTCTGAATGTAATCCGACGTCTATTTATCGTCACGCCGCACTTTTGGCGAAAATTTCTCGCAATGACATAACGCTGCTTTGCACTCAAATGGTTAAATTAGGCATTCTTTATCATTTCTTATAGTCCTAGAATAGAAAAATGTGCAAGTCTATTCAATATCAAAAATTCCTTCTAGCCAATTATGTATTAAAATGGCGCATTTTCGTGTCATCTGTTAAAATTCGGGCGACTTACATACAAATTCTATTGCATTATAAATATACATCAATACTAAATAAATAGTTCCATAAATTGATAAATATCCTAGACGCAACACGCGGAAAAATCGTGTGAAATACTATATTAACCCTTTGAACTCCTATGTCGAGGCAGCCTCGACATTTTTTACTCCAGCCTCGATTATAATTATTTAGAGCTATTCTGATGAAAAATCGGAGCAACTGTTCTAGGATAGATAAATTTTCATTTTACAACAAACCACCCATTCATTCATTTCTTGGGGTTTTTTTCTGTACAAGTTATATTTCCAACCACCACCATAAAACTATTTTTATTTAGGTAATATACCATTTTTTCATAATATATTATCATAAACATAAACTAAAAAAGGGTTAACCTATTGAGGAGTACAGTCGCGTATTTGCGATCGAGTTCCCGTGATTCAGAAAGAGCATTCTTACACGTTGAGTTCGGAGAGAGACAGAGACGGAGATAGTGTCATGCGTACATCGTACGATTGTATAAATTGATAACCCAAATTTATCGACTATTAATAACCCAAATGAATCGATTTCAAATGTATTATGAACGAATAGTGTGTGATATAGACAGTGTTTATTGATTTATATACAAGCTTCATACACGCTGCGCGGTCCTGACAGATAAGTGGATTTGTACGGATGATAAATGGCAACATAGCAAATAAGTGTATGATGATTTAAAATTAGCTCACTACTTAAAGGTTTAATACAAGCCTCAATCTATCGCTTTGCGATCTATTTATTATTCGCGCTCCTGTGGGAACGCTTTTAAACTCCTTCCCCCTTATAATTCATCGAGTTTTTTGAACAATACAGGAAGCGAGGTTCAACGAAACTGATAATGAAACTCGATTTAAATGAAGAAACCTACCCTGCAAAATACATAATTTTGTATGCACGGCATTCATGTTATCTATTGGAGAAAGGGTTTTTTCTCTCATGGCTTTGAACTCTTTCGATTGCCCCTTTTTCGTGAAAACCCAAGAACCTATTTGTATTAGTAGTTGTGGAAAGTTTAATCTGAAATTATTCAGTATGTTTTCATGTTGCCATTATCTAATCAATTCAATTAGTCCCCCTTCAAAGTAAGTTTTTGGAACAAATTCATTCACAAATTTAAAAAACTAAAGGTTTATTTTTCCACTTCCATCCCCAGCAGGTAGATATTTTTTTGAAATTCGTATTATTAAAATTGCAAGGTTATTTATTTTATTTCAGGTAATCAATTGTCAAAAATACATCAATATCTCCCGACTTTCGACACTTCAGAGATATCTCATTATTGAGCTGCCAAAGGTTAAAAATACAATCTCGGAACATCTTAAAAACATCGTAAAAATTAGCGAGTACACATGTTATGCAATTATAATAATGTGGTTATAAATAAAATGTGCTGTAATTTAGATTTGTAAATCAATGTAAAATATTATTGATTTGTTTGAAGCATCATCAAAGAGTGTTTAATTTTGTAGCATATTTTGATTTCGTGAATAACCCGAGCGTTAACACAGGAACGCTTCATGTTTTAGATTTATGTTTTGTATACAACATGATTATATTGCTCGTACGTCAATACGTTTTATTGCTTGAATGCCGTCAAAGGCGTTAAAAAATCATCGATCTATGTATCAATTACTCCGCTGTAATAAACCATATGTATGCAGAACATATTGGAACAAGAGCAATAATTGAATAATCACCTTAGAGGATATTTCTACTCACGTCTTCATTCTGCAGTATAAACATGAAGAATATTGTTGTCTGCCGATTTTTTTCCATCCGCAGAGCAGTTTGTTAATTACAGCATCGAATTGTATTGCCTTGTTATATTGATGTATCGATATGTGCTGGCACTACCCTCCCAGGGGACGAAGACCATATGCTCGGAGATATCGTCGGCGAAAAAACTTCACCAATGAGCAGGTGGTCGATGGAATATGGGGGTGGCCATTGACTAATGCTTCCATCGCGAGCTGATGCAGCTTTTTGCTTCGCATTCTTCGGCGAAGGTACTGCGATCACGTCTTCCCACGGGATTCAATCCCGTGGTGGTTAATGAGAGCACGCGCAGACAAGATTATGGAATTGAACTGGGATGCCACTTTTATTTATTGTATTGTTGAGTCGACTCGATTGTTTCTTTGGATAATACAAATATCATACCATTTTCATAGGAAAAAATGCATAAAAACATTCATAAATATGCATCGCTTGTCCGATTTTCTATATGGTTATAAAGGCAATCGCGCAAGAACACCATAAAAACCGTTACAAAATATTTACTCCGTTTTTTTCATTATTCACCATCGATCGTAAATGAACTTCATAGATAGATTTTGTATATAGTGGCTTACTACTGCCATTCACACACGGTGGAAATATTATTAGATTTCCTGAATTTTAACCATTGTTTGGCCATGATGTATTTACTACAACTGGACTCTAATAATGGGAATATCGATATGAAATATAATAGATATGGGATTCAGAATTTCATATGGTGTACCAAATACATATCATAGTAGCGCGCAGGTGATTTTTTAATACGATAAGCGAAATATTAAGAGAATAATGGATCTAGTTTTTGAGGTGAAATTTCTATAGGCGTGGTAGGCCAAATTTGACTGAACGTCATGAAAAGTGATTTTCGGTCAATTGCCAATTGTAAAAAGAGAATCATTTTGATTTGGTTGTGAATTTATTTTTATGTCTCAGTCTAAAAATGTGAGCGGAATGCTAAATTCGGCAGTTATTGAAATTGCGACCCTAGCAGGTACTTGCGTTGCTATGATCACTCGCTGTTTCAAATTATTGGTGGCGTCCTTCTTTAAATGCACATTGCTATATTCGTTTTTAATATTTATTATGCGCATTTTGACAGTTGTAATCGAATAAATCAGGTAACATTTGATCTGGCGAAACTAAACATGAAAATATGAATTATCGTTTCTTTTTATATTTCTATTAAAATATGGACTTTTAATGGTTAATAGAATTGGTTTAGGTATCCAATATGATTAAATTTTGGAATGTATATATAGAAGCCATTGATCACTACACGACTCTGTGTATGTGTGTATACGCAGTAAAAAGCCACCAGTAGACCAATAGCGCGCCTATTTTATTATGTATTACACAAACACAGCTTAATTTATTTTTTAATTTTGATTGAGATTTAGATTCGATTCCGAAACTATCCGTATTATAAATCCATATTGTATGCATGGAACTTACAGAAGCAATGAAGTAAATATGACAACCAATCTTCCTTGATGGGACATTTAGATGGGACTAAGGAATCCAATTCCGAGCCAAAATTTCGATCCCGGGATTTCATTAGACAATCTCGGGACCAGTCCCGGGATTGGAATTTTCAATATTTTAAGAAATTACATTGATAAATTTGATCAAAAATTACTAATAAGTACATTTGTTCAATATAAAAAATCACTTGAAGGCCAATATTTATTTAAGAAAAGATAAAAATACAATTCAAAAATAGATAAATAAAACACTAAAAAAATCAAATATTATTTTGAAAATACGCCCGAAGTAACATTAACATTAAACATTAGTGTTTCGTCATTTAGTCTGGATTTGATTTTGGAAGTCAGGCAACTTGCTGCTGAAAATGCACGCTCAGCTTCCACACTCGTTGGAGGTATCGTCATCAGACATTTGAATGCTAGTCAAATATCTAAGTAAAATTCCTTTCTGCTGAGACACGGATTAAAACTCGCAAAATTCCCGATTTCCCGACAAATTATTTATTTCCGTCGCTGCAGATGAATACTTATATACTGTAATACTTTGATGTGATTCGTAATTATATTACGGAGGAATACAAAAAATCTGAACCCCGTATCTATTATATTTCATATCGATATTCCCATTATTCGTCGAGGTGTAATAAATACATCACCGGTAGGGAAAGGTTTATATAACAATTTGAAAAAAATACATGTACGCTATATATATGTATACATAGATTAGACAGTTACTGTCCCTAGGCGTCGCCCAAGTTCGCCAATTAGTAATTACGCCACTGTTTCCAAGCGTCCAGATTTCGTCGGGAATGTCTCGATTTAGTAGCCTTCATCGTGTTGGTGAGGTGTACGATTTCTGTTAGATAAAAATTTCAATCCCGAAATTTTCGGTTTTATGTTTTCTAATCCCGGGATTCTTAAGTACCTAAAATCGTCCGAGATCCCGGGATTGGATTCCCTACTACCAATACATTATAATTCCTATTTTATTTAGAATCATCATTTACAACTATATATTGTTAAATTATACCAGGATAAATAAGAGTCGATGAAGCATCTGTTGCATAGTTGGTTCTTATCCAAGTTGGAATAAATTCATTCGATATGAAATGCTCATTATATTAATAATATCCAAGCATTTGTAGCAATCTGACGTGTTTTTTGATTAAATTTATGATCTTCGTCTAATAAAGCAATGTAAATACCATCAGCCTGTTGATCTAAATATAGTGGTTATACAGCAGGATTCTAACCCCCTTGGGATTGTCTTCCATGATTCTGCGAAGATTTACTCTTTAGCATAGCGAAAAAGACCATAAACAATTAATATAATTTTCCAGCAGGTGTGCTACAAATAAGGAAACTGAAAAACGACCCATCAAGGGATACTAACATGTGTATATGGTCAGACACGGACAATATACAACCCAGTCACTTAAATGGCACAAGGTATTTTCAATACAGTACCGGCCATCCGCTGAAGAAAGCACTCAATCAGACGGCACGTCAAATCGCTGCCTATTATCAACTAATCGCACAATAAAACATCAGAATCTGATACGTTTTTATATTTTTGCAATGCCAAGAAGGAGGTCGATGAGATTATGGATGGACGATATGCATCCTGATGCATCGCTGTGGTGCAGTGAACTTGGCAGGAAGTTCATCGCGACGATCTAATCTATGACCCGTTGGGAATACAAACATGAACGTTCCGCCTCAAATTAATACAGTACGTCAATTAAGTCTACTGACGCTTCCCGTTTATGTCATATTGTCGACGATATTTAACGATATTAGCGCGGAGCTTTAGCCCTTCGGGCTTTATCTGCTGAAATCTCGGCGCGGCTCTCTTTTGCCCGAGTTCATGTCCGAAGAGCAATCCCCATTCACAGCAATATTATGCAAATCGAGTGTGTGTGTAAAATGAGGGTCCTTGATGTTCTCGACTGGTAGCCATTTGCTAGCGTTTCGGTCATCAATACACCTCTTGTTCTCGGTCAGCTATGCGACATGCATAAGCGGCTCTGGGAGATTCACATCTCTTAACCGGGTGCCTCAAAATGCTCCTCTACTTATATATATACAGTTTTTCTCATTTAAACACGCCGATCGATCCAATATTTGCTTGAAAATATCAAACCAGACCTAAACCAACTCCAATAAATCTATATATACTGACAGATTTAAGAAACGATATTTGTCAAGACTTGAAATACATCCTCACATTCCAACATTAACGCATTCATCAGGGATTTGATAGTTCGAATAATTCAGAAGAAACGATGAATTTGATAGATCGAGCCAAACATCGAACGTGCTTAAAGATCCAAATAAATCTCACAAATGTTTATAAGCAATGCGAGAAAATGAAGATACAAAACAGGGAAAAAATATTTATACGTTGATGAATTTAATATGTTGATGAAGTTGTGTTAAATCATGTAATATCCTCGTATATTTGGTTGAAGTCCATGATTAAAATATATGTTAAAACATTGATTTGATAATTTACTGAATCAGTATATTTGTATTCGCAGCAAAAAACATCAACGATGATCGATTTGACGAAGAGAATCAACTTAATATTTGTGACTATTATATTGCGTATTAGTCGAATCGACTAACAATAGTCTTTAGGGGTCGAAAAACAAAATAGCAACTCTAGCACTACTGCAATTAAAAATAAAAAGAAGTCTTCATATAATATGTTTATGCTATAGTTTTCCTGTTTGGCAACACAAAATAACAAGTTAGAGTTATTTTATTCTTTACAGCCAACTTTTAAGTCACTACTATCATCCTACATCTATTAAACTTCGACTTTCTTATATTAAATAAATCTATAAAATGTTCTACAATCGTAGATTCCACAGTTACGAAATACTACCTGGTGCTTCTGAGCATTACAACTACAAAAAAGTTACCTATTTATAAATAATGTATCCACGAAACACTACTTAATATTCATAGCCATTCACGAAAGACTACTTAGTTTTTGAAGGTTCCCAGCCCTTCTGGGTATTTGCAATATGTGACACCTCCCATTCATATACTTTATACACTACTGGTCCAGCGGCTGGAAAACTAAAGGAACAGATAAAGCACAAGAGGAACAACCAGCAGACGGCCCGGAAGAGCGACAAAGGAAGAATTCCGCTTGGCAACGATAACATTATCTTCTGTTGCCATCTATATCGCTTTGTATTCGCCGAACTGGGAGGGTCAACCTGAAATGGGAAACCACCCATTCTAGAATTCGCGGGGATAAGGGACGAATCCAAACGTAGGACAGCACCTCGCGAGAAAAGGATGGACTGGACTCTTTGTACTCTAGAAAGCTCTTTTCAGTAAAATCAACAAGGTCGTCTAGAATAGTTTTTCAATATCTCCCGAGGAAAACTACTCAGTCTTTACAAATTCCCCATACTCCTTATCTAGACGGTCGGGAAAGCGTCCTTCGATACGTTCATCCAAGTGGCTCGCTGGGTAGCGTTCTAAATTAAACAGACAAATTGGATGTAATCCCTTCCTGTGATTTGATATTGAATAGTCCCTAGTCCCAGCGGTGGACTGTTTGTGGCTGCACTATGATGATGATAATACTAAGCATAATTTGATCTCATGCTTCCTTGTTATCTTCATTATTTCTTCTTCCATTTTTACTCTCCGTCGATTATTTCGATATTGATTCCGATTACTAGGAAAGCTGTACTATCAGCGAATATAATAATGTTGGTTATGGCAAGAGATTATTTGGATAAAATGATTGATTTATTTGAATATTATGCAGGAAAGATTCTAAGAATAATATGATAATATAATTATAAATGGACAAAATCAATATGAAAGCAACAGAAGATTTATGAGTCTACATTGATAGGAAATGATGGGAAAATAGTGAGTATTTAAAGCGACCAAGGCAATGTAGGTCAAAAACTCATTGGCTTGCATTTAGCGCTATCTGTTCCAGCAACTCGATTGAATATCTACTCGAAGAAACTCGAGCAAAATCAAAGATGTGATTTATTGTATAAGAATTCGGAATGAAATTATCATATTTAATTAAATATTATTCGTACGTAATTGCAGACGTTTGCTTACACATGTTGGATTTTCCGTATATGGATGTGACATGTGTCCTAAACAAGGATGAATTCCATTATTCGCACTTATATGTGTTCCAGATTCCCCGAATAAATCCTTCAGAGGCTGATTTTTCAAAAGGCGCAAAAAGCATAATTCGATGCAGATATCGCGCATTCAAGTCACACTTTCATTTTGCCTCGCAAAACAACCAGTGGACAACGAATGGCATGTTTAAACATCGGTAGTATACATGTTTCTGGCATAGTTCTACATCCATTTTGTGCCAATTCGAAGCGTATTCCACTAGTCGCTCTCGAAGAAGGGTACAGCTAAAAAAATGTCGTGTTCGATTGAGTCGAAACACGATGTCCGCGAATAGGAGATGTGTCGGCAAATATGGGTTGGTGTTAGGTGGAGGACGTGTCGTGCGTCTCCCAACACATGTGATACATCACATGAGCATGTGAGGTATGGTCGAGGAATTCACACCTGCGAGTTTAACATTCAGCTCGCGACCCAGCAAAGACAAGCGTGAAACAATGATATGGGATGTTCAACGCGTACTTTATCACAATTACACTCAGGTATTTGGTGCAAACCTATTTAATCACCAAATCTCACACGACCAATGACAACTGCCCACCTGAGTTACCACATGGTGTTAAGAAAGGATCGTCGAGGGCTTGGACGACTGCTGATTCAATTTGATCATATTGCCAGCACAAGTACTTCCTGGTTTGGTGATAACATCAAGCAAGATCAAATAATACAACACCATGAAGTGGACAATATTGCCATGTGAATGAACCAATTTTCCATATCAAATTTTATTTCGTTAAAGTGGCAACTGAATCTTTCAACCTCCTCTGGATTTACATTATCCTTCATAGATGTAACAACATGACAAAATTTCTACCGCCTACTACGAAAGATTGAACGTCCACCAGTAGACGGTACAGACCAAGTTGATTATCATTGCTTTATATATCAGTTTATTATATGTAAAATTTCATATTTTGCTAAAAAAAACGCTACTTTTTAAAAGTTAACCTTGATATAGTTATACTCTATGAAATCACACACTTAAGGCAAGTTCAAAATATCCTGAAAGTCTCAATTCTTGAATTTATAGACCCTAAGCTTTCCGCCTTAAAATACAGAAAAATCGCCTTTTATTCCAATACGATCTGCAATCTCTCTGCTGCTGTACAATAGCCGAGGAATTGATGATCCTAAACCTGAACAGCCTGAATGTATACTACTTCCACAATGTATATTGAGACATATAAAAAAAATGTACGAAAACCACAAGTAACACTAATTAAAAAATAACACTTAACAAAGAGTTCTAACTGCACAACGATCTCAGTATCTTACCATGTTTCGGGGTATGGATTAGCAGCCACACTATCACTATTCATCTATCAAAAGATGCACTTTGTGAAAATAAAATAATGATAAAGATTCAAACCTTAGTTTGTACGGTAGATGCGTTCCGTGAAAATTCGCACCAAAAGAAATCGCACAAAAAAAAATGGACTAAAATAGATAAAGCGATGATGCGTTCCATGGATTTTAAAAACCGCATAACTTTGAAATAGCTATATAAAATA